>CM031993.1:10203552-10641513 GCA_018804465.1 Populus tomentosa
ATTGTGGACAATGTTTTATAAACACTTAAATGATGATATATTAAATGATATATTCTTAAAAAAAAATATTAAAATGTCAATATATTAAATTTATTAATCATGATTATATTATCATCTTCTCAATTTGAGGTATGAGATCGTAATAAAATTATAGAACTCATATCAAAATAGATTAGAAAATTTAATTATAATAAATCAAATATTGAAAATTGAAAGTAGAAAAAAAATTTAATAAAAAAATAATAAAAATTTACTCATGAAAATCTATACTGGCGTTCAACGCATCGCCATGAATCAAGTTCTGAACATACAAAGAAAACAAATTTAAGTGACGCTAAGATTTTTAAATAAACAAAAAAAATTCAAGATTTGAGTTATTGAATTAATTAAATTTAATAAGTTTTAGTTCGAATTATAGGTCCTTTGACAATACATATTATCTAAAGAATACATCAAGATGAATCAAATTACACGATAAAATAATAATTTTAACCATTAAAGTCAGTTAAATTCGGAAACCGGGTTCCATAAATTAAATTCGGAAGCCGAATATGACAGAGCAACTAATACATCCAATGCATAAATTAAAAGCTTTCTTATTTTTATTTTTTTTAATCAAAATATCACATTGCTCGTAGGACCATATATGTATTTTAAAAAAAAATATTATGAAATTACTAATAAGCCCATGAAATCAAGTTACGAGAATTTTAATTATAAAGACAATATAGTGATTACCCCGCACTTGAAAATGTGAAATATAAAAAATCTCTTAGGCCATAACTAAGTATTTTTTTTATATTTTTTTTTAAGTCAATCGAGTAATTTAACCAAGCAAAAAATAATAAAAGATTGAGAAGCCCCAAAATCAATTCAAGAATGACTAATATCAATTCAGAATGATTAATAGATCCCGCAAAAAAACTCATTTACCCTCCAAGGCCTGTTATTTATTTTTTATTTTGGGTCAAGAGCAAAGGTGATGGTTTTCCCATGCCAGTTCTTTTAATACAAATAAAGATTGCAGGCACTGAAAACTGCTTTAAGATCCTTTCTCATAAGTTTATACAGGCCAAGAATCCCAAAACTGAGCCTTAACAGCAATCTAGTAGTAGACTTGAAAGGCAAGAACTTCAATTTACTTGATTTTCTTGATGAAAATAGATTCAAATACAGAGCTAATAGCAGTAGTGGAAGATGATTCCTGGAGCCTATAAAACCAAAGCTATAAAATGCCTAATAAAAAAGAAAAAGCCCTCGCTTTCACTAATGCCAGTGAATTAGCCATGTAAATACGACAAACAAATAACTGGTGAATAAGGGAAAAAACCATGTGCCACCAGCCCTATTGCTGCTGCTCAAATCTGCATTATCTGGCCCCATCTGTATAGTTCCTGTTGACGCATAAATGCTTCCGTTATTCACCGATAGGCTGCATTACAGAATCCACACCACATGTATCAATGTCTACTCTTAAGAAAACAAATAACAAAGTGTGTTGAGGATCTGTACAAGTAGCAAAATGTTGAACAATGTAGTGCATGTTATTTTGGGCCTAGTTATTGGCCAAAAGTAATCTTTTCTCCTGTCAATAAACATGGCTTGTTTAAAAGATTTCTCTTGATTCTCTCAGGAACATTACATTTTCAGTTCTATATAATACTTTCCATAGAAACAAACATAACCTAAACATAAAGCAAATATATTGGCTTGTGTTTAAAAGGAGAATTTGATTCACAAGTGCCATTTATAGAATCTACTTTCCCAAAGGCCGAAACAGAACTGCATTCACAAAACGAAAACAATCGCAATGCTATAATTTACCAATTCTAGTGCATTACCTGGAAGGAAATTTGCATTTATCAAAACCTGAAACAGAAAAATTAGCATATAAGTAACTAATAATCAAATCGTCAACAAATTAAACACAGAATCAACAGAAAAGATCCAAGGTTTGCAAACTAAAAAACACAAATAAACCGAGGTTCAATCAAGAATTAGCAATGCAATAACAAAAATGCAGAAAATACTAATCACAACAAGCCAAACTTCAAACCTTACAGATCCAGAAACCAAGAAAAGAAACGAAACCCAAAATTCTATTTAACTCGAAGATATAAAGTATCCAATTACTTGGATTCAAAGAGGTGAGAGCAGCAGTGTTACTGAAGTAACAAGCATCATCAGTCAATCCATTCTTCAAGTAATAATCATTAAAAGCCCAAGAAGCTGTTCTCTGTATATCATTTGAATCATAGCAAGCTCCTCCTTGTTGTATTGGCCCACAATTAGCCCCACCTTGTCCACATGCCCAATTAATAGCTTCTTGCAGTGCCTGATCAGCAGCATTGTTCTTGGCTACACACCATAGATCCCTTGGTGCTACACCCCTTTGGCCCATCAAACACTTTGGCAGTGACAAAGCCACTAGCAGTATCAATACAAACATGGAAAACGAACAGATTTTAGACATGTTTTTCAAGGTAGAAAATGAGGACTTTAACTGGATAGTTGAAAAGTCGCGATTTTAGGGTCTATTTAGAGAGGAAATGAAAGGGAAAACAGTAACTGTTTTGAAGTGGGAATTTTCTGGAGAGGAAAATGAAAGGAAAGGATTAAAGTAACTTCTTTGAAGTGAGAATTTGAAGAGAGAGGAAATGAAAGGAAAGTAACCGTTTTGAAGTGGGATTTGGGGTTTATTATTCAAGTGGAAGATAGAAATGTGACCGTTGGAGGGTTGAGGAAAAATCCATGAACCAGACAGACAGAGAGAGGGGAATGGTGTCTTGGTGATGCCATGATGGTGAAGGGTTGTGATAAGTCATGGATGTCATTGTGTTTCTGGTTTGTTTACTTAGAAACTGTTCATTGTAATGATTATTTTTAAATTTTAAAAAACAATTATGTAAAAGTAATAATTTTTTTTATTTTTTAAAATTTATTTTTAATTTTAATATATTAAAAAAATCAATTTAAAATAAAAAATATATATTTTTAAAATATAAAAACAAAAGAGAATATTAATCTTATTACAAGCTATTGTGACATTTTTCTTTTTTATTTTTGAGGGATTTTACTTTATTGTTGTTGGTAATGAAGCTCAAAGCACATTCCCGACGTTTACAATACCCCAAATTGATGTGGAATTAACTAATTAAATGTCTATCAAGGCTAGTCAACCCATAATTAATTGAATTGATATCGAAAAAAATCTAAAGAAGAATAATTAAATTGGCAATCCACCTTGCAAAATTATAATTGGAAAAGATTAATGATGTGTTTGTTTTTTTGAAAATTGGTTTTTAAAAAATTATTTTTTAAATTTTTTTGTGTTTATTTGTCATTAAAAAAGTTAGTCAACGAAAAATACTTTACGATCAACGGAAAACACTTTCCAGAAAAATTTGGAAAAGAAAAATTTGGCTTCATTTTTAGAAAAGTATTTTCTTTTTATTTTGGACGGAAAACATTTTTTGAAAGTTATGAAAACATTAGAAATGTCATATTATTTGCTGATTATATCAAATTTGGTCCTCAAACTTTTAATTGTTATATATATATTTTATTTTGAATATTTACTTTTCAATTTCATCCCTTAGAATTTAAGTTTTATAGTAATTTTGGTCTTTATTTTTATAATTGTTATTTGCTTTTTCCTTATCATTTTTTAATTGAAATTTTTTATCTATCAAATTTGATCCTTCTTTTTTTTATTGTTACTTATTTTATTTGAAATAATTTATGAAATGTTAATTATTATTATTTTAATTTCTTCATCTTTTAATTTTTATTTTTTTTAGATTTGATCTCTATTATTTTGATTATTATTTATTTTATTTGAGATAATTTATGAAATTATATTTTTTTTTTCAATTTCATTCTCATTCAACTTTTTGATTTGTAAGATTTGTTCATCATTATTTTAATAAACTTGAAAAAAATAAAACATTAATAAGTTATTTTCCAGCTTATTTTCCATGACATAACCAAATACTGAAAAGTATTTTCAAACTTATTTTTCATTACACTACCAAACATCGAAAAATAATTCACTTTTCTGAAACTCACTTTTCAAAAGGAAATTATTTTTCAGCAAACAAACAGGATCTAAAGCCAACTACCCAAATCATAGTTATAAAACTTGGTTCAAGGTTGACCCAGTCGAGGAGCAGGGTCCTGAGTTTCATGGGTCAACTTGGATCAACCCAAAAAAATAAAAAAAATATTTAAAATTTTAATATTTCGTATGAAAATATTAAGAAAAAATCCATATAAATATAGGCTATACATGTTATAAATAATAAAGTTTAAAAGAATATTTTAAAAAGTTTTTTTATCCCACATCAAAAAAATATAATTTTTTTCTTGTGAGCATAAATTATATATACTAAAGGGTTTTAAATTCAATGTGGGATTTGAAGTCTTTTCATATATATATATATATATATATATATATATATATATATATATATATATATATATATATATATATATATATAAACTTCAAATCCCACATTGAAAAAACATAATTTTTTTTATTGTGAATATAAAATATATATACGAAAGACCTTTGAATCCCACGTAGAAAAAATAACTTTTTTCTTAGGAACATAGAGTATATATACTAAAGGGCTTTAAATCTCACATTGAAAAGATATTATTTTATCATTTTAAATTGAAGTATTTAAACCAAAATATTTTTTATCCCACATTAAAAACACATAATTTTTTTTTTGTGAACATAAAGTATATATACGAAAGGACTTCAAATCCACATTAAAAAATAATTTTTTTCTTAGGAACATATAGTATACACACTAAAGGGCTTCATATCCCACAATGAAAAAACATAACTTTTTTTTTTTGTGAATATAGACTATATATACAAAAAGGTTTCAAATCCACATTGAAAAAATAATTTTTTTTCTTAGGAACATAAAGTTTATATACGAAAGAAAAAAATAACTTTTTTTTTTTACATAGAGCATATATACTAAAGGATTTCAAATCTCACATTGAAAAAGCATAATATTTTTCTAATATTTATACAGTGAACTTTAAAAAGTGATAATAACCAACTAAAAATAATAATAATAATAAAAAAAAAAGATACAGGAAAAAAACCACATTTGAAGAAAGAAAAAAAAACACTAGGTCTCATCCGGGTTTGCTCGGGTCACAGGTCGATTGGATTTTACCAGGTTATTATATTTACTAGTCTTTTAATAAATTTAAACCGATCCCACTATTAAATTAACCCGTCGAATCGATCCGAGTTTAATAAACATAGAACCAAATTTGATTGCAGGGAACGGATGACATGGTGGGCTGTAGGAAAACAAAATTTCATGATTCTCTTAGGATATAAACCATTACTCACAATTTAATTTGTGATGGGCGAAACCAAATTGCCATAAAAAATTTAGCCCCGTTTTGTATTGTGTTTTCTAATTCAAGGCTGAAGAAGAGGTGGGCTAGCTCCAAGCCCATTCAAACCCTGGCTCTAAGCCCAATCGAAACCTGGCTCCATGCCTGACGTACCTTGTCCCTACCAAAGGCTGGAGAAGAGGTGGGCTAGCTATAAGCCTAACCTAACCCTAGCTTAATTAGATGAGAGCTAAGTCCGACCAAGCCTAGATAAGGAGAGGAGAAGAAGAGATAGATAGGCTTGGAGCCCAACCAAATCCTAGTCTAGATGGGGGAGCTAAACCCAGCCAAACACTAGAGCTGAGGAGAAAGAAGAAGAAGGCCCCACCGAGGCTTACAGAGGAAGGAAGACGGGGAGAGAAAATCCAAGATCAACCGAACACCGTTGGCCTAATCGTGGCCAAGATGGGAGAAGAAGAAAAAAAGAGAGGAAAAGGCCAAACAAAAAAAAATTAATTTTTTTTATTTTAAATTAAATCTCTTCATATTGTTTAACCATTTTAATATGCTAATATTAAAAATATTTTTTAAAAAATAAAAAAATATCATTTTAATGTATTAAAAAAAACACTTTAAAAAAATTGCTATCATACTTTTAAATACTCTATAAAAAATATCTTTTCATGGTCACACCAACATTAAAATATAATAGGGTGATTATCTGTTTGTTTATGCGTTTTAAAAGTGTTCTTGAAATTTTTTTAAATTTTTTATTTTTTTCTTTAACTTAATATGTTTTTGATATTTTTATATCATTTTGATGCGTTAATATAAAAATTTATTTTTTAAAAAAATATATTATTTTAATATATTTCTAAATAAAAAATATTTTAAAAAACAACTCAATTATATTTTATAAGTAAATAGCCTGACAAGAAAGTTTCATGAAGAATAAGTAACCTCACTGACTGTAATAGGTTTACAATTCTACTCTCCTCATATTACATGTGTTTGCCACCTTTTTTTTACTATAAGTTTGTCACCCTCATTCTGTTATATTTACTCATGATAAAATAAAAATAAAAAGTCTAAAGTATGCCACGTGAAAAACATATTTAAAAACTTAGATAATTCATTTATACACAACCACACCTTCTACTTCTATATATGTATAACCCACATCTAAGTCAAGCCTAGAAATGAAGCTCAATTATTAAATCTATAGAAATTCAACATCCTCATCAACATGTGCATGCGTGTGTGTATATAAGTCAAGCCTAGAAATGAAGCTCAATTATTAAACCTATAGAAATTCAACATCCTCATCAACACGCGCGCGTATGTATGTGTGTGTATGCTATAACCATAATTCAAAGAGTACAACAGTAGTTGATGAAGAGTATCCGCCAATAAAAGGATTAGACTATAAGAAAAATATAAAGTATTATGGGATTTTTTTATTCTAAAATGAAATTGATGCATCCAATGGTTAATCCTTTCTTTAGATTTTAATAAAATTTTAAGGGGATATTCTTCTTCTTTTTTGTGAGTTCATATATTTTTTTTCTTTTTTCAAAGTATTTTAAAAGAGAAAATAATAAGACGATATATTTCCTCCCGTGTACCATAAACTGATTTCAGATTCTGTATGGTTTTTGCAATTTAATATCTATCTAATATTTGAGTGATAGTGTCCCACGGCTTAAATTGCTTGAGAAAAATTGAGTATGGCCTATAATATTCATTGCACTGATGTCGGAAGAGAGACCACTTTTTAATACATTATTATGTCTAACTTCCAACTCCTAACTGAACGAAGAACACTGGTGCAGTCAACAAAATGAGCATGCTTTTGTTCATAAGAACGAAGAAAGTCGCAACACTTAAAATTGACATGCATCTTACTACAAAGAAAAATTAATTTATGATATTAATTGTCTTGATTTAGACAATTCCGAGAAAGTTTAGAAATTAAAAGAATATAATTTCCTACCATATAAGATGGAAATCTAAAGCCTCAATATTACGAAATGTCAGTTCTCAAAAGAATAATTAAACTCTTTATATATATATATATATATATATATATATATATATATATATATATATATGTTTGATGATGAGAGATATTTTGAAGTTAATTTATTCATTAATTAAGATTATATTTTTTGTAAGTGATTTTTAGAATGCAACTCCTATATTGACCTATTCATTCCAATACAAAAAATATTATTATGGATAATTTTTATAAGTGTTTATTTTAAGAGGGTGTTTGAAAGTATGGTAGCAGTTACTTTTCAAAATATTTTTCATTCCAAAAAAATATTAATTTTTTTTATTTTTTAAAAATTATTTTTGATATTATGATATCAAAATGAGCTGAAAACATAAAAAATATATTAATTTAAAATAAAAAAATAAAATTTTCAAATTATTTTAAAAATATTTTCTAACTACAGTGCCTAACACTATGTCTTGAAAGTCATAAAAGTAAAAGAAGGCAGGAGTTAATAATAAAAACTAAATAAATATCATCTTTGTTTTTTCTTTTTTCAACACTAAACTTGTTTTTTAAATAATGACAATCCTTTGCTTTTAATTAAATAATATTGATATTCAGACATGGTAATATACTTAAGTACCATATTTTGAGTAAAAGGACCTACTTCTACTACGGACAACAATATATTTTTGTTCAAATTGAAATGTTTTTTTTCCTGATTTATAAAGTTTTATAGTAATTGATATGCCCTTAAAATACCAAAAAAAAAAAAAAAACATTACTTTCATGGTTTGAACTATTTAGGAGTGTTTTGCATTACGTTTAAATTGGAGTTTTCAAAAATTTACTTTTTTTATTTTAAATTTACTTTTTTTATATTTTTGAATTGTTTTGATTTTTAATATTAAAAATAATATTTTTAAATAAAAATATATTTTAAAAAATAATCACATCGTTACAAACACATTTTAATTACTCATAATGTCTCACCCACCTTTTCTTCATATTTTAAAAAATGTTTAGCGGTGCGCCACCAGTATTTCAACTTCACAACCAACCCATACAAGTAATTCTTACGCACAGGAAACCAAGTGGCCTTTTTTCAAGGGAACTTTCTAATGCCAAAAAGAAAAAAAAAAAAAAATCAACTCGCAAGTGACAGTGAAGGCAATCTTCCAAGGGAGACTGGATCATAATTCAAAAAGGACAATTATTATTCTTATTTTAAAGCCTGTTTGTTTAAACATTTAAAAAAAAATTTAATTTTTTTTCTTTCTTTTAAATTAATAGTTTTTTTTTAGTATTTTCATACTATTTTGATGTGTTGATGTCAAAAATAATTTTTTAAAAATAAAAAAAATATATTTTAATATATTTCCAAGTGGAAAATATTTTAAAAAGCAATAATAACTATATTCTCAAACACCCTCTAAATGACAGACATCACAATGATTATATTTGTGTCATAGACAATTTTTATTTATTAACATAGATATTCAGTCAGCTTATAAATATCTCAACTAATTAATTATATTCTTCTAGAAAAATAATTTTATTTTTAATTTTATAAGAGAGGTTTGAAATCAAGATTTTTAGGGGGGAAAAATGCTAATACCAATAAAATAATTTGAAGTGTACTATTTATAGATTTCTAAAGTACAAAAAAAAATACAAAAAATAAGTGAAAGGGAGTGTTCAACACTCTTGTTGTTAATAAATGCTAGATAAGAACTCTGAGAGATATAATTTAACTGGTTAAATTTTATATTTGCTTTCCAGAAATCGCCAGTTCGAATCCCACAAATCTTAAGGCTATTAGAGACTTACATAGTTGTTAACTTTATAACCAGTAAAATTAATCGAGGTATAACTAAACTGACCCGTGTATCCATATTAATCTAAAAAAACTAAACGTTGGATGAGATGCTTTTTTTTTTCTCGGTTTAAATTAATATTTGAAGTTTCATTTTCTTGTTTAAAGTTTTAATTTTACTTACCATAATTTAACTTAAGATTTGAATAGCAGTAAAAAACAAAAAAAAAAAAAACCCTTTAATCATGAAGACAATTTTTTAAAAAAATTCAAATCAATCAAAAGGTGAACAAAGCTTCGATAAGTATCGATTACGTACATAAAACTTTTTCCCTAGGAAATTCA
This sequence comes from Populus tomentosa, assembly GCA_018804465.1. Classification (NCBI taxonomy): domain Eukaryota; kingdom Viridiplantae; phylum Streptophyta; class Magnoliopsida; order Malpighiales; family Salicaceae; genus Populus; species Populus tomentosa. The sequence continues at coordinate 10,213,080 of CM031993.1, forward strand.
CAAGGAATTGTTGGAAATAGTTAATCAAATCATATAGAATTTCTTCTATAATTTCTGAAATTTGTAATTACTAATAAGGAGCCACATCCTACCCAACCTTTAGCCATTGAAGAGGCTAGATCAACATGTATCTGCTCATTCCCTTCATGTCTTTTAAAGAAGTAATTAAATTAATTTTGAATAAAGTATCAATATCTTTCATTGAAGTATTAATTACTACATTATCTCAAGCAACCATCTCAATTCAATATATAGTTTAAACAATAAGGTAAGATCTCAAGATATAACTTATATTATTTTTTAATATATTTTTTCAAGTGAAAGCTTTTTTGAGTTTGAAATGTATATAGGTCCACATTATATTATGTTTAATTTTTATTAAATAAATAAAAATTATGAGATTTAAACTCGTAACCGCTTGATCATCAAAACTTTGATATCATGTTAAAGAACCATTTCAACTTAATAATTTAAACTGTAAAATAAAATTTTAATATATAATTTATATTATTTTCTAACGCATAGCAAAGAAAAACTCCACGCTAATCCTTGTTCTTCCTTTTGCAATCAGCTTAAACAACAACCATCGAAAGACTTTCTTTATTGCTTTACATGCATGTATAAGACTTTCTTTATTGGAGACTAAGGAACTACCGTTCAAAGATGATTAAACTAAATTGATTTTCTTTCATTTCAAAGCCTTAATTACGTTCTCTGATTACCATGAGTTATTCTACGTACATAGCAACATCAAATTAAATCCCTCAAGAGTGATCCTTCCATTGACGTGGACCACCCTTGGCCATGAAAGCTTAACTATAATTTTTTCCTGCTATTAAAGCATATTAAAAGCTGACCTACAACCTTCCAATCAATTTTGTAAAAGCGGGAAAACATGGGCATGAACAGCTCATACATAGGTGACACGATCAAATGTAAACCATGCATTCTCTAAACTGATTAGAATCTCGTTGTTCATATATATAAACAAAAATGGATTGCTGCAACCTGTCCATGTAATGTATCAGTCTAGTACACAAGGACTAGGCGTTGTAATTGTGAGAGGTGAGGTTTGATGTGAAATTAAGAGATGTATTGTTTGGTAGTGTGGTTGTGATTATTTTTTAAATAATATTTTATGTTAAAATATATACTAATGATATTTTTTTATGTTTTAAAAATTAATTTTGATATTATTACATTAAAATAATTTAAAAACATTAAAAATATATTAATTTGAAATTAATAAAAAAATTTAAATATTTTTAAAAAATAAAAATAATGGATAAACTATCTCTTGTCACGGAGAGAAAGTGCAATTAAGGGAGAAAAAACAAACAATACTTGTAAATGAGAGTGTTTGCACGGTAATTAATGTAGTTATAAAAATAATATTTTTATATATTTTTTAAAATAATGATATTATTTTGAATGAAAATAAAAATAAAAACTCTTATAAGATATTATTTTTAGTGAAGTTTTAAATCAATTCAAAATAAAATCTATCTCGGGCTAGAAGTTAAGTTATTGCTGCGGCAAGCTTAACAAATCCTAACCCAAGCCTTCCTTGCCAGAGAGTCAGAAGGTGTGGAAATATGTAAGAGTCACATGTGATCAGCCTTCTGACACATAAAAAGACAAGAGAACAAAAGCTAGATGAACACATGATCAATAGCCATCAAAGCTAGCTAAAAAGAGAAACATAATGGAATGGAAGCATGCAAAACTTCTAGCTACGAAAGTACAAATTTTCAGAGTAGGTGGCAGCATCAAGACAAGATGATCTAGAGAAGAAGGTGGTCTAGAGCAAGATTTGTATGTCTAGCTAGGAAGCATGTTCCACAAATAAGCAGTTCCCCAATTTGTCAGAACACGAGAATGCGGCAAAAAACTACACCAGAAGTGGAAAATGGCATGCACCATGGAAGAGCAAAGGAACATGAAAAAGGCAGTAAAACACCAATCTGGAAGTAGCCTGGCATGAACATATATAGAACCAAATAGCATACATATGAGCTGCGTACGAAATCATATCAGCACCAGAATATAGAATCATCTTTTAACTTCATCACATCTCGAAAGGGAGAAAGATCCCAAAAACCATGTATAGAGGTTGAGCCCATCTGGATCAAGAAAGATCATAAGAAACAAAAAGGGAGAAATACTTCAATATTATTTGTTTTTAGTTTACAAGAAGAGTTTGTAGAAGAAATTTTTAGAAAGAATAAGAAATGTTCTTATATTTCACTGTGTATTTTGCTGAGCAGGAAAACTTGCTTTTATACATGTTGCATTCAGTTAATAACTGAATCCTAGAATTTAGGAATCAAATCATCTCCAACCATCCAATGATTGAGGTTTATGATTCTTACACCTATACAAAAAACAATTGTTATAGAAAAATAACAGAAACAACTAACTGTAATTGCTACAACTTCCTTTAACAGAAAACTCCTTTCATTTCTTCATTCTTCTCGTTATAGCTTGTAGGATTTACTTCTGAGGCTTGAAATCTATGTAATCAGCTTATCTTTCAATAGCCTCTCCTAAGTTGCTTACTGGTTTAACTCCAAGTTTCAATCGTAGTTGCTTGAATCTATCTTTAGGCAGTGCTTTCGTAAAAATAAATGCGAGTTGTTCTTCACTTCAGCAGAATTGCATGTTGATCACTCCCTCTTGCAGAGTTTCCCTTATGAAATGATACTTTCTATTTATGTGGTTGGTTCTTTGATGAAAAACTGGATTCTTGGCCATCGAAATTACTGACATATTATCATGGAACAGAGGTGTTGCTTCAGTTTGCATTTCACCAAAAATCATCAAGAACAAATCTTAACCAAATGGTCTGTGCTGTTGCTTCAAATGCTGAGACATACTCAGCTTTTGTTGTTGATAATGCCAATGTGTTATGTTTCACAAAGGCCCAAGAGAATGCTCCATATCCAAAACTAAATGCATAACCAGAGGTGCTCCTGCTATCATCTTCACTTCCTGCCTAATATGCATCACAGAATCCAATAAGAGCTGCTGATTGATATCTCACATACTCATTGCCATAATTGAGTGTCCCTTGCATATATCTTAGAACCCTTCTTGTAGCTCCCATATGTATTTTTATAGGACTATTCATAAATTGTGATAGCAGGCTAGCAACATATATTAGATCAGGTCTTGTTGCTGTTAAATATAGTAAACTGCCTACTATTTTCCTGTAAAGCCCTTTATCAACTAACTCACTCTCATCCACCTTCTTTAGTTTCTCACCAATGGACAAAGGGATTGAAATTGGTTTATAGTCCTCAAGCATAAACTTTCTAAGCAAGGTTTTGGCATACTTGCTTTGATGAATGAATACTCTTCGATTAGTTTGCAGTATTCTCATGCCCAAGAAATGATGAAGAAGTCCAAGATCAGACATCTCATATCTTTGCATCATTTCTCTTTTAAACTCACTAAACATCCTCTCACTACTGCTAATATAGACAATATCATCAACATAGATTGAGACAATAATCAAGTTCCCTTCACGATTAGACCTTGTGTACAAGGTAGCTTCACTTGTGCTTCTTTTGAATTTGTACATGGAGAGGTGTGCATCAATCTCACTGTACCAGGCCATTGGCGCCTCCTTAAGTCCATATAATGCTTTCCTTAATTTGTAGATCTTGTGCCCTACATCATTTACTTCAAAACCCTCAGGCTGCTCAATATACACATCTTCTTCAAACACATAATTTAGGAATGTTGACTTAACATCCAACTGAAATAGCTTCCATACCTTTTGTGCTGCAAGTGAAATAAGAGTTTGAATTGTATCTAACCTTGCTACTAGTGCAAAAGGTTCATTGTAATCAATTCTAGATTTATGTATATATCTTTTTGCTACAAGTCAGGCCTTGTGTTTTTGAACTGTTCCATCTAGATAAAGTTTGGTTTGAACACCCATTTCACTCCTATAACAGGTTTGTCAATTGGTCTCTCCACCAATTCCCAAGTATTGTTCTTCTCTATCATTTATCATTTTTCCTTCATAGCTTCTTGCCAAGCTATATCTCCAGTTGCTTCTTGATAATTCTCAGGTTTTATGATGCACATATGACACCTTGTATATATATCTTCCAAGGTCTTTAACTTTACTGGAGTGGAACTAGGTGTGGAGTGTTGATTGTTATCACTACTAATATTCTCAACTAACTCGCCAATTGTGGAGTTTAGATGAGAAACTCCAGCATTATCAGGTTGGGTTACATCATGTTGTTCTTTAGATTTTTCACCTTTAACTTCATCTCCTTCAAGGTTGAGAGGCATTGGCACTGATTTCATCTGATTTCTTTCCTAACTCCATGACTTATCCTCATTGAAGATCACACTTCTTGAGAGAACAATCTTCTCAGATTTCAGATATACACTTTATACCCCTTTTCACAGCTTCCATATCCCATAAAAACTTCATTTCCAACCTTTCTATCAGATTTATGCCTCAAGGATGATGGAACATGAGTGTAACATATGCCACCGAACACCTTCAAATGCTTTATTCCTAGCTTCCTTCTTATAAATGCTTTAAATGGAGTTTTTCTTGTCACAAATATTGTAAAACATTTGTTCTGAAGATACATGGTTGTGCTCATAGCTTTTGCCCAGAAAATCACTAGCATTTCTTTCTCAGTTAACATGGACCTCGCCATCTCACAAATTGTTCTGTTTCTTCTCTCTGCAACTCCATTCTGTTGAGGAGAGTATGTAATAGTTAGCTGCCTCTCCATTCCCAGGTTTGCACTGAAGTCTTGAAATTCATTTAAGGTGTATTCACCACCTCTATCACTCCTTAGCTTCTTCAATTTGTATCCACTTTACAATTCAACAAGGGCTTTGAATTTCTTGAACACATTACGAGTATCAGATTTATTTATGAGAAAGTATACCTAGTACATTCTTAAGAAGTCATCAATGAATGTGATGAAGTATCTATTTCCCCTAATTGATTCATTCTGCATTGGTCCACACAGGTTTGTGTGTACTAGCTCCAGTGGATAGCTTGCTCTCTACGCTTGTTCTTTATCAAACTTTTCCTTATGATGTTTTTCTAAAACACAACCTGTATAACTATCCTTCAATTCTGTAAACATAGGTAGTCCACATACCATCTTTATTTGTTATATCTTCTTCATACTAGCAAAGTTCAAATGTCCCAATCTTCTATGCTATATCTAGGAATCTTCAATCACTAATGCTTTCCTTGTTGCAGGTGTCATGGATTTAAGTAAAAAAGGAAAGCATTGATTTTCTCCCATGATTATTACTGCTACAACATTGTTGACGTTTTCATCACTAAATATCACTGTTTTGTTACCCCTAAATAGGATATAATATCTATGCTCCATCATTTGGCCTACACTCAATACATTTTCATCTAAACCTGGAATAAGTAGCACTTCATTTAATATCTCTTCCCATGCTAAGTCTCCACCATTAGAGTGCCTTTTCCAGTTGCTTGTACGAGATCTCCAGAGCCCATCTTAACTTTGCAAGTCACAGTTATGTCAATGTTGATTAGTTCGGATTCTTGAGATGTCATATGGTTATTGCAAGCACTGTCCACAAACCATATATTTTTATCTTGCAAACTTGCAGAATGACAAGCATATAACATAGTTCATGTTGTTACTTCTTCTTCCTTTGCATAGTTGGCTAATTGTTTGTGACTGTGACTATCACACTCCTTTACAATATGGTTAAATCGATTGCATCTTCCACATCTTGGTTTTCTTTTATGCACAATCCAAAATGATACTTCTGACAAACTTAACACTGTGGTTTTACACCTGCTTGACTGCTCCCCCTTAGCACTGTTATTCCAGCTTGAGTTGTTGTAGTTATTCAAGTTTCTGTTTTGAGTCCAATTTGATCCCCTCCTATCTTGTGATTGCCACTTTTGAGTGGATCTGCCCTGTGAGCCCTTATTTGTACCATAGGCTTGGTTTTCCTAACCTTTAAGCTACTAAAGGCTCTCTCTGTTCCTGTTAATTTATCTCTTTGATTATCATGCAAATCCTCCCTCCTATTATAGACTTTGATAGTTGCAATGACCTCTTCTACTCTTAGAACATCAAGATCTCGTGTTTCTTCAATGACGGACACAATGGACTTATATCTTCTACTTGGGCTTATTAACAGTTTTTGCACAATTTTAGTTTCATATACATCTTCATAAAGTGATTTTAGATTATTCACAGTTCTAAAAAACTTAGCTAAGTAGCTATCTAAGCTTTCACCATCTGACATTCCCATGTACTCAAAATCTACTCTAACTGTTTGAAGTTTTACAACTCTTACCTTTTTATCTCTTCTGAACTCTCTGCTTAAAATGTCTCAAGCTCCTTTTGCAGTCTTCTCATTTCTAATGCGAGGGAAAAGCTCATCAGTTAATGTTCATTGAATGAGACTCAACACCTTTGCATTCTTTATTTTGTTTCAGCTTCACTTTCTTCATCTCTAAAGCCTTCTGCAACCTCAAGTGCTCCCTGAGGTTATATTCCAACCTCTATTACATCTCATAGATCATATGCTATGAGGATAGTCTTCATTTTTACAACCTAAAAATCATAGTTTATACCATTGAACTGTGGAGTTCGTAAATCTCCTCCAGCAGAACTTGATCCCACCATTTTTGTAAGTGAGACTTTGTAAAGCAATCAATGAATCTGATCTCACAGTTTACGTCTCTTTCAGGAATCAAACTCGATGCTCTCATACCATGTTTGTTTTTAGTTTATAAGAAGAGTTTGTAGAAGAAGAATTTTCAGAGAGAATGAGAAATGTTCTTGTATTCCACTGTGTATTTTGCTTAGCAGGAAAACCTACTTTTAAACATGTTACATGCAATTAATAACTGAATCCTAGAATTTAGGAATCAAATCATCTCTAACCATCCAATGATTGAGGGCTAAGATTCTTACACCTATGCAAGAAACGGTTGTAACATAAACAATTAATTGCAACGTCTGCAACTTTCTTGAACAGAAAACTCCTTCCATTTCTTTATTCTTCTTGTTATAGCTTGCAAGATTTACTTTTGAGGCTTGAAGTCCAAGTAATTAGCTTATCTTTCAACAAATATTCAATCGAGAATCCAAATGTGATGGTACACTAATAATAAATAACTAGGTTTATATTGAGATCACGAAAACTTAGTACAGGTACAAAGGACGTGACAGAAGCTTATTCAATACATCAGTATTCTTTCACACAGATTATTGTAACATATATTACAAGACCATATTTTATTTGCGAAAACATGGGCAACATCTAGTATTATACCAAATTTACTTCCACGCAATACTTCACACGTATGGAGAGGCTGAAAGGAAGGTCGATCTTGAGACTGATTAACTTAAAGCCCCAGCATGAGACCATATAATTATGCTAGTAACTGGATGTATCATCTTATGGCATGTAATCTTAACGCCCTGATCAGAAATTCATGCTTTCATCTCTGATCAAATCAAACTTCACAGACCATATAATAGTTATGGTAACAACTGGATTTGTGGTAGGAGATCTTCAACCCTGGCGAAATTCATGCTTTCATCATTGATCCAATCAAACTTCTCAGAGAAAGGGTTGTCTAAGGCTTTTGGAGGGTATTGATCTATGCAGTCTTGCCAGACATTTGTGTCCTCCAAGTCCTTCATAACTTTCCACACACAATTGTTGCACTTAAAACCTGCCCCGAGGCTGATCATTAGTATTTTATCACCCTTCTTGAGCCTTTTCTTAGCCTCCATGTAACCTAAAACATACCACAGGCCGCCGGATGATGTATTTCCAAACCGATAAAGTGCCATTCTAGCTGGTTCGAGATCATAATCGTTGAGTGCTAAACTCTTACCAACCTCATCAATAATTGCCCGCCCACCGGGGTGCACACAAAAGTGGTCGATTCCAGACCTGAGATCCAAACCAGGTCCTGCAGCCTTAGGAGTTGGTCTCTTCATTATTTTGTTTCGATAATAACTTATTTTGTAGCGGAGCAATTCTGACAGTGGTAAAACTTTAGGAAGAAGAACTCGGAGATTCATGGTTAAAGCTTTGGCACCAGCTTTGGGTAGATCTCTGGTGAGCCGAAAGCCTTTGTGGCCAAGGTCATCTTCTACTTGGATGCAGCTGCTGTATGCTTCATCATTAGAGCCGATATGTGTGCGTACAGAACAAGTCAATTCCAAGAGGGCTTTATGCTTCAAAGCTCTATTATTTGTTAAGAGCATGGAGCAGCCCCCGGTACGAAAAAGAATGTTGGAGAGCATCATGGACTTGTCTTTGCCAGAATACCAATTTGGACCCATGGATTCTGTGCTCACGACGATTGCAAGTGAATTCTTGTATGTCTTGAACAATTGCTTAACCAAATCAACGGCTACTACACTTGCACTGCAACCCATTCCAGAGAGATTAAATGCTTTGATGCCCTCCCTCATCTTGTAACGGTTTATTACTCGAGCTGTTAGTGAGGGAGCTGGTGAGAACAAAGAGACTGAAGAGACAATAATGTCGATTTCTGATGGAGAAACTCCTGTCTTAGCAAAGAGCTTATCAAGGGTATGAAAAATGATACCATCCATCTCCGAAACAGCATCCACATGAGTTGCAGATTCCTCTCTTCCCTCTATGACATTTTTTGGGCAATAAGTTTGTTCACCGATGCCAGAACTAACCATAGTTCTTAAAAGAAACCTGTATTCTTCTATTCCCAGATTCTTGTTTCGGGTAACAATTTTAGCACAGGATCCAGTATCGAGCTTTTGGTCCTCAGTGGCTTTATGGCACTCATAGCGTAGCATATAGCAACACTGGTCTTTCTTTTGGTATCCTAACTTATAAAGGTTGAAGATAATATAGCACAATAATAGTGGAAGCATTGCCAAGAACAACTCCATAACAAGAAAAGATAGGCTACAGATTGGGTTTCAAGAGACACAGAGACTTTTATGAGAGAGTTTATGATCAGCACAACAGCTATGGTCGTCCTCTTATACTAGAGAACGGGTTACATGCGCGCCATGTGCACATGCAAGCATTAGATAATGTTTCCTCAAAAAAATTGATTACACAGTACAAGGTTGGGCAAGTGCTTGTCAGAAATTTCAAAATAGGTGGGCCACGGCTGTATATTAAAAAAAAAAACCTTAAAGGCTTTATACTTGTGGAGGAGCTAATTATTGTGGATTCAAAAACTATAATGTTTATTTTCCCTTTATTGCACTCAATATTTGCGTCGGTGGCAAAGGTTAAGTTGTTTTTTCTGATATAAATATCATTTGTAAATTTATTTTGGGTAATTTTATCATTTACCTTTAAAAATATACAGTCAAAATACTCCTTTTCCATTAAGAGTTAAAAAATTTGGCCTTTCGTTCAAGGTTTCCTGTATCTTTTCTTATTTATTTATATAATAAAATTACATTGGTACCTTCGAAAGTTTTGGAAGCTTTGACTCAGAAAAACCTAAGGCTGCCTTTCCAGGATATTTTTGTCTTTATTGCATGATTTTTTTTTTTTTGTAATATTGATATGCTCTTAGGGTCATTTTAGTAATTTATATTAGTAAAATATTAATAAATGAATCAACTGGGCTTACACACGTCATCGTTCCCCATACCATTCTGGAGGCGCGGGGACAATTTTGGTGGCCACAAAATGCTAATTGCCATCTCATTCGACATGTAAAGTGGCAACGCAGATGTTGAAGTGGTGCATTTGGTGAGGAAAAGCGGGGGTTCGATGATTTTTTATATTTTTTTTCTCCTCTTCTTTTCTCTCTCGTGGGCTTTAATATTCATACCGGGCTTTTAAAATTTCAGTTATGTCTTTTATTTTGTATTTATTTTGAATTTGGTCATCATTATTTTTATTTATTTTGAGTTTAATGCTTCTTAAAATTTTTTTTTTTCAATTTCATATTCAACATTTAATTTCATTTAATTTTTATATTCAATCTAATCCTTATTGTTTTGATTAATTGTTTTTATCCCTTGCAATTATTTTTTTATTTTTTCCTTTAGAATTTTATTTCATTTTTTTTGCTCTTTTTTTATCCTTAATTTATTTTGGTTTTAAGTTTATTCACTAATTAGTTTCTTTCAATTATTTTTTGTAAAAAATTTCATCTTCATTGTTTTAATTTTTGAAATTTTAATTTTGTATGAATGATAATTTTTCTTTATAATTCTTTATCTTTGCCAATAAATTTTGACCCTTAAGCGTTGTGATTTTTTTCAATTATCTTTATATGGGGTAATCTTGTATGCGGAGTGATTAAACGTCTCAGCATCCCCTCCATAAATAAGCAACATGTGTAGCTTAAAGGTGGCTGGAGGGGCACGTGTGGCCTTTTATTTTTGTTTTTCCTCTCTCTTACTCGATTTTGATGCTGGCCTTATAAAAATCAAATTAACTTCCAAGGTTTGTTGTACTTAAGATTTAATCCATGTTTTTTTTTATTATGATTTATAATTTAAAATAATTTATAAAATTAAGAGGTTTTTTCAATTTTATCCATATTCTCTTTATTACAATTATTTTATTTAAAATAATTTATTAAATTAAGATTTTTTTTAATTTCATCCCCAATAGATATTTTCATTTATCCAATTTGATTCCTATTCTTTTGATTACTATTTTTTAAAATGATTTTTGCAATTTTATCATTTTTATAGTTTTTTTCTTGTCAAATCTAATCCTTTTTATTATTGTATTTTTTTTACCTTGTAAGTTTTTTTATATTGATTTTTTTTTTATTATTTCACCTTCTACCATTTATTTAGCCGGATGTTAAGTTTCTTAGTTGAGTATGAGTCTAAAATTTAATAGTTTCCGAGTTTAAAAAATTAACTTCAGTTTACAAAGTTGACATGGATTTCTTTGGTTTTTTTCTTTTTTAAAAAATCTTTTTTTCCACCCTATAGCATTTTGTTATTTTTAAATTCACTTTCTATGGGATTTTTTAGTCGTTTTGAAAATAACACAAGTTGTCTTGTTTTTTTTAATCTTTATTGAATTTAGCTGTTCTAAAAGAATATTATTTTTAAATTTAATTAAATTAATTAATCTCATTCTCTAACATTGTAGTTTTTAGATGTTGAACTCCTAGATTGAGACTGGATAAAAAATTTAACGGATTGCGGGTTTGAGAGTATAACCTAGATTTATAAGGTTCACTTGAACTTGCTTGTTTTTTTATTTCTTTTTGTAAGCTCTTTTTTTAAGATTTTATACTCTAATATTTTTTATTTATTTTTTTTATGGGATTTATCTTTCTGTTCCTTCAAGTTTTTTTTTTTTTTTCCCGTTAAATTCCGCTTCTTTAAAAGCAATTTTGTTTTCAAGCCAAAGGAACCATTTGATCATCCAAGAGAAACACTAACGGTTTTGATTTATCATAATGCCCCCGACAACCTGTACGTTTTGCAACTTTCTCTTCCAACTACACTTTTGAAAGGTTTAAGGAATTAAAATTAACTACCTAAGCAATCAGTTGCACCTGCACTTATTATTAAGATGTTTACAGCCATTAATTATTAGTTTGGCTAAATTCACTGTGTCGGCAATTCGAAAAATAGAAGGTTTGGTTGTTTTTTTTTTTTCCTCTCCTAAATTGGAAGTTTAAGATGGGAAAATTACTTTGACCCTCCCTAGATTTGCACATGATTATTTTTTAAGATTATCAAAATCACAAATTTACTTATAAAATTATATAATTTTATAAATTAATATATATAATATAAAATTAAATTAAAAATTTAAAAACTAATAAAATCAATTAAACTTGATCAAATTCCATCAAACTCGATAATAAGTAAACTCGGACCGATTTATCAATTTCGAAAGAAATATACAATTAGCATTTAGCATTTACGTCTCAAGACTCTCAACTAGCACTAGCACATGATTCCACTGTTCCACAATTCCACTCTCTCTCTCTCTCTCTCAAAACACCTTTTATTTTTTTTCCTTCACTTCGTCTGTGATCGGCCTCTTTCCTTCTTCTGTGGTCTCTCATCTCTATTTTGGCATCAATCAGGCTAGTTTTCATAAACTTCTTGTTATAACTTATAACATCATCTCATTCTCCTTCTCTGTTTTGAATAATATTGATTATATCATATTAGATCGAACAAAATTCCCTTCTGTATTAGCAAAATTAAATGGGTTTGGTAGAAATTCCAAGTTCAACCCATGGTTATGGAACTGAAACCATTGGGACTTGAACCAGACAGCAATGGTGGTGATCTGTACGTGTAACAGCTAGGTATCAAAAACATAGTGAGGATAGCAAGTCTTATCTTGTATTCTGTCTCTGTTCTTGCTACTAGGCCCCGTGGCAACAGAATTAGTGAGGATAGGAGGCCTTTAAGGCCGGAGGGAAATTGAATATCTTAGGTTCTATGAATGAATTGTCAACCTTGAACCTGTCCAAGTCGAGTCTTGTATTTGGTCTTGTTGTAAATGAGATCATTGCATAATTAGTTGGCATCAATGGACTAATATTGTGAAGAATTAGAAAGGGCACAACTTTTGTGAAATTGAAAGGAACTCACTACTTGTAAAACTACTGTTGTGATTTTTTGGATTATCTTTCATGTCACTACTTTATTATCTCAAAATGCTATGTAAATTATGCCAAAAAATGCATCATTCTGCTTCAAAAGAACTCAAGTCTCTGAATTAAAGGGCCTCCGTTCAAAATTGTTCTGGAATGGTGTGCATTTTTGTTCCAGTAGAAGTTTCTTTTCCATGTTTTTGACATTTACATGCTAATAGATCTTTCTAAATTCATATCTTGGTTGGTAGAGAGAGCAGCAAATTGACCATTTGCAACATTGTCCGAGATAGGAAAAAATTAATCCAATTTTCATCTTGTTCATTACAGAGATGGCTCTGACTCAAATTTGGTTTTACAATGGTTCTGAATGCTACTGTTATGACTACAAGACTGAATCTTCTTAGTCATGACTGAGCATGTCTTCATATCACTTAAACTATAAGTTGGATAGCTTGGTTTTCTGTACTTGGGCGCACATTGTTTGCTTAAATTTCCAAGGATAGAATCTGTTGACTGAAGCTGGAAAGTTACAGAGCTGGATTGGGATGGACATCCTTTTCCCCAATCCTTTCCCTTAGAAATTATTTAACTCTGGAAATCAATATCCTTCTTTTGAATGATGCTAGGTTATAGAATTATCAGAACAACTTTTAACCTTCTTTATGTGGAAATATTCATGATAAATGTCCTTGTAAGATGTTGGATTTTTGGATTAGAAGGAGTAGTGTCATTGCAGGGTTGAAGACTTTTGCATTTTGGAGATATGGGGTAGAGACAAAATGCTTTACTTGATGATTAGAATATAAGTTTAAGGGCGAGAAAGTTCTTTCATTTTTCCCCGGAGTTGCAGAAATCATAGGCTTTGCATGTTGTCAATAGCTGCTTAGATTGTACTTTTCTTAATCATTATTTCTAGTAAGCAATGAAAATATGCGAACTTGTTATTATAGTTTTATTTTACATGTCTGTGGCCGGTGGAAGCGTAGCATGTCTAAACTACTCTTTTGAGAACTAAATTCACCAACTCATCAATACACCTTCTCTTCTGCAGCTTGTAAATGTTTGAGATTTTAATTAGAGGATTGATTTGAATTGATTCTTGAACTAGAGGATACATGGCATATGATTTTACGATTAAAGTTTATGATTTTACGATTCAAGTTTACAATTCGAGTTTATATTATATATTTTGTGTCGTGTCAGAAAAACATTTTTGATAACCTTGTTTTTGTTTATAATTTTAAAAATTACATTATATATACGGGTCAGGACAAGATTTGAATTTTAATAAAAAGATGAAAACACTTTCTTATATAATATAATATCAACAACTTAAACAATACATCAGTCTAGTTTATTGAACTTGGTTGCCTCCACCACCAATACAATTCTCATTCATCTTTGATCAAAACCCAATTTGTATGTTAACAATCAATTAGTTAGTTTGCATTTGGATTTGGATTTTTTTTAAAAAAATTTAGTAGAGTAAATTAAAAAGTATTAGCGAAATATCATAGTTTGAAAAAGAATTAAAGAAATAACACAGTTTGTACATATTGCGATTCAGAATCATGACAATTAATGTTGTTATGTTCCAGAATCACAATATCTATTAAATGTTTCTAAATTTATACAATTAAGGTTGATTTCATGTAATTGACCATAAATAACATAAATTAGGTTATATTTGGATCAATTATGCTTTCCATTTATTTGTCAAATTAGTTGCCAAAATTGGATATTTTTAATTGATTTGTGTTAATTAGCTAAGAATTTATGTAATTATGTTTGAATTCATGCAAATGAGCATGAAAATAATATGAATTAGGTTTAGTTTTGATCAATCATGCTTTGCATTGATCTATTGGCTAAGTTACCAAAGTTAGGGATTTGATTGATTTGTGTTAGATGGATTGGAATTAATTTTTTTTTTTTCTATAGGATGTCTTATAAAATCTTTATGTTATATGATTATGGTGCTACTATTGCTCTTGATAAGATCGGATTAAGCTATTTATGTTCTAGGTAGGCTTTTCTATCATTGTTATCTTGAGGACATCAAGTTTTATCACAACTCGATCCATGCATTGATTGAGAAATGGTGATGTGAGATGCACATGTTCCACCTCAAGAACAGGGAAATGACATCCACTTCGCAGGATGTGACAATTTTACTTGGATTTTCTATCAATGGACGAACATTTACATTCGAGGGGCATGTAATCATGTTGTACTATATAAGCGTATATTTGAAGTGACACCCCTTTCTACTAAATTAAAGGGTGGTAAAATACACCTTAAAATGACTTGATGTGATATTTGCAATATAACTAAATGATGTTGATGATGAGGTCTTGTGCAAGAATGCATTAAATTGTGATTTTAGTTTATTAAGTATTTGTGAATAGTAGTCTCATGATTGTAAGCTTATGTAGGTATGCTAGGATGTATATACTACACATGATTGGCAACATTCCATTCACATATCTTATTGATAAATATATGCCTCTTGTTTATCTAACACTTTTTAAGGATTTGGACGTGATCCCCACATATAGTTGGTGTTCTAGTGTCTTGGCATGGCTGTATAGATATCTATGCATTGCTTTCATGAAAATGACAAAACAAGTTGAGGAATGTTTGCTACTTTTACAAGTACAAATAAAATAACTTTTTACATTTCAACTATTTATAATAAATAAATAAAAAATCACCCATATGTTTTTGAAACAACTATGGTCCTGAGATCGTCTCCATGTTGATCAACCCTGGATTATGAGGAAATTAGTTGTGACTATCTAAACTATGGGTGTTACACTTCATCTCTCATTAGCATCCATGTAAGCTTGTGATTTATAATATTAGATAGTGTGGGATTAAGGTATTTGATAATAATCTCAAACATACACAATCATTCTATTGTTGTGAGTTTGATGGGTAGCAACCTTTCCAGGTATGTGTTGAGCAATTGTTTTTGTAATTCAATTTAAATTTTACTTATTATTATCGTTTTATATGTTTGAAGACTTGTGTTTAAGGGAATGTGGGCTCCATATAAAGATGATAAATTAGTAGTTGTGCTTGCAGTTTGCACTAGCAGGATGGATATATGGATAATAGTGGTTCCATTATTATTATTATTATTATTTGTGATGGTTGAGCTACATTGCCTTAATCGGGAATGTGATGATTTAGGTATAGACAAAATATTCTAGTGATATTTGATATGAGTGATGCATTGCAAGTCTTAAATTATCAAGGAAAATACAGGTCTAACATGTTGAGTTATTACACTAGACCTCGTATAGGTTCCTCAACCGGAAGACTTGCAATATGAGCGGCATGCATAATGAATTCAAAATATTGCATGTAATATTAACTTTTTAGAATAAATATAATTTAAATGATGCATTTTATATATGGAACCTTTAATGTATTAATTTGATGAATCTCAAGCTGGCTTTTTTTTATATGAAGGTCGAGAGGCTATATATGTGTTTCTTAATCTTGATAAAGAAAAAGGAGGACATATCTATGTTTTTTGTTGGTTTAGTGCTTGCCACACTACACTTGTGAACTTTAAAAAGATATTAACTTTTGATGATATCACGGTTGAGAACAAGACCATTTAAGTAGGTGGCAATTGTGTTATTGATGAACCCGACCCTTCTAGTAGATGATGTAGGCATGCATATATAAACCTACTTACATGTTATTGATATATTATGTTGTGTTGTTTTGCTAATTATAAGTTTTATGTTGTGTTATCTTGTTAATTTTGAGTTTATAATTAATTTTAGTTTTTTTATTATATTTGTAATATTTTTTTATATAATATTTTTTGGGTTGGTTAAGTTGAGATTGGAATTTTTTTTTTCTAGATATAATTTGGAGTGCTATGATTTGAAACCAAAATCTTACATATTGCCATGTGAACAAAGATAGAAGAATTATTTTTTTTAGCTTAGTTTTAATTTGAATATTGTTGATATCTTGAATTTAACCAAATAATTTTAAGATTAGCAAGCCAAATAACCATTAAACAAGTGTTATCAAGTAAATAATTGGAATTATTCTATAATTCACCCTAAATTCGAATGAAATCTTGATTATAAAATGTTTGATAAAAAAATTAATTTCAAGTAATGAAACTAGTACAAAAATTATAGTTATTATGTAATTCACAAAAAATCCAAATTTTTTTTTTATTACAAGTTAATTTAAAACCATATAAATTATAAGAAAAGAAACATTAAAAAAATATAATTTTTATACAATTTTTAATTTTATAAGAAAATAAATCTAATTTAAATAATATTAGAACTAGGTCGCTACCAGAAGATTAAATTGGAGGAACCATGGATAATTTTTACTTGGCTTAAATCTCCATTAGTGTGTAAATAATTTGTCGAGGTGAAAGTTTTATGCTAAAAATAAACTTGATAAAAAATTCTAGCCTTTAGGTTATTGAGATAAAAAAAAAATGTATAATTATAATGTTAGGATAAAATCTTTTCATTATCCTAACAGCAGTAGCCCAACTGCCTTCACTTGTCGGAAATAAGACAAATACGGTAAACAATTCCCTTTAAAAAGCAATATATAATGAAAAGATATAAAGAAGTCAGTTGGGATTAGTGTTTTGATGGCTGTCACATATTCAAAATGCAATGTATAAAGAAGTCATGTTTTGTAAATCTGACATTTATATAAAGTCACATTTTTCAATTATGACTTCTTTATTTGTTGCGTTTTGAAACCCAAATAACACAAACTATATTATTTCACTTATACTTCTTGCAGCTAAAATTTTAAGATTTTTATGCTAATAGCCCAAAATAACCTTGCATTTAGTTTTTAGATAAAGGTAACTAAAGTGTCCATGTAATTTAGTAAATCAAAGCCATCACCCTTTGATATAAGAGGAAATTATATCATTGGTTTGTGTTGTATAGTGAATCAAATTAATTTTTTTAATGTAAAAAAATTATACTTGATAATATGTTTTCTAATAAAAATGATTTTAATCATAAATCTACAACCCGAGTTAACTTATCAAATTTAAAACCCGAGTTATATAATTGTGACAACGCTATAAAAAAAATCAAAATAAATTATAAATTTCAATTCCTATTAAATCCAATATAAAAAAATAAAATTAAATAAAAAAATAAAAAAAACTACTTGAGTCAACTTACCAAACCTACAATCCAGGTTATAAAATCAAAATAATAATAATAATAAAAATTATAAATACCAATCAATGTAATTTTTTCTTTTTCCTTTTAATATTGAAAATCTATTTATTTAAATGTATAATATCAATCTAAAACTTGTCAAATTTAATTTTTATTTATATAAAAATTAGCTTGAAGATATTTAAATTGGATGAGCCCAAATAAAACGAAGAATTAGGTTGTCCCTTAAAAATATTTATCCATAATTTATTTCAAAATACAGTAAATAGTGTAAATACAGAATAAAGAGTTAAAAATCCTTTCAAGGATTTATATAAAAGCATGTTAATAATATTTTTATTTTTTAAAAAAGATAGATCAAAAATATTTATAAAATATCATTACTGAAATAAAAAAAAATCATTTTTTTAAAATATTTAAAAACACTCCGAAACACCCGATCAAAAATATCAGGATTGATAATCTCAATGGTCACGTATAAAAAATGATCAAAATCCGAAAAGAACATGAATCCCAGTCAGTCCTTTTTAGTCAACCTCAAGTAAATTAGTGCTTCCTTAATTTATGCAGCAAAGGAAAAAAACACAGCACACCAGCTCGACTCCATTCCAATGGCTTCGTCTCCAACTCTCCCTCAAGATTCAACCCGAGACCCAAATACTCTCTCACAAAACCCTAACAACGCAAACCCAGATCAAATTCAACAAACATTACCTGATGATGATGATGATACCCAATTCCCCAAAACCCTGACCCTTGAAATCCCGAACCCTAACTCACAAGAAGATGACCCCACCAACCAAAACCATGACGACTTCGAAGACCTCACCCTTTTCTCTCCCACCACAACCACCACCACCACCACGCCCCGTCGTGCTGGGGGTGGACGGAAAAGCAGGAAGGCTAACCAAAAACGACGTGTACAGGTTAAAAAGTCTGAAAAAAAGCTTGAAACTTTAAGCCAAACCCTAAATCCAATCCCCTTTGTACCCAACAAAATCCTCGACCTCGCTTCACATGAAACCCTTTTAAAAAAATTGGGTTTGTGGGAATTTGTGCATTTGCAATTTGATACTAATATTCGTGCTGATTTGCTAGCACAATTGATTGCTGGTTATAATCCCGCGATGCGGGGTAGTTATGTTAATGAGGTTAAGATCATGGTCAATCGTGCTGATTTAGGGCGTGCTTTGAAGTTACCGGTGAAGAAAGAGAAAGGTAGTGTAGGAGATGGTGCATCTGAGGTTACGGAGAGTGCGGAATCAATTGGGTTTATAGAGGAGTTGGTTTCAAATTGGATTTTGTTACATGAGGATACTTGGATGATGCCGCCAGATATATTGAACTGGATTAAATTGATTAAAGAAGGGAACTTTGACAAATTGGATTGGGCTGGAATGATTTGGTATATGGTAGAGAAAGAGTTGAATGCAGAACCTGGTTTAGGAAATTGTTATTATGCGTCGCATTTGCAGTGTTTGATAAAGTGCCAGAGAGAGGAGTTGTTGAAGGAGGGAAGTCTTAAAATGGAGATTGATGTTAAGGATGATGAAGATGATGAGGGTGCGAAGATGGAGCAGAGTGTGATGATGGAAGAGGAGTTTAGGGGTGAATCATCTGTGTTAGAGGAGCATAGAATTGAGTTGAGTCTTGGAGGGATGGATAATGCAGGGAAGGAAGAGGTGGAGAATGTGGGTGATGAGGATGTGATGGATTTTGAGGAGAGGAAAGAGGAAGAAGATCAGAGTCAGTGGGGAAAGATCAGTATGGATGGGCATTATCTGCAGCCATGTGGTAGTTTTAGTGAAGTTGCGGGAATGGAATTTGAGGAAGAGGGGAAACAGCAGGATGAGGTGGAGGGAGAGGAAGAGGGGAAGGGAGGAGAGGAAGGAGAGGAAGAGGGGAAGGGAGGAGAGGAAGAGGAAGGGGACGAAGAGGAGGGGGAGGAGGACGAAGATATTGGTTTCCATATCGCAGCCAGAGGGAATATTTTGGAGGGCATAAGCTCTGAGAATCTTCTTGAGGTGATGGGAGCAGCTCAAGTTCCTTTTAGTTCAGGTATCCAAATTCATGATAATGTATCTTCCAGGGAATTTCAAATTTCTAGGGTTGATACAGAGACAATTCCAGGTGGTTCTTCAATTTTTGGTCATGTTGGTGGAAGCAAGAGGGTGAATGAGCATCTTCAGAGTGATATACCGCATCACTCACTTAATGGTGGTAATAAGAGGATGCGGAGTGATGGGCATTGGGATGCAAAGCCTTATTCGGACTTTGATAGTTTTGAGGAGGAGATGCAGCATATGATGGGAAAAGCCAGAATGATGATGGAGGAAAAGGAGCAGTCATGTCAGGAAATGAGTATGCATCAACAGGTGTTGTATAATGAGTTGCAGCAGCGTGAGAACTTCATTCAGCAGTTGCAGAAGACCAAGATGGAAGAGCAGCGGAAGAGCCAGTTGGAGGTTTATAGGCTTGAACGTGAACTGTATATGATGGGAAATCTTTTAGAGGGCTATAGAAAGGCATTGAAGGAGACACACAAGGCATTTTCTGAATACAGAGCAAGATGCCAACTACCTGAAGAACCGATTTACAAGGATACTGGGTCTGGTGGTCTTGTTTTGAGCACCATGGAGTTGGAGAAGCAGCGCTTGAAGCAAGAGGAAGAAGAAAGGCTAAACCATGTATTTCTCGAGAAGTTGGTTAAGGAATTTGAAGCAGAGTGCATTCGTAAATTTGAAGGATATGAGAATACTGTTAAGTTGCAGAGTGACAAGTTACTGGTTGTTGGGGAAAAATTCAATCTCTTGAAGGAAATGTCTGGAAAGCGAAAGGTGTCAGAGATGTCAGAATGTGTTGCCACTGAGGACTGCAATACAGCTAAAGAATCTGTTCCAACGGAAGAATGTGTTTCAGCTGAAGAATCAGCTGTAGTACAGGTTCCTGCCAAAGAATCTGTTCCAGATTTGGTACAGGCTCCTGCTCCTGCCGAAGAATCTGTTCCAGTTGTAGTACAGGCTCCTGCTCCTGCTCCTGCCGAAGAATCTGTTCCAGTTGTAGTACAGGCTTCTGCCGAAGAATCTGTTCCAGTTGTAGAACGTGCTCTTGCTGAAGGATGTGATCCAATGGAAGAATGTGTTCCAACAGAAGGATGAATTGCTCTCAAGTCTGTTTTGACTTTGAAGATGTAGGTAAAGGAGAGCTCTTTTACGTAAGCTGATACAGCTTTTGACATATCGTAGTCTAATATATGTTCTGAAAGTTTTGTGTTAAGTACCTTTTAGAATTGAAGCTTCATGTCACATAGTTTGCTTACATTTTCTTTTAACTTCAAATGTGGTATGCGTTTGAGCAATGCTATGTACTGATACCACAACTATTTCCGCTCATCTGATTTATCAATAATATGTTAATTTCATTGTCCGGTGAGATTATTAACTGAGAAAAAAACATACAACTGAATAACACTTTGTGACAGGCAATCTGATATAGGAAAATAGTTTGTTTTGGATAATTTTCCCCTCCAAAACTTGTCACTTTTGGTCTATTTCCTCTTTCGGCCACCTTGTTGTTCATCTTGTTTATTATTATCTCAACCTATGTTTTTGGGTCTTTTCTTCAGTTATTTGGTTTTGTTATCCATACGATCGTTGTGATCTTTGTATGAATAGTTTCTGTAAGAACATTGCTTTTGGGGTTAGAGTTTAGAAATATTATAAAAATATAATTGCTGTAAGTTATGAAGCTTTTCAATTATCCTTGTTGATTGTTGCAAGTGTAAATTAGCTTTAGCTAATTTCTAAACTAATCTCTTATATATTTTATCTTGTATTCCTCTAAATCTTTTTTCTTCACTGGCTTCTTATATCTTCTCTGAGAGGGTTACAAGTAATCTTGAAATTCTCCTCTACTTCTATATATGCCGTAAAGTAAATCCTCTACTGCACACTGTTGCTGTTCTGCCATCAGCAGATCTCTGTTTTGGTAATATTTCTGTGTCATCAAGCATAATTGTGAGCATGTTTACCTTGAGCGATGGTTGTGGTCGGTGCTCACCACAGTTAGCAAATGAGCAATGGTTCATGCAAGTGATGGAGCTTGGAAATGAACGACAGAATCCAGCTTGTATTTTTGGTATAGACAAAGCTGTTGGAAAAGTTATGGAGAACTCTAGTACTGGAGTTAGGAATTGTTTTTCCTAGAGAATGTTCTGGGTAGCAATTGAAATATGCTGACGAGAGTTTTAGGACAACAATGTATGCTAGAAGCCCCTTGGTCGCTGCCTGGGAGATGGTCTCTATTGATGTTTGCAACTTCCTGAAGGTAGGACTACCTGCGTCTTGTAGATGTCAGATATGTTGGTCCAGGAGCAATATGTGTGAATGATTTACAGAATCCGTCTTCAACGCTACACTGAAGTTCTTACCGTATGATTCGTCATATATCTTCATTCTATGAAAACTTGTGTGATTGTAATTATTTTTTAAATAATTTTTTGTATTAAAATATATATTAATGATATTTTTTTATTTTTAAAAAATTATTTTTTACATCAGCATGTTAAAATGATTTGAAAACACTAAAAACATTAATTTAAAGTTAATATAAAAATTTATTTTTTAAAAAAATATTTTTAAAATATAAAAACAAACAAAAATCTGATTAGATGGTAGAGCAAGTTTATTTTCAAGGTGAGGTATTGTTTGTGATTATTGTATGAATTTCTGCTAGAAATCTCAAAGAGCTTGCCTTTTCTTTTCTAGCCCCATTTGATTACATCCTTTATATTTATGCAAGCCTTTATATTTTGATTTCTTCTTCTGATGTATTCCATAATTTTCTTTTATTGTTTCCATACATTGTAATTTTCTTGTTTCTTTATTTCATTCACTTGCTTTTAAACTCTTTTATTTCATTTCCCAACAATGCCTATAATTAGGGGTGAGCATTTTCGGTTCGGTTCGGTTTTTATCTAAAAAACCAACCAAAATAAAATATTAAAAAACTGAAAAATTCAAACCGAAACCGAACCGGAACCGGTTCAAACCGACCGGTTTCGGTTCGGGTCGGTTCGGTTTTTTAAACATAAAAACCGGAAAACTTGTTTTTTTCTTCAAGCTTCACTGTAAGTTATCTTCAAGCAAGAGTTTATCAACAAAAATAAACAGAAACATCTCAAAGCACTATATTAATTTTCAATAGAATGTAATTATGAACATAAAGTATTTAAAAAAGAAATCAACAATAAAATAAGTTACAATCATAACCAAAAGCATGAGAATTCAGGCTACAGTTAGATCTAGCAAAACACATCAATATGCAGAAACTTGCATCTGCTCCAACACTCATCTCCTTCTCTTTATAATAAGTATTCAGTGTCTAAAGAGAAGACCTGAATTGGAAAGTGAAAGAGCTTATGGAGTTGAAGAAATCCTGCAGGTAGGACTCTGATCTTGTCTCCTTCTTGTCATTGTTCTTCTTATAAGCAGTAAAGAACCTCCCACTAGCCATTCCTTTAGTTACAGTTACAGATTTGTGCGTGAATGTGAAAGTGTGAAATGTGAATTGTGAGAGAGCGGCTTAAGAGCAAGGAGAAGGACGACGGAGTCTAGTGGACATTAGGGTTAAGAATGACTGCATTTTTTTTTTGTATTTATAGTACCCCAACTGAACCGGTTCGGTTCGGTTGGGGTTTTTCCGGTTTCAGGTTTTCGAAACCGAAACCGAACCAAACCGAAATTTTTTTAAAAAATTTTAATTGGTTTAATCGGTTTTTTTTTCGGTTAATTTTTTCTCGGTTTTCTCGGTTTAATCGGTTTCTCGGTTTTTTTGCTCACCCCTACCTATAATGATTCTTTAGAGTTCTACTCTATACACCACCAGTAGCTTTTTTCTTATCTTTCATTTCAGAAATAGTTTTGCGCATTAGTTGGTGACATAGATATTGTGGCCAATCGTTGTACATTTGCTATCCCCAAGGGGCGTAGCATCGAAAACAGTAGATCTCGAGTTCAAGTCAGGGCGTATATCTTTTGTAAAAGTCTGGGACAACCGGGGTTTTACTCACTTACCTGGACTAACAAAGTGCGCTTTCCTGAAAGTAGGATTTCCTCGAATAAAAAAAAAAGAGTTGTACATCTGCTGAGTTTTCTCAACCACAGAAAGAGCCAGGTCTCTGAATGTTGGTGGATGACAAACCTGAGACGGTGGATAGAGCTTGGTTATTCACAGTCATTCACAACATTCAACATTGCTTTAATTCAGAATTAAATGAATGATTTGATTTTTTTTTAAATAATAAAAAAATTCTAATTACGATACATATGTAATCCCTAATCTCTTGAATAAATACATCCATTTATATTAAACTAATCTTTTGCCTTAAATTATAAATGTATGGGTAAACACTCTATTGAGTCGAAAAATAATAAAGAAAATATCATCTTAAATTTGCAAATTGTCTGGACAATATTCATTTCAAGCCTCCCTATGTGTTATCTATAAAGAAGTGACTAATTTCTGTGAGTGCATCCAATATCCATTTTCACAATAAATCCTAGTAAGCTAATGGAACAAGTGTTTGTATAAACATGTGGCAGTCATAACTTTTCATTCCATACAATCTACAATCTTCTAAATTCACCAACCTTGATATGTTCGAAGCATGTCCATTAGAAAAATAGATACTCTTAAGCTATTTGTAGATAAGTAACAGTGTATTCTTGTCTAAGATAAAGCTGGCTTTGGACTCTACGATCTGTAACCCATCATAAACCAACTTCATATTTTACCGGTGACATAACAAAGATATATCCATTCTAGCCTTGATGTTGTTCTTTATCTTTCTTTTCATGTTTATAATCATGTTGAAAATATTTTCAAACATATTTTTTTAATGTGCATGAAATTAAAATTATGACGGAGGAGATTGGTTTTCTAATAAAGAAACTCTCAGAAAATACTTTGCTTTATCCAATTATAAGTCAAACCAAAACTAAAAAACTTTTGTTTATCATATTGAAAATCAAACACAATCTCATCGTACTCCAACGATAGCTGCGATGCAATATCCTTTTAATCTCTGCCAATAAAAAAATCCTTTCTATACTTGTGATCTATTGGCAAGAATCGCCAATGGTAGTAAAAAAAAGATATTTTACTATTGTTTGCGTGAATGCTTTGTTATTTTCCATACAATATGGATATGTTAGTTTTTTATTTGTGCTCCAACTAGAAATTATTCCATAAGCTGGAAAATCATTGATAGTTAACATCAAAGTTGTCATTGATAGTTAACATCAAAGTTGTCTTCATCATAAAATTATGTTTCCTCGATATTTATAAGTTAAAGCCCTAGATGATCACAACTGCTTCAATTTATCAATCAATGATCAAAGACAAACATCTATATTCCGACCCAAACAATTAAGATCGAGTATAACCATAGATAAAAACATAAATTGTGGTCTCATATACAATCCCAATGGCAAGTTGTAAACTGTAAGTATCACCAGTCAATAAGAGTAAGTAGTAGCAAATGACCTAAATGGATTGAAACTGTCTATACATAACCCAAGACATACGTTCCTTATCTCTATTGAAAACTGAGGATACACAATATTAAAGTGTTTGTAGGCTTCACCATCGAAAGGTTACACCATTACTCAATTCATCATATCATGTGATTGGTGCTATGTCATGTGTTCAACAATCTTTGATGACATGAATAATTTATGCAGTATATGTTTGATTAGGAAGTATCTAAGTTTTCTATGTGCGATAAAAGTGCTTCCCCCACTAGTTCTAGGTTAATAATGAGTATGCCCACATTTTATGCACTTGGTCAATTTTGTATTTTCAAGGTAATATAACATGTAAAAGTTTAAACACATCAATTTTCTAGTTTTCCATACTGAGAGGTTTCATCATTGATTTAGCAACATAAAAGTTTTCTTTTAGCCTATTCCTTTTAGGTAAAATTCTTTTCACCTATTCAACAATTCTATCGTAACTGACCTTACTTAACCTATGATCTGACTTGAGGGTGAACACTTGTGTAACGATTGATAATTTATTGTAATTTATGCACCTATCACATAATGGTTCGTCAGAGTTTTTCAAAAGATCAAAAACCTAGTCGCGTTTGCATTAAATTCTTCATCTACTATTGGATATTGACTGGTATAACCTTGGAAGATAGCCCAGCCAATCACTTTTTGGTTGGGAAATTGAGCATGTCCAAGCATGTATTATTGTATTTTTATTTTGTTTATCAATTAGTCTTTGCTCATGTTATTTAGTTGGATAATTTTATTTAATGGTTTAAAAGCAAAATCGTTGGTTGTATTATGATTTTACATTTTATATATAATTTTTGACATTTTTGTAAGTTTTTGATAAATTAATAAAATTTGTAGAGTTCCAAACTTTTTCTCCTCTTTTCTTTTTCTCTCCTCTTCTTTAGCTTTTCTCTTTTCTTAATCAGCTCCCATTTCTTAGTTTTTTTTTTTCATTTTACTTTTCTCAAACACTACTAGAAAATTAGTTAAAACCAACGGAAACACTGATAATATATCGCAATTTATTAATGATAATTGCGATGAAAATTTTTCGTTAGCAATTTTCTACGGAAACAATGATGGAATGAAAATAAAATAATAATAATAACAAAAACCTCATCGGCATTTGTAACGGGATGGAATATCCGTCGTCTATATTTAAAGAAAACGTAATTTAGGCATCCTCATGCTCTCCGCTTTCTCTATATTCTTCTCTCTTCATGTGTCCTCTTTCTAAACCCTATACTTCCCTCCCCCTTCTTATGTCTTTTCCTCCTCTCTTGCTACTCTGCCCATACCTTACCCTCTCTCTTTTCAAAAACCAGAACTCTCACCCACTCTCTCTTAATCTCTTTATCTAGAAATTTATCAATGAAACACTTTATTTCTAAACCCTAGGAACCCGATCTCGAGAGAAGCAGCAGCACGCAATGAGCAGTCACCAAACCGTACGCTACAAGAGTGATAGAAATATATAGCAGAACAAGCACTGCTATTCCCAGAATTGAGGAATTATAATTAACTGCCTTTGTCTTTTATCAGCATCTAGAAGACAGCTAAACGGTGCGTAGGGATTGTAGTTAAACGGTGTGTATTGTGTCAATTCATGCAACGGTCGTATTATTTGAATTTAAACTATAACGTCGTCTTCCTCTTCTCCTCCTGCTGTTCCATCCGAAGCTGCTGCGTGTGACACCCTAGCACTCACTAGCCTTCGCTGTCTACGGTCCCAGCCAAGTTGAAGAGTCCCTTGCCTCCGCGGCATCCGTCTTCAAATCCTCTCAAGCGCAAGCTCAGTGTCGAGACTTTTCCGGAGAACTCGCTCTCCGATTTTGTAGTCAAGTTAATTTATTATTATTTGTTGTTACTAAATAAATAATATCCCCTAGGTTTATGTCTCTGGTTTGGTTACTGAGAAAATTTTAGTTTCAATTGAACTAATTGCTATTTTTAGATTTTAGTATATATGTCTGTTTGGAAACTTAAATTGAATTGGCTTTTTTATGTTTATATTTAAATAATGAGCTAATTTTATTCAGTATCTCGCTAAATCCTGTTATGAAAGCAGTTTATTGAAACTCTCTCTGTTTTTCTAATGATTGGTGTATTGGTGGTGTGGATAGGATTTGCTTGCGTAAAATTTTATTGCAGATGTGAAATGAATGGTTGCATATTCTTGAATCCATGAAGTAATGTTACAAAAAGACCACAGGCACGTCTTTTCAATCTCAGCCTTGAACCTGTTGTTTTACGTTAACTGAGTGTTATATGTACATGAACTTAGGGTAGTTTAAGTTAATAGATCCATCCATTACGATTATATCATTCCATTAGGTTCCATTTCTTATTGATTATGCTTTATTCTGTTTTTGAACGATGCCATGCCCATAAATGAACCTTTCCTTCTCTTATAAATACCAAAGTTACATCCTCCCTTTTTTGGCTTAAACTCCTCTTTTTAATAGCTTTAATCTTTCTCAAGTTGTCTCTTTATCTCTCTTTTGGGGTATTTTGTTCTTATATCAAGTTTTGTTAAATGCAATGGTTGGACAAACAATTCTTGTGACTGGTGGGGCTGGATTTTTTGGCACTCATACAGTAGTACAGCTTCTAAATGAAGGTTTTAAGGTTTCAATCATTGACAATCATGATAAGTGTGTTACTGAAGCTGTTGATTGTGTTAAGGAATTGGTGGGTCCTCAGCTTTCTAAGAATCTTGAATTTAATCTGGTGAAGTTTACGCCTTTTCTTTTCATTGATGAGTAATAAGACTCCTTTTCTGTTGGATGGAGAAAATGGATTCTGGGGAATAATTTTTTTTTTTTTTTGTATTTTTGCAGGGTGATCTTAGAAAGAAGGATGATTTGGAGAAGTTGTTTTCAAGAATTAAGTAGGTGAATTTCTGATACCCCTTTGCTCTTTTGATGATTTTTAACTTGCCCATGTACGTAATTTTACTTTACTAGATTGGTAAATCTTGAATCTGAATACTTTACTAGATTGGTGGTTGGGTTTCATTAGTAAATTAGATGGGGTTCTATTTGTGACTAGATTACTAATGGTGAAATGTTAATTAAGATTCTTGGAGTGTTATATGATAAATCATTTCTTAGATGATTATTAAATAAAGTTTTATTTAGCAACTGTCGAGCTAGATCATGTCTTTTCATAACTGGAGATGGCTTATATATCCACAAATGTGACAGGTTTGATGCTGTGATCCATTTTTCTGGTCTCAAGGCAGTTGGGGACAATAGTCTGGCTGGCACTATCAATCTCTATGAAGTTATGGCAAAACACAATTGGAAGAAGGTATATCAGTGTATAAGTTTGTTTAATTATTTTTATATGGTAGAGTCTCTGTGGAGCCTGCGACTCATTTACATGGAAACCAACTGCACTGCCAGAAGAATTTTGATATAATCCAAAACCAATATGGAAGCTACTTTTGCTGATTGAATTTCAATGGCTCAATGGCGCAGTGGGACTGTTTTATGTACTTGTTTTTATTTATTGCAATTCTTTAATATCTATGAGAAAGAGAAATTTTTATTTATAACACTAATTTCGTAAAAAGATTATTTATCTAGTGCTTAGGCCAGTTAGTTTTGTAGCGAGACATTCTGCGCGTTATTGTAGTACATAGCAAACTATTATTTGTTTAATTATAAATTGAAAATCACCGATAGAATTTCCGTAGGTGATTCTGTCGGTATTTCTAGCAACTTATTGATTGAATCATCAACGAAAAAATGACAATGAAATTGCCGATGGGAACTGTCAGTAGAATTGCTGACGGACAAAAAACTCCGATGAGTTACTTGCCAATGGTGATGGATGATTGCACAGAAACTGGTCTCCAATGGTGATGGCAGCATGACATCTGTACTCACACTTCAGCAACTCAATAGAAACCCAGTTCATATTGAGACATTAAAGAACAGTGGAGCAAGTTGTGGAAGCTCCTTTGCTGGGGCATATTGGGAAGTAGTCTTGTGTTTCTAATGTAAAATTTTCTGAGTTTATTCAGATGATTTTGTTATGATCCCGCTCTTTTTAGTGGAGAGGTATCTCTGCCTGTATTGAGATTCCATACATCAAGCTTTCCCAGTCAAAAATTGCAAGGGTTTCACCATTTCAGGACTGGTTTACAAGGTTGGAGGTCTTGGTTTGTGCGTATTCATTGCCCAATAATGTTTTTTTCTTTTCTTGAACTATATAGTATGGCTTCTATACTCTCCCTTGCAGAACTCACAGGGTCGTGCCTGTAAAATGCCCTGATGATGCAGCTAGCTTTGTTTTGCATGTATTTTCTAAAATATATGATCAATTTACCTTGAAAATCTTTTAACAACCATGCTACTGTGTCTTTTTTTGTTTTTTAACAACCATGCTGCTGTTGAATGGCTAGTAATTATTGAAATTCATCGAAGAGGAAGCATATAGTAAGTGGTTTTCTTCCAAGGATACTTCTGTGAACTCATCCTTGAAAGGTCATGGATGTCGGGTTATCATTTTCAAAGCTTTGGTCATCCTTATCATCTGCTTTACTTTGAAGAATAATTTTTGATAATTTGTTTCATGTTTCAGGTTTTCCCAAAGAAATTTCCACATCTTCCTGTCATTTTTCAGGCGCTGCTAAAAGTAGCAGAAAGAAGCTTGAATTGCTTGTCTTG
The DNA here is from genome assembly GCA_018804465.1 of Populus tomentosa. Lineage (NCBI taxonomy): Eukaryota > Viridiplantae > Streptophyta > Magnoliopsida > Malpighiales > Salicaceae > Populus > Populus tomentosa. The sequence continues at coordinate 10,243,117 of CM031993.1, forward strand.
AGCTTTTCTATGCTGGGAGACAATCTTCTACCTTTTCCCATTCAATCTACCGCGTATTAGGTGCCCAAATTTTACGCAATTCTGCAAATTACATACCTTCAGGATTTCTTCCACTGTTTCAATTTCATGCTCAAAATTGCTGTTCTAATTATATCCTTTTTGTTCATTTTACACCAGGCAATCTCTCACAAATCACTGTATATTGAATTAGTTCATTTTTCCAAAATCTTTTTCTAATTTTCTTTTTACACAATTGAACTCTTTAAGAATAGAAAGTGAAATGAAAGATAAAAGATCAAAATGAAAAACATGAAGAAAATAGATAATAATTTCAAATTTCATATGAAAAGTGTGGTTTGATTCCTTATCCTTTTCCGTTATCCTTTTCTGTTAATATATATAATTGGTTTCTTTAGTTACTAGAAATTTAATTTTAATATCAATTTAATTTTTTTTATTTTTCAATTTTATTTTTATGAGAGAAGAAAGAGAGAGTCGTCATATTATAGTATAGCAAGAGAGAGTTATTATTAATATCAATTTTAACTATAAAAATAAATAATTTTGATGTCAATGTATTTAATTTGATAAGGACAGTTTTACTTAAATGTTATATTTTTTTCTTCTTTTTTTAAGGAGAAAGATCTCCTCAAAAAAAAAATAAAAAGTTTAGGTTGATTTTGGATTTTTAGTTATTTTTTAGGTTGTTGAGATCATCAATAAATTTATTAAGTTATTTATGATTTTTGAAGTAAAAAACATAATAAAAATAAATTTTTTTTTTAAAAAAACTAAGCCCCACTTTTCCAGCAACCTTTGGTGTTGCCTTCAATAAACACCAGAAAACGCATTATCAACTTTTTTTTTTTATTTTACAAAATAGTTACTCACTGTTTATATATATATATATATATATATATATATATATATATAAAGCCAGGCCTAGGTGCGGTGCTGGCTAGAAGGTATATGTGTCCGAGCTCTTTATGTAAAAAGGCTAGGTATGCTAGGCCACCATCCCACACGCCTAACAAAATGAAAAAAATAATAAGAAAAATGATTGACCTAGTTGAGTTTATGAGTCAAATTGTAAGTTTGATGGCGTATCCGCAACATCCTAACTATTATATTTTTTTTTTATGAATTTTTTGTTCCTCAATTATTTTTTTAAAAAAACCCAATTTCACTTTTTTGTTATTGATGATTAATTTTTTTATTTATCTCAAAATTAAAAAAAATATATAATTTCACACTTTATCATCAATTATCTACTTTTGCTAAGTTGGACCCACATGCCTTTTTTTTTTCTTTTAAAAAGAATATTTGATACATAAAAACCCTGTATCGTGAATTTATTGAATTTAAAGAAATGGATGACCTGTATTGTGAATTTATTTAGGTTTTTTTTTAAACTAAGTATTGTTTTTTTTTTTTTAATTTAATTTTTTAACATTAAATTAATACGACACCAGTCGATTTCCATAATACGAGACCCTACTCAATCTAGGAAAAAAGGAAATGGATTTGGGAAACGTAAGTATTGTTCTCGTGAATGTTAAATTTGATGATTTAATTGATGAAGGTATGCTTTAAGCAATTGTGCTGCCCCTACAAACGTTGAGCATAAAAAGGCAATGGCAGAGCAAGCAAAACAGTACTTATACATGATGGATTCAAGTCTTCTCATCAGACAGAAGTGTCAGACGCTGCACTTAGTGAAGTTGCTAATCAAGAAACAGAAGATTCTTGTTCGTCCATGCCTCAATCTGTCAACGGAAGTGGTTGCTAAGAATTTACGATTTCTGATTCAAATCTGAAAGGGTCTGATTATGCCCCAGATCATGTTTCTATGAAAAAACAACTCTCGCTGTTGAAATCAAGGTGCAAAGAGACAGAGATATTCCATAAAAAACTTGTAATTCCTTGTGTTAGTGAAATTGAGAAAAAGCAAAAGAAATCATCAACGAGAGCCGCTTTGAAGGAAATAGAAAAACTGGCCAAATCAATGGATTGGATTAACTGTAGGGTTGATGGACTGGAGAATTTCAGGATGGGCATTTGTGCTTGCATTGTTTATTGGCTGCGGTGGCGAATACATGCTCCTCCTTCATCTTTTCATTGATCTCACCATCGCCACCACCAATGTTCAAGCCCATCAGAGCACCGGCCAAGCCCAGTGTCACTGGCCTGCAACATGTAGCCATGAACCCCCACGAAATATAAAATGCTAAGCAATATATACAATATTTCTTTGAAGTATTTAGTGAGAATTGCAAGTATGTTAGTAGTTGTTGCACCTAATTCATCATATAGAAGACGTAGATTCATCTACATTATACAAAGGCTTAAATCAAGAGAAAGATGCCCACCTGCGATGAACAAGTTTGTTATCTGAAAATGGCTTGGAATCTCCATGGCAATATTTTTTTTTCCTCTTTTTCTTCCATTATTTATCCTTATCTTTTTCTTTACTTAATTTAGCTGATTTAAGAACTAAAACGACAAAAAAATAAGGAAATTATCTAGCGCATATTTGCATGCTTGTGAAAAAAGACATTATTTAATGGCGATGCATATCATGTCATGCTATTATTAATGGTGATTTTTCTTTGTTTTATTGGTTTTATTTTGTCAAAATTTTTTTATTAGTTTCACACGTGAATCTTTTGGAGGTATTTTGATTTTTATTGAGAAGGGGAAAATCATTATTATACTATTTTAATTTGTAGTGTATTGTATGAGCGTCAGCAGTGAAACACTGCGCAACTTTTTTTTTTTTTTTAAATTTTAGATTTTTTTATTTACCTTAAATTTAATTATGAAATTCTTTGAGGTTTTGTTATCATGAAACTAGTAATTAAGTTATCCATTCTTTGACGTCCTTAATGTATTTTGTTTCCAACATCTTAAGCAGATTTTTTTTACGGGTTTGAGAAGCTAATAGTTATCCCATTTATAAGATTATTATTACTTTTACCTTTCCCTTTGTTTTTAATGGAAAGTTACCAAAAAACAATTATCAAACCAACTTTCTCGCGAGTAGTTCTTTTAAATACGATGTAGAAGGTTTCTAAGAAACTTTTAGGTTTTTATTATTTTCCATTTTCAAATTTTTTATAGTACTGTACCATAGCCCAATTGGATGTTTTGGACGAAAATATAAGAGGAAAAAAGAAAAAAGTTACAGATATTTTTTTTTCAATCCGCTTTGCATTTGTTACATGCATATAAGTAAAGATGTAGAATGAAAAAGTCTGAGTTTCGCCATACCTCCTAAGGAAAGGAATAGACATACATCCTTGTAAATTTTACGACTCTCTTGCAATGTTATTATATAACATTAATCTCTTTTTAATGTTTTCTACATTTAAAGAAAGAAATTTACTTTCCTACGGGCCAAGGGTCCATAGTCCCCCTATCAAGTCCATAAAAGATAAATCTAGAATAGGAAAAAAAAAAAAAAAAGCCCATGTAGCTTAATTGCTTCAGGAAAGCACAAACCTATCCCCGACGGCGAGGGAGCACTTGCCTGCCCCGGTTGGAGAGGACTTTTGCTCGACCTCGATGGAATCCACCAGTTGATGCACGTCATATGATTTGTCACATTGGACCCCACCTGGTGGTGGTGGCCACCCTGAGCACGCTTTTATTATAGAATCTGTTCAAGACTGTTGTTGTAATTATTTTTTAAATATTTTTTATTTAAAAATATATTAAAATAATTTATTTATTATTTTTTAAAAATTATTTTTAATTTTAATATATTAAAATGATATTAAAATATCAAAAATATATTAATTTAAAATAAATAAAATTTTTAAAATATAAAAATAAATAACAAATAAAGGAACAAAACTGTAATGCACCACCACACTTATAGCCATGAATGCCTATAATTACCTCCACTTTTGATGGACCACCACACCTATAGCTATGAATGCCACACCTATAGCCATGACTAGAGCTATGAATTCCTATAATTACCATTATGCGAGGGTTGATAGCGTCTTACCGATTATGCCCTTACAACCATGCAAGTTGGTACATTCATTCAAGTATAAATACATCTGGTAAAAAAAGCCCAGGAAAATCAGACATATCACCTTAAAAGAAACATTCTCCACGGGGGTGATTATTTTCTCCACCCCACTGTCTTAATTCTTCTTCTGCTGCATATCCTATTCACTATTTTTAATTTTTCTAATTTAAGCATTAAAGGATTGCTATATTATTTAGGGTGTTATAACCCGTTTAAAAAGATATTTTTTTTTATATATAAAAGTGTTTTTTATGCAAATTCATTTAATTTATGGTTATTTCATAATTTTCAACACTTTCACTTTTTTTATTTTGTATGGTAATAAATAAAAATTAAAAAAAAACAGTGAAATGATAGGCAATGAAGAGAAGAAGAACTAAGATATTGAAAGATAAAATAATATGAAAGATCAAATAAAATAGGGAAATTCAAAGATGCAAAAAAAAAAGGAGGCTTATTTGCAATAATGTACATATTGAAACAAAATTGAAAAGATTCAAGTGGACTTGAACTACAAAGAAAGCTTTAATAAACATATTTAGAAAATCACCAATTAATTATGAATCTTATTGAAGTAAATAAGGAAAATAAGAGATCTTGTACGGTTCAAGAATGAAAAAAAAAAGATTTTTGTTCATAAAATTTCCAAGATTTAAAATCCTCATCGATCTTCTAATTAAGATTCATAATTGGTGATTCTCTAAATATGTTTATTAAAGCAAGACAAACAGTTACCAAGATGAGAAATGAAGAAAAAGAAAACAAGAAAAAAAAAAAAAAAATTATATTCTCTCTCTCTCTCCCCCCTTTTTTTCTCACCCACGTTGCTAGATTCTAACCATTGCTCCATCATAACCACAGTAGCCTCGTATTGACCATAGTCTCATCTTTCTCTTTATGACCGAGCAAACTTGCTTTCTGCCATGAAAAACCATTCAAAACCTATCTCCTTTTCTCATGACTAGAACTCATCAACCAACATTTTTATTTCCTCTACAATAATAAATTCCCTTTTTCGACCAAATCAATCCCTCCATACAAACCGAAACATAAGATTGCAAACATGGAAGATATAAGGAATGCAATTTGAATAAGAAAAAGTATTTAATAATTCTTTTAATTTTTAATTTTTATTAATATCTCTCTCTTATTTTTAAAATAATTTAGTTTAAATTTTTTTAAATAGTAATCTTTTCTTAGATTGTTTTTATAATTTCACATTACCTTAAATAGATTATTGTAACTTGTTTTAATATTCTTTCTTGTAAAATGTACTTGCATGATGAATATAGAAGAACAAATTTCATATATGTTTAGCCATAACAATTAACTTTCAAGATAAATAAATAAATAAATAAATAAAATTATAAAATAAAAAGGACAATTAAGATAAAGTGTTTGTATATGAATCTATCGTTTGCTTCTTAAAAGAAAGATCAACTTCTCATTTTAGTTTTTAGTTAGAGATAACAATTCTTGTTTAATTTAATAATTTATATTTTTTCAGTTAATTTTATTAAGTGCTTACATTATTTTTCCATTCTTTCAATTGGAAATGTTTATGATATATGAAAATGCATCTACCTCACCTGGGACCTTCTTATTTTATATTAAAAATTAATTTAAAATCCTATTTGCAACCTAATCAAAGGCAGTATCTTCCATAAATGCAAGATGACAATATTAGTTCAAAGGCAGTACCTTCCACAAATGCAAGATTACAATATTATTTCAAAGGCAGTATCTTCCACTAAGTACAATTACAAAATATTGGGTCATTAATTAAAAGATGTTGAGATCCAACTAATTAAAAGATGTACATATTTTAGTAATATTTACCATGAAATGATTTTTGAGTTATTTCAAAAAAACTTTGAAAGCAAGGAGAATTCACTATGCACCTAAACATAGATTAATATTCACTGCAACAGTGTATTTAAAACTTTGCTGTTAAAAAAATAATCAATAATCTTGGTGTTAGGGGTAAAATGATTTTTTTTAAGGGTTCATTAGTTATTATGAGATTAATTGGGGACAATTTATTCTTTTTTATCTTTTAAATGCACAATGTGATGATTATATTGTCAAAAAAATATATTTTACAATGTTGCATGGTAGTAATTCAGTCATTTTATGTTTTTAAGGTATTTTTTAAAGAATATATTCCCTTACAAGAAAAAAAAAATGATTGAACTTACATCAAATGACTTTTTTATCTTTTCATATTGCTTTTTTATAATAAACAAGTTGATAAGGAGATGATTAGATCTTTTAAATTATATAAATATTATTAAAAAAAATTGTTGGTGCATACCGGCAAGTGCCTCATCATCCTCTTCGATTAATGTTACGCATTCGATGACATTGTGGTTGAGCTCTGGTAGATTTTTTTTCTTCTTCTCCCTCTTCTTTCTCTCTTCCCCTTGCTAAAAAATAAAGGTATTATTTACTTTGTTTTTTGTTTCCAAATTGACCTTTATTCTTTTGATTGCAATTTGTTTTTTTTTTCTCATCATTTTTTTATTGATTTTTTTTCCAAGTTTTCCCCTTATCATTTAATTTTTATTTCATATGTGGTCATTATTTTTACTCATTTTCCCAATTGAATTTAGTTTTCAATTTCTTCACTCAACATTTGATTTCAAATTATTTTTATTTTAATTTTTATCCCCATTCCTTTAATTGTTATTTGTTCTTTCTTATTGCATTTTTTTTTTCAATTTTAATCCTTAGCATTTTGATGATTTGGAATTTTACTTTGTTAGTTTCAGGCTTCTAACTAGGATCATGGGTTTTGAAAGTTAACAATTGTTGACATTTTTTAGGTTTTTTTTTAAATTGATTTTTTTTTAATTTTCCCCTTCAACATTTGATTTATTGGAAATTGAAAATTTGTATTTTTTTTAAAATCTATTTTTTATGGGGTTATCTCAATTTTATTTCTATGATCACATAGTTAGCAAGTTAACTTAGTTTGATTTAGATTTTTTCTTGTTGCTTTGTTTAATTTGTTTTTGTTTTATTTTTAGTTTCACCCTTCAACATTAAATTATTTGATAATTGAGTTTTATATTTTTATTCATTTTGCTTTTAACAGAGCTACTCTAGGATCATGACCAATTCATGGATTTGACATGCTAATAAAGATGGGCTCAAGTCGGGTTTTTTTTTGCCATTATTTTTTGTTAGTTTATTTATTGTCATTTTGTTTTTTTGTTCGTATCATTTGAATTAATTAAGCTTATTAAATACAATCAAGTCAATGATCTGTTTTTTTAAAAATATATACTTGCATCACCATAGCATCCATTTTTTACGTTGAAACAAATTTGGGTCGGCTAGCGGCGTAGCATGAGCCCTTACCTAGTGAACAATAAACCACCTCAAAATTATTTTTACTATTAATATCCTCCTTTTTCTTTTTATTGATTGAGTTCTTTTCATTTCATTTTCATCCTTTTTTTATTGAGTTATTTTGCTTCCCATTTAATAATTTTGGTATGGTTTCATAAAATTGACGCTCAGTAAATCATAAAATAATATTTGAAATTATGAACAAGCGAGACAATGTAAGATGAAAAAAAATATAAAAACAAATTATGAAAATATAATTAAGGAGAAAGACACAATCCACTATAGGTCACAATAGTTGCCCACAATATTTTTTGGTTTTTTTTTTACTTTTTTTTATTCCAGATTTAATCTTTTCACTTTAAATTGATTTAAGATTAAGTTTGATATTTCGTTTTAGTTTGTTTTATATGGAGATCTTGTAATGTTAAAAATAAATTTTGACGTTGAATTAATGCTTGAGTCTAAAAAATAAAACTTAATTTTATTGTTTCAAATTAATTAAAGTTTTGGAACTGAGTTTCAAACTAAAATAAATATTCTGTATCTATTTTCTAAGAAATAAATTTGTATGTCAGTTTTTCAACTCAATATCTCAATTTTTAATTGGAATCAATGGATTTTTTGTCATTCAATTGCACAATATTCTGTATGGATTTTCGATTGCGACATACACGGTCCACGAATTAAACTGCTTTAAATTTGAGTACCGCCCAACGATCTATCAATTCATTGCACCAACTTCATGGGAGAAAGCATTTGTGGAGACGTAATTATGCCTATCTCTCCCAACTTCTAACAAGAGTGGTGTCAACAAATTAAGCATGCTGCTTTTAGCACATAAAAAGGAAAATGTCACAGCACATATTTTTGCATCTTATGATGTCTTAATTTAGATAAATTTTATAATGATTTTAGATAATTTAAAACATGTTTGGAAAATAAAAAGAATATAAAGTTTCTATAATTTAAAATAAAAAAACTTAAGTTAAATTACGTTCAAACTAGCTTGAATATTTATGTTAATAAAAAAATATTAGATGATGTACTTTTTTTTCTAATTAATATTTACTGAACTTGAGTCTATTTTTCTATTTAAAATTTCAATCTCTCTTTTAAAATTTTAATTTTACTTTATCACAATTTAACTTGAAATCTAAGAAGAAAAAAAAAATCTCCTTAATCATTAAGACTACTTCTTTAAATTTAAATAAATGAAAAGGTGATCACAGTTATTACATAATTATTGGTTACGTCCATAAAACTTTTTCTTTATAAATAGTTAATTTATTCTATAATTTCTCAAATTAGTATTAGTAATAAGGACTAATGAGCCACATCCTAGCCTAAAGTTTAACCATTCAAGAGCTGCAGTAAATTAAATATGAATTACTTTCTCAATAATCTTAATTACTTCGCATATCTTCAGCTGGTTCACAATCCATGATAATCTTTATTCTTCCTTTGGAAATCAACTTAAACCACAAATATGGGTTTCTTTCATTTCGAAGCCTTAATTACGTTCTCTGATTACTGTGAGTTTTTCTGCATAGCAACATCAAATCCCTCTAAAGTCATCCTTCCATTGACCTGGAGAGTCATGAAAGCTGACCTATTTTTTCCTGCTATTAAAGCATCTTATCCCCCTTGATTTGTGACCTACAACCTTACAATCAATGTTTTAACAGCGAACTAACTTGGGCATGTACACTTCATAAATATGTGATGCGATCAGCAGGAAACCATGTATTTTCTAAACTGATTAGAACAGCTCATTGTCAATCTTTCCAAAAATTAGCGCACAACAGGGTTCGTATTTATAAACCAAAATGTTTTGCTGCAATGGAGATCAATACTGGTATTACTGGCTGTTGTCGTGTCTATGTACTATGACCAGTAAGAGGTCCTTGTAATTGCCAGAGGTGAGGGTTGTGGTGAAAAGAGAGAACATTGTAAACAAATAACCCCTTGCCATGGAATGTGAATTAAATTGTGATTGAGGGAGGAGAAACAATCAAATACCTATCGATGAGTGTTGCCAGTTGTACTCAACACGGCTATTACACCTGGTACAGGCCTTGATTGTGGATTTGTTGTGTCAATTACAAAGCAATGTTGTTTCAAGTTTTTTTTTTTTAAAAAAACAAAACAAATAAAACAATGGTTTTTTGAATAAAAATTAAAAAAATAATTTAGAATTAACCCGATAGGTCTCATCTAGGTTTGGTCAAGTAAACCATGTTAACCAGGTTCGGCTAAGTCAACCTCCAAATAAATTTAAAATAAAACCTAGCTTGGGCATGACTCTAAGTTACCGAGTCGCTAGGTGAACTTCTTGGGCCATGTTTTATAACTATGGTACTTAATAATCAATTAATATTAGACATGAGTCAAAATGCAATATTCGACGGGTTTGGTTCACTTTATAAGAACATAAAGGTTTTGAGCAGTCATATAGGAACTTGCCACCAAAAAATCATACAGATAGCCTAGAAAAATATATTTATGGACTAGTGAGACTAAACTAAATTTAAGAAGAGGCCTGGTTGCTCACACCAACAACCTAGAAATAATAATAAAAAAAAACCTTTCAATTTGATTGTTGGATTATATTTAAATATTTTCAAGTGATTCTCGAGGCCTAATTCTACTATAAAGTCAACACACTTAAACTAGCCCTTTTCTGGAAGACCTCCAGATTAAGCTTAAAGATACTGTTTAAGTAATTTTTTTTCCCTTAATTTGTTTGGATTTTATGTTATTTTTGGATTTTTACTAGTGTTCCATTTAGTTTAGGGATAATGGTTTGTCTTCCTTGTTAAGGTTAATTTTAGGTCTATTTAAAGACCAGTAAACCCTCGTGAAAAGGCAAAACTTATTAGACTTTTCTTTCATAAGTGAAACTATAAATTAGAGTTCTTGTTATACTAGTCCTATCTTGTCAGACTAGATTTTTCTTGTTGCTGTCTTCTTTGATTTTTTGTTTATGTCTACATGAGTTGGCATTAAAACCCAATGATCCCTAGTTATTTTCTTGTTTTGTGCTATTAAACAACTATAACTAAAAGGGATCTTTAGTAGAAAGAGATAAATGAGGTTTCTTTTTAAAAGAAAAATGTTCAGGATGTGGTGATAGAGAATATGCACATGAAAATCATAGAGCTTACCCAATAGTTAGTAGAAAGGACCAAAAACCCATTCCAAAGGCAATAATTGAGAAGGTAGCCTCTCGATCATGTAGAACATCATAGAGATTTTAGATTTTTTTTTTATATTAAACTTCCTGATTTTGCATAAACTTTACATGCAGAGGAGTTCATAGATTGGTTTAACGAGGTTGAAAGAATTTTTGGATATAAAAAGGTTCCTAAATAGATATGAGTCATATGATTATGGTTAGATTTAAGGGTCATGCTTCTGCCTAGTGGAAACAATAAATAAAGAGGACATGAGAGAGATAAGATAAACTAAGAATCAATTATTAGGAAACAATAAAGAAAAAGATAAAGGGATCTTTCCTTCTTTTCTGGCTATGCACAAACCTTGCACCAATGTTTCGCATGCTAAAATATGATGGTAAATCCCTTAACTATTATACTAATGATTTTTATCAATTAATGGCAAGGAATAACTTGGTAAAAATGAAAGATTAGCTAGTGGTAATGTATTTGAGTGGTTTATGGTAGTCCATCCAAGATGTGTTGTGCCTTCAATCCCTATATATAGTATCATAGGAATATCAAAGGGTTTTGGTGGTAAAGAAACAATTGGCTGCTAAGGCAATTAGTAAGAATATTTGGATGGATAAGTACAACTAACAAGGACACAATAATACTAAAAGGTCAACCACCCCCAACTTGTACCTACTTAGCAAACTCGAGTGACAAGAGGTTAGGGTTTTGGTTAAACTTTTAGAATTTATTTTTATAAGTGTGGTGAATTAGGGCATTGGGCTATTGAGTGTAGTGGGCTATTGAGTAACCTATAAATGATATGGCTAATTCTATTCATGATGACTCAAATAGTAGTGAGGAGATTATACATGGAGATAGTGGTGTTACCCTAGTCATTCAAAAAAGTTTACTTACTCTTAAGGGTGATTTAGGTGAAGGTTGATGGTTTACTAACATCTTCCACTAGATGTGAATCATAAATAATAAGGTTTATAACATATTTATAGATAGTGGTATCTATGAAAATATGATGTATTTGTAGTCAGTCAAGAAGGCCTAGCTAAAAATCAAAAGTCACATTAAGCCCTATAAATTTACTTGACTTAATAAAGCACTGAGGTAATTATATATAAACTTAGTGTTATTGGTGTGATGTGTTGTCAATGGATGTGTGTTATCTTTTGTTGTGAAGGCCTTAATATTTTGATAGGAACATTGTGAATTGTGGGCAAAATAATGCATATACTTTCAATATTAAGGGGAAATGTATAGTATTAAAACCTATAAAGGAAAGGGTGGAGATGAAAACTAATAAGGGAAATAGTTTGCAATCCTTGTCACAATTTATAAAGGAGATTATTGATGCACACGATGCGAGTAAGGCTCTGAAATGTCCATCGAGAGAGTCTTGGAAACATTTTGAAGTCTCCATTGAGTTTTCAAGGAGACTTTGAATCTCAAAGGATGAACTAGTTTCAAAAATTCGAGTAAGGGATTGTTTATACCTAAGGGAAGAAAATAATACTTACCATATATTTTCAAACGAAAGGTTACCTTAGCCATCTGTTTTTCTAAATTCATTTTATATATGCCATTAACTGCCTAATTATTTCTAAACTTATTTGTAAGTTATTTATTATTGATGGATGATCGTTGAGTTAACATTGGACCCTGCATTAACAGTCTCATAACTTTATAAATTCTTGTTAAAGAAGATGAAATTATAGTTGTGTACTAAACCTATATGGATACCTATAACTAGAAGACATGTTGATCTAATTGTTAAAACCCAAATTTTATCAAAACATAATGCTAACTTGATAAAAATTTATAAGTTGATTCAAAGCCAATAAAAATAAAATAATATATGAGTGAACAGTAAATATGTACATTCATATGTATACATAAAAAGATGAAAGAACATTTTTACAAAACAAAGATAACGTGAATGCGAAGTCAATGAAAATAAATTAAAATGCATGAATAAATAGTAATCATGCATGAATAGTGGAATATATATTATTTGTGTTTTGAATTGTAACCTACTTTCAAAATTGAATTTTTACATATATATGCATATGTAAAAAGAAAAAGCACAATTTTATGAAACAAAACTAACATGAATGTGAAGACAATAAAATAAAAATGCATGGATGAATAATAACCATAAATGAATAATGTAATGTGCATTATTTGACATTTTCAACAGTAAAATCTTTGTAAGCCATGATAAAGAATAAGAAAAGAAAGAAAAAAGGATCAAGCTCACCACCTTATAGGTGGTTTTAAGTGAGGAAGGGAGTGTTGTGGTTGCTTATAGTGGTAGAGACGTTGTTGGTGCCACTAGTGGATGGGTTTTCAAGTAGTTTTTCTTATAAGAGTCCAATAAAAAAACTTACTTTTTTTTCCATTTTCTATCTCTCTCATTCTTTCTTACATCTTAACTCACACAAATTCAATTTTTAGGTTAATAAGCATCTCTCTTTTTAGGTTTCTCACTTTGTTTTTCTTTTCTTTCCTTGTTTTTCTCTTTTACCCCTAAACAAAACTAAATTCAAAAACTCAGCTCAAAACTCTTTTTTCTCCTTTCTCTTTGTTGTTATCCATTTTTAGGTCCCTAGAAAAAAAAAAAAAAAAACAAAGAGGAGGAAAGAACGAAAGAAAAGGAAGAAATAAAGATGAAAAAGAGAAACAAAAAAAAGATGAGATACAAAGAGAAGGAAAAACAAAATAGAAGAGAAAAATAGAGGAAAATAGAGGAAGGGAAGAAAAGAAAAACAGAGAGGATGAGGGCACAAAAAATAGAGAGGAGGAAGAATAATAAAAAAAAAAAATAATAATAAAAAAAGAAACTTGTGCCTCTGCACATAAAGAAAAAACAGCAGCAATGATCATTTCCCCCCAGCACCATTGGAACCACTGACATTTTTCCACCAACACCACCGCTAGGTTAGCCTCCCTTTCTCTTCTTCTTTTTTTGCTTCACATCATCCCCTACTAGCTCCATTGTTCACGTGAAGAGTGGAGAGCCATTGTTCCTAGGTTGGACCGGTGTCGATCCAGACCAAAACATCTAGGCTAGTTCCCTTTAAGTAAAGTCTATTGGGCCGACATCAGCCTAACCTTTTTTTAGACTGATCTCCGTTTAATTTCTTTTAGGCTGATCTCAGCCCAACCAGGATGGGCTTAACCCATATAATTGGGTTGAGCCCAACCCAATATATAATAATAATAATAATAATAATAATATATTATATATTAAATACAAAAAAAAAACATTCTGAAAATTCCAAAAATTCTTTCAAAACATTTGTGATTTTCTCACGTATTTTTCTACCCATTTTGATTAATATTGGTTTGTAATATAAGAAACAATATCTCATATCATATTTTCATGCAAAATAAAATTAAAAAAAATGTGTTAGCATTTATTTAGAGCTTTAATAACTAGTTTATTAAAATTATGAGAACTAGGTCTATATTTCTAAAATACCTAAAAAAATATTTTGTTTTATTTTAATAACTAGGATTATGAACTTATACGTAAGATGTATTTCTAATATTAAATAAAAGTTAGTTTTTTTTTTGTTGACATTAGAATGGTTAGGTTTTTATCCGATAAGATAAGAATCTCCTTACTGAAAATGACTTTTTTTAAACCTGAGGCAGACTAACAATTAGAAAACACAATGATACTCTAGTTATATAAGGCAATCAAACAATGCAACTTACCTTAGATAAGACGTATTAGGGGTGTTAATACATTTTCTTTATGCTACCAGTGCTTATGCCCGATCTTTAAAGCTAGTTAGAGTTCCTAGTAACCAAAATACTATGTGGCGACTCTCATTCCCTCTTTCCACTGATAAAGGAAAAGAAGTCATTGTCCTGTCCATTTCCCCACACCACATATTATAGCATGGATATTCCAAAAGGACGTTTGCCACAACACTGCAGCATAATATGCGACACTCCTTATTTGGCATTTTCACTCTTTAATTATGGGTCTATTTTTTTTTCTTTTTCATGAATTTAAAGTGGGGGAAATGCTTTTATAAGCTCCACTAGTTGACTTGATAGATAACATTGATTTATTGCGATGAATCTCTACCCTAAAAGTCACTTTTTTATTGCAGAAAGCTTGAATGAGAGGCTTACTTTATCCTTCTTTTATGGTGGTTTCAGAGGTCTTTTTAATATGGGTATAAATGGTGGTGAGAGAAGGTATGTAATGGAAGAAAATGGGTGGGCGATGTTGATGCGAACCCTATGGATATACATATCTAGAAACCCATAATCAAATTGACCATGCCTAAAAAAGATAAATTTAGGCTTATGATTGAACTTAACACAATGATAACCTGTACCAAGACTATAAATAACCAACCCACCCTTAACCAACGCCTATGAAGAGACATGAAAGAGAAGTATAGAAGATGTTATGAAACTTGGTTAATGCTTTGATAAATTATAGTTCAATGAAAAAAAAAATATGAGCAAAACCTCACACACAAAATAATAATTCTTGAAATTAAAGTCTATAAAAATAATCTTAAATACAAGCTAAATAACCTTATTTATAATAAATAAAATATCCTAAAAAATTCTAAAAAAATATTAAAAGAGTTCTAAATAAAATGTGAAAAATAATCCTAAATCAATTAGGAAAGTAATACAATTCTCACACATTAGCTTCTAGACCTTATCATAAGGCCTTCCTGAAGCTCGATTTCTCTAAAATATTAACCCAATATAGAATAAGATCTCTAGAAACTTTTTGTAAAATTTTACCTCGATCCAAAGGTCAAATTAAAAATTATTCTTGTTAGGGTAAAAAATATGCATTATGGAAAATAAGCTCAAAATTGCCTATAATATTGAAATTAATTAGCTCACCATTGCAAAATAATTAGGTGTATGTTATAGATGGATTAAGCCTCTCTTGTACATAAATTAGATTGACTAAGGCCTGATTACCACTTATTGAAGCTGAAGATTTCTTGAAATTCATCTTGGTTCAAATACTCTGAATAAACTCATTGAATATATATTTAAGCTTTGTTTGCCTTTGATCTTGTAATTAGACAAATTGAAACTTGCAATGGATCTTTTGGTGTAATCTTGATCGTATCATCCCCTCTCTCCTCAAAATAATTCATCCATAAATTATCGCCTACATCAAACAAAAAGAGATTAGAAATATTAAAAGTAGCACAACTCCATCCTCTCCTCGTAGATTCTATTTGCAAGCATTATCATTAATTCTCTCAAGGATTTGAAATGGTCAATCTCCTCTCGGTATCAATTTAGATCTTCTTTGTTCAGGAAATCTTTTTTTTTTCCATATGCATTCAAACCCAATTACTTGGTTAAAAAATAACCCTATTTCATCATTCATATCTTTGAATACATATTGCTCATTCTTTTTTGTATTTCTCACCTCACATTCTCATGGAGAGCCTTTATTACATTTGTTTTTCTATTGCCATCAAGACTAATCTTTTCATTAACAGGTAAAGGAAATAAATTCAAAGGATTAAAGCCATAAATAATTTTAAAAGAAGAATAATAAGTAGTAAAATACATATTGTTATTATAAGCAAATTTAGTAATGACAGACAATCTTCCTAGTTTTTTAAATTCTTTTGAATAATAGTTCTTAACAATGTAGTTAAGTCCTATTAACTACTTTAGTTTG
The DNA here is from genome assembly GCA_018804465.1 of Populus tomentosa. Taxonomy (NCBI): domain Eukaryota; kingdom Viridiplantae; phylum Streptophyta; class Magnoliopsida; order Malpighiales; family Salicaceae; genus Populus; species Populus tomentosa. The sequence continues at coordinate 10,259,378 of CM031993.1, forward strand.
ACTATTTGTTTGTGGATGACAAGTATTAGAAAATAACAATCTTGTTCTTAATTTCCCCTATAAAACCTTTCAAAGTAGCTAAAAAATTTAACATCATGGTTAGACACAATGCTGCTATGTATCCCATGGAACCAAACTATTTTCCTAAATAATAAATTTATTATGTTAGTTGCATCATTAGTTTATGATAAAACATCAAATGTTTCATCTTAGAAAACCCATTCATAATAACAAAAATATAATCCTTAGCTATTTTTTATTTGAGCAAACCTAAAATAAAATCCATAAATATATCAATCTAAGGTTCATGAGGCACTAGTAAAGGAGTATATAAACCATGAGATAAAACTTTAGACATAACTTGTCTACATGCTATGCATCTATCATAAATTCTTTACACATCTCTTTTCATCTTAGGCTAATAAAATTGATCGTGCAAAATATCTAAAATCTTAGCAACCACAAAGTATCCCATTAATCTACCCTCATGATCTCCATAACTTATCAATTCATGCATAGAACAATTAGCTTTCCTTTGCCTTTAAGATATTTCAATAACTAATGATTTGTATGGATAACGAACTTCTTAGGCCACAAATAATATTGCCAAGTTTTCAAAGATCTTACCAAAGCATAAAACTCTTTATTATAAGTAAGATAATTCAATATTGAACCATTGAGATTTCAACTAAAATAAGTTATGAGTATTTTTTTTCTGCATTAAAATAACTCCAATACATCCGAGGCATCACATTCAATCTTAAGAGTTTTCATAAAATTAAGCAATGATAAAATGAAGCCAAAATTATTTCTTTCCTTTAATAAATTAAAAGCATGCTTTGTTCTATTCACCATTTAAAACCCATCTTGTAAATTCTTCATTCCAAACCCTTATGGTTTGTCCCATCATGAAGACTAGCCACTGTGGTTCGCAAACTAGCTATCTCACTCATTACTTTGACGAACTTTGTATTCATTAACTCCAATTATTATTGCATGACCAAATAACCCAATTCAAGATTGTTCCTATATTTTAGGTGTGATGATCTACTCTTAGTTATATATCCTTACGCATTCCCTCATGTGTTTACATTCAATAGATGCCACTTCTCTCATGTTTCACAAATTTGTTTTTGCTTTGACTTTAATATGCTCACATTTGCCTTGTATCACTCAATTCTTAAGATTTTAGTTTGTTTAAGGAACAAGTTCATAACAAATCAGAGATTAATATCTTAATAGTGTAATAAAATAATATAAAGACTCAAGAAGTAATAAAGACTAAAAACAATCAATACAAAACTACGAATATAAAATCATGAATATCAATACAAACTCATGTAAAATATGAACAATATGAAGACAAGGAAAAAAAAAGAATAAAAAGAATAAGAAATTAATGGAATAAGATTTAAACAACTCAAAATAATAAAGCACTTTCAATTTGTTATTTTATATATGGTGGCTAAAACTAAAAAAAAAAAAAAACAATGGCACAAGAACTTGTTTTTTTTGTGTAGTTTTCAAGAAAAGCCAACTAAGTAAATCTAAAATACCCAAAATCAAGATTTCTCTTCAAGAAACCCCAAGAACCAAGATTTTTTTTTTTCAGATTTAAAATAAGAAGCCAAATCCATATTTTTTAAATCAAGATTTGTGGCAAACCTTAAAAAATTATTTTCTTATGTTTTTTCCTTGTTATTTTTTTTATAAAACTTTATTTAATCAAGATTGCAAATAATTTCTCTTTTAACTTGATGCCATAACTAGTTTTTACGGAAGATAAAGAACTTAGCAACAATGGAGTAAGTGGAAACTTGAAGATAAACGGGATATAACCTGATTTAAAGCTTTACTCTAATACCAATTGATGCAAATCTCATAAATATAAAGATCTAGAAACCCATAGCCAATTTTACCCTTACCAAAACAGTTAAATTCAGGATTTACAATTGAGTTTGACACAATTATAACCTGACAAATGGTACCAAGACTTTAAGTAATCACCCCCACCCAACATCTATCAAGAGACATGAACAAGAAGTATGGAAGACATCATAAAGCTTGATTAATTCATTAATACGTTAGAGTAGTTCAATGAAGAACCAAAAAGTTTGAGCAAAACCTCACACAAATAATAATAATTGCTAAAATCAAAGTCTATCCTAAAAAACATAAATACAAGCTAAATAACCCTTTTATAATAGGTAAAAGTGTTATAAATAATGTAAGAGAAAAATACTAAAATATTTATAAATAAAATAGGAAAACAAATCCTAACTAAACTAGGAAACTAATACAATTCTCATGTAATGGCTAGACCTTATCACAAAGCCTTTCGGATGTCTGATTGCCTTGAAATATTAATATAGAATAAAACTTGTGGAAAGTTTTGATCAAATGTCGGCTCGATCCAATAGTCGGATAAAAAATTATTTTAGTTAGAGTAAAGCTATGGATTAGAAACAATAAACCAAAAACACCTTTAATACTAAAATTAATTAGCTGACCATTGTAAAATAACTAGGCTTATATTGTAGATAGATTAGGCCTTTTTTGCACATATATTAGATTCAATAAGGTTTGATTATCACTTGTTGAAGCTGAAGCTTCCTTGAAATTCAACTTGACCCAAACACTCTAAATAAGCTCATTAAATATATTTTTGAGCTTTTTTGCCCTTGATCTTATAATTAGACCAAATGAAACTTGCAATGGATATTTTAGTATATTCTTAATCGTATAAAATAATATTAGAAATAGGAACAAGATAGTGTAGGCATGCCCCAAAATGATGTCATTTTGGTGCACGCCTTTTTTTTTTGTTCGTTGGAAAAAATGATGTTATTTTGTGTAAATTGTGGGAGTTTTTTTTTTTAAGTTATTCCTCTAAGTTTGCCAAATTTTCCATTTTGGTCATTTGATTTTTATTTTTTATTTTTTTTTATTTTCATGGCTAATTACACTTTTTTCTATGAATTTGTTTTAATTTAGTCCTGCATTGCACATTTTTATAGCCCTCTCATTCCTCCACCTTTTCCAATTTGGTCTTTGGATTTTTATTCTAGCATGTTTAGCCAATTAGACCTCTTTTCTCATTAGTTCTTTTAATTTCATCCCTAATTACACATTTCTAACTTTTATTTTATTTTTATTCTAACAACTTCTCATTCTTATGTTATTAAGGTAGCTTCGCAAAACCATGACATTCAAGTCTTACTTGCATTGTCTAATCTCACTGTCCATCCTTTCTTACTTTATCCTTATTTTTACTTGAAATATGATAATTGTTCCTAAACTATGATCTTTTACCCTCCAAAACGGTTGTCATTCTTCTATTACATCAAGTCTACCTTGATTACCATTGTCATGATTTTTTTGAAAATATCATTACTTTGCATGATTTTGAGATTTGATTGGTATATTCTAAACATTATTTAATTTGTATTTAAAATTAAAAGATTGTCTCGATGTAATCTTTTAAGCACCCTATTTTTGAAAAAGCATAATATGTCATAGTCGCAAACCAAAACACACCTTTTAAAACAAATTGATGCAATCTCTCTAAAATGTTTTAAAGAGATTGAAAATGTTAGGCTTTTATGTAGAAAGAAGGATGACCTATATGATAAGGTGGTTTTTCAAATTAGCTTTCGTCTATTGTTTGCTCGAGCAAAATAGGTATGCATATAAGGGTTACAAAAAAAAAATGTTTATACACCTAGGATTTAAAATTGGATTAGCACAACAAATAATAGCAAGTAGCATGTCAACAAAACATAATCCCTTTGAAGAAAATCCTCATGTGTTTGACATCCCCACTCATAATTTTTTGTTAGCTTTACTACTTATTGAAAAAGGCTAGTAAAGGCACAAAAATGTATGATGATGTATAGGTTTTTAAAGAAAAGAAAAACTTAGACTCAAAATATGTTTAAAGATTTCAAAGATATATGATCGCTTTTGGATGCTTTCATGATGTTTTTTTGCTAGTTATCAGTAATGTCACTTGAACTCTTTATTTCAATGTTTGATTTTTTGTGCTAAACTTTCTTGCTTAATAGAGTTTTACCTCGCCCTTGACATTATGCTAACAAGGCCTTTTTTTAACGTATCCTTTAGCTTCTGCTTTTTAATATCAAGACGATCTTTTCTTGATATGTTATGAGTGAAGTGTTGTGGCCTAGATGTTTTGTAATTTTTGTTTGCTTTCTAATGTTATGGGTGATTTGTTATTGCCTAGGATTTCACTTGGAGCTTTATTGATGTTTTGCAATTTTCATTTTCCCCTAGTGTGATAGGTGATCATAGTCAGGTTTTTTTGCAAAGAACTTTCTTAGGCTTAAAATTGGATAGTAAAGAATATATTTTGATTGGAAACCAAAGAAGGCCTTTTATCATTTCAAACTCAAACTACTTGAATTGATAGGTCTTGACCTTGTCTAGCATAATTTATTCAGACAAGCATAGAATGTTTTATCACAATCCTTTAAATATTGAACTTACCATACATTATTGCTAATAATGTCAATGTAAGATATATGATATGCAAGGAAAAACATGAGCTTGGAAAAACATTTTATTTTTTATCATATTTTTTTTATGGCCTTTGAGGGGTGGGTTGTCTTTTTCCATTCAAACAACATGTTTCACAAACCTAAGCATTTTCTAATAAATTTGTCATCTGCCCCTTCAAGATGGTGGAATGAGATGTCAAATTCTACTTTTAAAGAGCATTGAGTTATTTTTTAAAATCAATATGCAATTTAGTTTTATCTTGGTAAGAATTATTAACTTATCAATAAGATCATGCAATGCGTAGATGGTAGTGTTTATTTATAGCTTTAAAGGTTTACTCTGAGAATAAGCAAGAAAATATAAAATTAAGACAAGAAATAAAATCCGTGTAAAGAAATATTTGGCCTAAATTTCTTTTTTTTATTGCTTTTAATGGGTCAGTATATTCATGTATAGTACTTATTTACAGAATAAGAGTTTGTAGAAAATGAGTGCTCTACTTGAAAAAGCTTTATTAAGCATATAAGAACCTTCATATATGGGTTCCCATTTGCTTAGAAGTTCTCTTAGTATTGGGAGAATCTTCTTTATGACTGAGACACCTTTTCTAAATTCCATAAAGTGTGTTTTCTTATCATATGCTCTGGCCATCACTTTCTGGTTTAACTATCTATGGTAAATGGTAACAAATCTCTTTTCACTAATCATGTAGAGTTACTCATAATGTAATTTAGCCCATTTTGACTTTTCTAACTTTACTTTCATCAATACTCTTAAATATGGGATTTTAACCTGTAATGGCATTATGACCCCAATTATATAAACTAGTGAATAAGAAGTGGCACTTGTAGACATTCTTATTGATGTGCGATAAGCATGGAAAACATGAAGAATCATTTTGTATCAATTCGTATAGGTAAATATCATCTTCTGTATGATTTTCTTGATTTTTTTTGTTAGCTTCTTCTACAATGCTATTTATTTTTAGCCTATACAAGGATGGATTCTAGTGTTTAATCTTCCATTGCTCATAAACTCCCATTATGATTTTTCTATTGAAGTTTTAAGCATTATCATTATCATTATTACATATTTCTTGTTAATTGTGATGGAGATGTAATTCATGTATCAAGTTTATCAATTGGAAAAGAATGTTAGTGTTACTTTGAATCTACTAAGTCTAAGTCCTAAAAGAAAGGTGAAGTGTTATAACAGGTATTTCATCAATGGATATATTTTTCTTATTGAAGAGTATGGTCATGGTAGAAAGGCATGTAACAATAGAGTCTGTGTTAAGGGATCAACTTCTAATAAGTTTGAAGTTGACTATTATAGAAAGTTAAAAAAGGTCATTGAATTGTAATGTTATAGTGAGCATAATAGAGTCTTTTTATTTAAATGCTATTGGTATGATATCACCCATAAAGGAATCAAAGCAGATCCTCATCATGGTTTAGTCAAAATTAATACAAAGGTTAGACTCCGCAATGTCGACAATGTTTTTTTTTTTTTTTTTGTCGCTAAGCAATGCCAACAAGTTTATTACACATATATTATTTTCTTTAGAAAGGATTGTTCGAGAGTTGATTGGTTATCCGTAGTGAAAACCAAAACTATGGGTCATATCTAGGTTGTTCAGGAAGGCAATAATGAATTAACTGTAGGAGATGATGTAACATCCCCCATTTCAGGATAAAACAACAATCTCATGTCAACCGAAAAATAGTGTAGTAAATTATATATATATAGTTTTCGTATTAAAATCTATTGAAAATTTCAGCGGAGTCCCCCCTATACTGAAAGGTCTCAAGTTATCGACATGTAACCTGTTTACACTTCTAATAACTCGCATCTCATAACTTAATTTTGACCCAATCATCATGGGTTTTCAATTTCCATAAATAATCTCACAACTATCAACCACAATGTTTATGATATACATTATATAACAAAATATCATTATGGATGGATAAACAAGAAAATATAAATACATAGTCATGAAATATAGTTATATGAACTACAGAGTTAAGTTCATTCAATCAAATTTAAACATTAATTATACAAATTAAGTTATACTAATATTTTTATGTTTACAAAATACAAGGGTATACCCTCTTAGAACCTAAATTACAAGAAGGAAACATAATCTAGTATCTACTCCTATCGTGCATGCGATGATCCTGAAAAAAAATACATATTATTGAAAAGTGAATATCACATAATTATAACAACATGAATAGGTAACAATTTTAACAGGGTAACATACATTCATATTTTGTTTACTTCTCCCTTCTGGTTTACATTAGAATCTCTTTCTTATTCAACTATTAATAATCGTTCCCTCTTCCACTATTAACCTCCATTCCAGACTTTTAGAAGATCAAACATGATTATTTTTATTTAACACATTACCAATACCAATTTCATTGGTATCATCACCACCACCCCGTAGGAGTCGATGCAAGGTGATCCCCTTACCCGATATCCTAACATACATTAAATGTATGCTAGCCATTTCATGGTGATCCCTTTACCCGGGATCCTAATATACACTAAATGTATGCTAACCAATACATCGTGATCCCCTTATCCGAGATTCTAACATACACTAAATATATGCTAGCCAATTCATGGTGATCCCTTTACCTGAGATCTTAACATACACTAAATGTATGGTAGTCCAAACATAGTGATCCCTTTGCCCGGGATCCTAACATACACTAAATGTATACTAGTTTATGCCTCAAATCACACTTCTTATTTTTTCCTTTGTCAGTGATAATTTCATCACTTAGCAATTCACACAACAACCTTTCCTTTTAAATACACATATATTTAGTAATTCACATTTCACATCAGTGATATATATTAATCATGAAATTTAACTAGAAGGTATAGGTGTGATTCACCTACCTGCAATAGAAGCTTTACTCGTTCTCCCCTACTACTACTGTTGCACCACGTCTGTGGTCCCTCTTGCAAATCACAGGTTCAATTTCATAAATTTTCCTCACTCAAGGATATCTTTTATAATAACCATATCAACAACCAATAAGTATTTTTTTCAGTTATTTCTTAATATTTTATGTTTTTTTCTCATTTCACCCATTAATATTGTTAGTTCCTTGTCCAACCCCAGTTATCACTCCTTTCTTTATATTCGAACTATTTCTGTTTAAATCCCAAACGGTCATTGTCTAGACATTGAACTGTTATTGTCTGACCTCTCCTCAGATTTTTAACTATATCTAGAGTTATAGAACTCTAATTCAAGCGATATTAGTCTCATTAAAAAGCTAAGACATGAGGCTACAGGTTCTCTAAGGAAAGAAGAACCCAGTTATGCCTCTAAGATAGTCAGAATTGCTCATCATTTAGACCATTACTGTCTCGTTTTTTTTTAAAACTGTTACTGTATGACCTCTCCTTAATTTTTTAACTATATTTGGAGTTATAGAACTTCGATTCAAGCGAGATCAGTCTCGTTGGAGTTATTTTCTTTAATTTAATCCAGCCTTGATTTTCTCGTGATTTACAGTTGATGTTTTTCAACTTGATGAGTTAGATAATCCATATTGAGTTGCTCTATTTAATGACTTAGAAGAAAATTCAAATTTTCATGTCCCCGAGAATACTTTGGTTAATGTTAACATTGAGGAGTAAAATGATATTTTGAGAATCAGTGGACATAAAAAAAGTCAATGAAGATGATGATAATGACAAAATGAACATAAAAGATTGCGATGAAGATGATGAAATTGAAGAAGAAGACAATTCTGATTAATTTGCATAGCACAAATGTATAATGCCATAAATTATAATGTAATATTTCTAGATGAAATTAACTTTAATGTAATAAAAATAACATTAATTTATTATTAAATGACATGAAAACATTAATTTTATATGATTTTAATATTCTACACAAAACTAGTGTTATTTTGTTGTGTGTGTTACTATGATTTTAAGTATTTGTAGCATGAATATGTAAGGAATACAAATACAATCTAGCAATAGAAAATATTGTATGTCGTTGGAAATACCAATGAACTGCAAAATGCCAATAGATACATTAATGGATTAAGTTTGTCGGTATATTCTATACAAAACTAGTGTTATTGTGCTATGCGTAATAGAATAAAACTAGTTAGTGGGTGATTTTTCACCAAAAATCTGACTTGTCTTGTTTTATTTTTTCCTTGTATTAAATTAATTATTCCACAAACTCTTAGGACTATTTCTTATCTGAGTTTATCTCATTTTACCTTTCATCATTTTTATTCTTTACAGCTCATTACGGTACCATCATATTGGTATTGATTATTGTTTTTTTTTGCTATTCATTATAATCACTCATTTTTTCAGGGGTTTACAGATTATGACAAAGATAAAAAAAAATTAACGGGTAGTGTATGCCTTAATACCCTATAGTAGTAATGGTAGGGAGGAGTATGTTGTTGATAGTATAGGGGTATGTTAACAAAATTCACAAATTTGATGCTGGAGGAGTTAACCTAGGGATTACCTCTCATTTGAGATATCTAGTATCAGATTGACTTGATTATAGGTTTTAGCTTGCCAAATAAACCAATATATAAACTTAGAATTAAATAGGCCAAAGCATTATAGAGGCATGTGGTGGAGTTTCTATAGAAGGGGTATATTTAAGAGAGCATGAGCCTATTTATAATTTCAACCATTTTGGTTCTAGAAAAGGATACTTTATGACATATATGTGTGGATAGCTAAGCCATTAATTGATCATAATGAGGTATAGGTACCTGATATTAGAGGTAAATGATATGCTGGATCAATTAATAGGTTGTAGGGTTTTTTCAAGATTGATCTCAAGTGGCTACCATTAAATAAAAATCAAGCTGAGGGATGAGTGTATGGTGGCTTTTAAAATTTAGTATGGGTTGTATGAGTGTTTAGTGATGCAATCTAGGTTATCAAATACTCCTATCACCTTCACGAGGTTCATGCATAATTATTTAAATCATTCATGGGCATATTTATTATGGTTTATTTTGATAATATCCTGATTTACAGTCCATCTTTAGAGTCATACTTAATAGCATCTATAGGCTTCCTTTAACATTTTGAATATGAGTGGTTCCATGTTAACCTCTAAAAGTGTAAGTTTTTCACCAATATTGTTACTTTTTTTTTTTTTTTTGTATTTGTGGATGGATTTCAGGTTGTCAATCAAAAGCAATGGAAATTATAGAGTGGCCAACATTAAAGAGAGTCTATAACCAATTCAAAATTTTAGTTTGTTGATAATACCGATTATAGAGCACTTAAAAGAATGTACTTTTCAATGGATGGATGAAGTATAAGCTAGTTTTCATTTTATGAAATAAAAGATGACTAAAGCTTCTATTTTGGCACTCCTTGTTTTCAACAAGCTATTTAAGGTAATAAATGATGCATCTAGGCTTAGATGTCCTATTGCCTTTTTTAGTGAGAGAATTCAAGTTTTAAGAAGAGCTATTCTACCTATAATTTAAAGTTCTATGACATTTTTCATAACTTGTTTTTCACCCCTTGTTTTTTAACATATTTTTTTTAAAAGGAAAAAACAATCAAAAATATCAAAAAAACTTGTCTACAACTTAATGTGGCCAATTCCCACCTATTTTGTAATTTTGTACCTTTTCATTCATTTTTATACTAATGAATTTCCAAAAATTAAAATAGAATCTAAAAAAATCAAAGAAAAAAAATAAACAACAAAAAATGTCTTGTGAGTGGAAAGATAATCAAATAAGAAATGAAGGACCAAAACAATACAATAAGGGGATAAGAAAGAATAAGGAATCAAGAATAAAAATACACATAGTTAAAGTAGTACAAAAGATGTATAAATGGTAGAGAATAGGGTGGAAAACCAAGAGAAAATCTTTTGGATAAAATATAAAAAGAGAAACAAATTGATGTGATGAGGCATTTTTAAAAAGAAAAGAAAATTTATGCAACAAAAAAAAAAGAAAGAGAAAATTAGAAAAAAGAAGAAGAAAAAGGAATGAAACGATAACAACCCCCCTCCATTTTCTCTCTTCTACCATCACTGACAATGAACCTTAGAGACGCTGACCATTATTGCACTAGATTGAGGTAGAACCTAACGATAGATGCTCAACCACTCATCTCGACAATCCTCTTCTTCCCTTAATCTTGTAGTTACGACCAAGAGTGGCCTTCTTCTCTCCACCATGCTAGCAACTTATCATAATCATAAACAATGATAACTCAATAGGAACAACAACCCAACCTATGGTACAAAGAGAAAAACTAATAGAGAGAGAAAATAGTAGAAAAAAGACTAAGAGATATAAGAAGAAAAGACAATTGAACCTTCTTGATGTCTAGTCTTCATGTATAGGCCTCTATTTTCTTCAATGCTAGTATATAATAAAAGAAAAAGGAATGACGCTTCCGATTGACAAAAAACCACCAACAGAGGCAACATGTGTTCCCATGTTAACACTACCTAGTTTGACAACATTGTTCCTCTCGATTCTCATAACTTCGCAGTAACTCTAATGACTCTTGAAGGATGATTTCAAACCCTGAATGAATTTTTGAACAATTTTAACGTGTTGGTTTTTTTATTTTTTTATATTTTCATGTGTTTAGTTTTATGTGTGCGCCGATAATTTTATGAATGGATGTGACATGTATGTGGTTGTTTGATTTTATTGCGTGTTGAATTTTTTGACATGATAAGTTTTGCATATGAATGTGCATTGAAAATGTGTTTTCCAAAAAAAAATAATACTATAGGATTGTTTTCACATAAAACAAAAAAAGATGAAAAAATATAAAATATAAAAAATGATTGCATGCTATTTTGATGAATTGTTGCTTTGTTTTTAAAATAAAATGTTCTATTAAACATGAACATGAATTGGTGAGTTGAAGGGTGCATTCCAAAATAATAAACACGAAGTGGTGAGTTGAAGGGTGAATTTGACAATGATCTCTTGATTCGCTTTTCCATCATATAGTGAACTATTATCCTACTGGTGAGACACTCTCGAAGTGACAACATATGATTTAATAATAAATAAAACTATTATGTTTTTTTTTTGTAATTTTTATTTGTAAATATGTTTTTGATAATTTTTTATGTGTTACAACATATTATCTCTATTGTTATGAGTGGAACTAGGCTGAATGAATGTTTCTTGACATAGGCCTATTATGTATTTGTGGCGCCTTTCAGATCCATTTTGGATATATTTAAAAGAGTGGGGCCAAATCTCTATTTCTACCATCCATACAAGTCCAACATCTATTTTTTCAAAACAAAGTCTAAATTATGAGTCTCTTATTTTAAGAGACAAACATTAGATTTTTCATAAATAACCAAATTAATGAGTTGCAGAAAATGATGGCTCTCGCTAATGATGGGATAATAGGACAAATCAATAGTAATATTGAAATTGTTTTAAACATTAGGCTTCATCAACTCCAAGTTACTTTAAGTAATAGACATCCAACTAACCGACAATATATTATTGGGAAGACCTTGGATTCATTCTGCAAGAGTTGTTACTTTCTTATTAAATGAGACACTCAAATACATTATTAATAGAAGGTTGAAGAAACTTTAACAATAATGAAAAATATAATGGAGCCATATATTTGAGTTAAAAGATATCAGGGATGAAGATTTACATGCTTTTAAGGTCATGAATTTTCATCTTTTACAAGAACTCTACTTTGGAATAGAGGACCTATTCTAGGCTCCTATCCATGGATTTTGAGCATCAAGCATTTGAGTTGGCAATTATATGTTTATGCCATTTATTATGTGTTTTGTTAATTATTATGTATAAGGTGTCACTTATTTTAATAACTCAACCAAGAATTAAATCATCCAGTCTTTGTTTCTATCCTTGGGTGTTTATTATAGGGTATTTGAATTGATGATTACACATCTATAATCATGTTAATACGTTTTACTTATTTTGCATTTGGAATATCATTCTTAATGTTGCGAGTAAGTTAGGTTGGATCAATATGATATAATATAGGTCCATTGAGAGTGAGTGTTGGCATTTGGATCCATTTCAATCAATATAATATAGAACGGTCTCATGTCCATCAATAACTCACCATCCTTGTGGGTCCAACGCCTATCTTTTATCAAAATGGGGATTAAGTTATTTTCAGGTTCAAATCCAAAACCACTCTTTTAGTTTAAGTACTGTTTACAATAAAAATATGTTAGTTTATATAATCTCCAAGCATAACAAACATCTTTCTTTTTAAAACAAATATCCAAGCAACTTATCTTAGATACGATTTATAGGGTGATTTTTATATTTCTGCTCACATAACTAACCTTTTATCTAAAAATTCTAATAGACCACTTAGAGTTTTCTAATTACCATAAAAATTGATGGGGATTCATTTTTAATTTTACCTTGTTTGACCTATAGTTCACCAAGATGTTCCATGTGAGTGTGATTCTAAAAAAAAAAATTGATCGAAATGATGCCAGTGTGTGTGTGGGCACACTTGCTAAATGTTAGTATGAAGAAGAGAATTTACAGAAATGATGGAATACGCAAAAATTATGGCAATGCGGTGAGGGAGAAGATGATCATATGGTAGTGAGTGTTTTACATGGAAATGGTGTGTTTGTGTGTGATTGTTGGTTGCAAATAGTGTTTGGGGACAAAGTTTTAATGGTGGCCAGGGAGAGAAAGGTGCTTAAAAAATGGAAGATATAGATGATGATATGGTGTTTAAATTAGTTTTTTTGAGAAAGTTTGTAACTTGTACACTGATGACAATATTGTAATATTTAACTTTTAAGTGATGTTTAGCTATTAATTCAAATACAATAGCAATCCTATAACTTTCTTAAACTGTTTTGTTGACTTAGTTTTTGCACACTCAAATTAGTATATAAAGTGTTATAAATATTATAAACAGTGATATGTAAAAATGTAATTTCTGAAATGATGGAAGAAAAGTAAAATAGCAGGCAAATCTTGGAAGAGCATAAGTAATTTTCCTAAAAACAGCAGAAGAATAAGCATGTCAGATAATCATATGAACACCGGAATATAGAATCATCTATTAAGTTCACATCAAAGATCCCATAAAACAAATACGGAGGTTGAGCACATCTCGATTAGGAAAGATTCTATAGTAATAATTCGATCGAAAATCCAAATGTTCCCAAAAACATTTGATATAAGGGTGAATAACCAGGTTCATCTGCAGAGACCACGAAAACTTAGTACAGATAAGATACAAAGGATATGATATAAGTTTATTCAATACATCAATATTTGTTTACATAGCTTATTGTAACTTATTACATGAACATCATAGATATGGGCCACATCACTATTATACCTTAAGCTACTTCCACACTATACGCAACACACAGGGAGAGGCTGAAAGGAAGGTCGATCTAAAGACAGATTAATTTAAGGCCCCAGCATGAGACCACATATATAATTATGCAAATAACTGGATGTCTTATCTTATGGTATGAAATCTTCACGCCTGGCGAAATTCATGCTTTATTCAATGATCCAATCAAACTTCAGAGACCATATAATTATGCTAACTGCTGGATTTATTATGTTATGGTAGGTAATCTTCAAGGGTGGTGAAATTCACGCTTTCATCACTGATCGAAGCTAAGATCTTAGAGAATGAGTTGGCTAAGGTTTTTGGAGGGTATTGATCTATGCAGTTTTTCCAGACATTTGTGTCCTCCATGTCCTTCATAACTTTCCACACACAATTGTTGCACTTAAAACCTGCCCCAAGGCTGATCATTAGTATTTTATCACCCTTCTTGAGCCTTTTCTTGGCCTCCATGTAACCTAAAACATACCACAGGCCGCCAGATGATGTATTTCCAAACCGATAAAGTGCCATTCTAGCCGGTTCAAGATCATAATCATTGAGTGCTAAACTCTGACCAGCCTCATCGATAATTGCCCGCCCACCAGGGTGCACACAAAAGTGGTCGATTCCAGACTTGATATCCAAACCAGGTCCTGCATCCTTAGGAGTTGGCCGCTTCATTATTTTATTTCGATAATAGCTTATATAATAGCGGAGCACCTCTGACAGTGGCATGACTTTAGGAAGAAGAACTTGGAGATTCATGGTTAAAGCTTTAGCACCAGCTTTAGGTAGATCTTTGTTGAGCCGGAAGCCATTGATTCCAAGGTCATCTTCTGCTTGGAAGCAGCTGTTATATGCTTCATCATTAGAGCCGATATGTGTGCGTACAGAACAAGTCAATTCCATGAGGGCTTTATTCTTCCAATCTCTGTTATTTGTTAAGAGAATGGAGCAGCCCCCAGTACGAAATAGAATGTTGGAGAGCATCATGGACTTGTCTTTTCCAGGATACCAATGTGAACTCATGGATTCTGTGCTCATAACGATTGCAAATGAATTCTTGTGTGTCTTGAACAGTTGCTTGACTAAATCAATGGCTATTGCACTTGCACTACAGCCCATTCCAGAGAGATTGAATGCCTTGATGTCCTCCCTCATCTTGTAACGGTTTATTACTCGAGCTGTTAGAGAGGGAGCTGGTGAGAACAAAGAGACTGTAGAGACAATAATGTTGATTTCTGATGGAGAAACTCCTGTCTTAGCAAAGAGCTTATCAACAGTATCGAAAAGGATATCATCCATCTCCGAAATTTCATCCATAAGAGTTGCAGATTCCTCTCTTCCTTCCGCGATATTTTTTGGGATATAAGTTTCTTCACCAATGCCAGAACTAACCGTAGTCTTTAAAAGAAACTTGTATTCTTCTATTCCGAGATTCTTGTTTCGTGAAATAATTCTAGCACTGGATCTAGGATCAAGCTTCTGGTCTTCAGCGGCTTTATGGCACTCATAGTTTAGCATATAGCAACATTGATCTTTCTTTTGGTATCCTAACTTATAAAGGTTGAAGATAATGTAGTACAATAACAGTGGAAGCATTGCCAAGAACAACTCCATAACAAAAAGAAAAGAAAAGCTATAGATTGGATTTCAAGAGATGCGGAGACTTTTACGTGGGAGTTTATTATCAGTACACAACTATGGTCCTCCTCTTATACTAGAGAAAGGGTTACATGCAATGCCTATGCACATGCAAGCATTAGATAATGTTCCTCAAAAATTGATTGCTGGGGAAAAGATTGAGCAACTCCTTGATAGAAATTTCAAAATAGGTGGGGATTATACACAACCGTCTATATATTTGTGCCAGTAATTAATGTTCAGCCCCCAAAAATAGAGAATAGGGTATCATCTATCTACACTGTTTCGTAGTATGATTCACGTAGCCTAGCTAAGAAATTGAGAGAGACATAACAGTGCATTTGGCATCTTCTTAGCTCATGTCCCACCACCAGAAAATGTGGAAACTTCAACGAAAAGATCATAAACCTAAGTTTGCGGCCAAAACTGATTAGGGCTTACCGGTACAAGTCCCAGAATGGTGGGTTTTCGAGTTAACTTGTGGGTTAGAAGTTGAAAGAATAAACTTCAATATATCTCAAAACAATGATGTTTTTAGACAAAAGAAAATAATATTCTCACCACAAAAATTAAACAAAAATCTCTTCAAATTAACTTGGGGAGATCTCATTTAGATTTGGTTTTAGTTAACCAGATTATAAATTGACCTGTTTAGTTACCTAAATTGAATCAAGTCATCATCCACTCCATATCAAAAGGAAACTTGTCCTAAGTTCAATTTTGGATTGACAAGTTAATATGTCACGGAGGTTGACAAGGTTAATGTAGTCATGATCAATTCATCCAAATTTAACGAGGTTAATTTCTACTCCAGATAGAAAGAAAACTCACTCCATGCTAAGCTCTGAGTTAACGAATTACCTAGTTGACAATCAAGCTTGGTCTCAATTTAATAACTATGATAAAAACCATTTGGTAATAATCTATTCAACCATTTATTAGAAACATCAATGGTTGTAACTTATCACTATGCTATTGAAAACCTGGTTTTGCAACTCTCACTACCTACTACACATTTGAAATATTTTAATTAGGAGATTTATCCAAAACTCCTAGCTTTAAGTTAACATTTATAAATCTTGATTTAACCGTTAGATTAAGCTGAAATATTTTTATAAAATTTTAGAGGCAATGTTATCTTTATGGTTAAAAATTTTTAGTCATCAGTAATTGAAAAGTCCTTTAAATAAGATTTGTAAATTACTATATAGGATTTGCTATATTTGTTATATTTTCCTAGTTGGTTTCAAATTCCTTTTTTCATATTTGATTTAGAACTTTTCTACTATTTTTCCAGCTTTATTAGGATTTTTTTTTTCTGGTATATAAGCTCCTTAGAAGAGCTGTAATATTGAGTTTATGTAAAAGAAAATATTGAGTAATAAAATTTCAAATTAGAGTTTTGTGATTGTGATTTTATTCGATAGAATTTTATGTTGCTTTCTTCCTTGTATTGTTTTAATCTGCAATAGTTGGTATTAGAACCCAACGATTCATAGTATTTTTTTTATTTGTGTTATTAAATCATCATTGTTGGAGTTACTAGAAGACATGTATCAAAGCTCAATGTTTACAAGTAATTAGTTGTTATACGTTGTTGAATAATCATGGTCGAAAAAGGTTGCAAAACAAGACATGCTCATGTAGGAAGAGATGAAAGGGTTTTTTATTGTAAGTAAAACATGCATGAGCTAGTGTGTTGTTTTTTTCCTGTCATAGAAAGTGCTCCTCCAGAAGATGTTGGTGGGAGAAACCACTGGTGGTGGCTTTGAAACACTCAGAGGGGATAAAACACACTGTTTTATTACAAAATCCGAAGCTTACAAATAATTAACAAAAGCTTAAACACGCCCTCTCTCTCTCTTCTCTCTTTCTAGTGTTTCTCTCAATTCTCTCCACACATATAACATAAGCTGGGCACTCTATTTATACACGAATTCAAAACAAGAAAATTCAACCTTCAAGTGTGAAGGCGGCTGGCGGCTGTGGCAGCTGGTGGCTGGCGGCTACGGCTGGTGGCTGGTCGGTTGGTGGCAGCTGGTGGGTGGTTGCCTTCCTTGACCTTCTAGATTGAGTTTAGATTCAACAAATCTCCCCTTTAAACTCAATCGAGGGATGTCATGTCAAGCATGAATACTTCTCCCTTCAATGCCTTCTCTCTGCTTGTAGCCTTTATCCACTAATTTGGCTTTCGTCTTGTAGACCTTTTTGACACCTATTGCTTTCTTCTTTTCTGGTGGATAAGTCAGCATCCATGTATCTTTCTTCTCAATGACATGTATTTCTTCATCCATTGCTTTAATCCATTTCTTTTCTGTGACAGCTTTATTGAAGCTTAATGGGTCACTATCTGTATGAAAACAAAACAGAGTTGTATCTTCCATAACCTGAGTGGTATCGTACAACTCTTCAAGATTCCGCATCTTTCTTGGTCCTTCTGATAAGGATGCTGATGGTGGTGTTGATGATGATGCTCCTGGTGTGTTCCTCCTGTTGAATACAGGGAATCTGTGTACCGGACTTTGTGGTTCAGCTACTGGTATAAACACTGGACTTTGTGGTTCAGCTGCTGGCACAATCGGTTCTTCTACAAGTACTGTTGGTACTTCTTCACCTTCAAGGATCAAATCAAGATTGATCCATTTGACTGCTTCTTGATCATCATTCCATGCCCAAGATTTATCTTCTTCAAAGATAACATCTCTACTCGTAATCACTTTCTTCGTGATGGGATTATACAGCCTGTATCCCATCCTTCTTTCACCATATCCGACAAAGATGCATTTTTCACTCTTATCATCGAGCTTTCTCCTTCTTGCATCTGGGATCTTTGCATATGCCACACAACCAAAGACTCGTAGATGAGTAACACTTGGTTTGTGACCACTCCATGCTTCTTCTGGAATGACTCCTTGCAAACTCTTGGTTGGGCAACGATTCAACAGATACACAGCACATGATACAGCTTCAGCCCAGTATTGCTTGGGCAACTTCTTTGCTTTGAGCAGACTTCTTGCCATGTCAAGAATCGTGCGATTCTTCCTTTCTGCTACACCATTCAGCTGTGGTGTATAAGCTGGTGTCGTCTGATGTCGGATGCCTTGTTGTGTACAATAGGCTTCAAAGTCGTTTGCTGTATATTCTCCCCCTTGATCAGATCTCACTGTTCTGATCATGTAGCCACTTTGCTTCTCCACAATTGCTTTAAAATCTTTAAAACAATTGAATACTTCTGACTTCCTCTTCAGAAAGTATATCCATGTCTTTTTACTAAAATCATCAGTAAAAGTGAGGAAGTACCTATTTTGTCCAATCGACATAGGCGTGATTGGGCCACACACATCTGTGTGTACTAACTCCAGTGGCCTCTTTGTTCTCCAGTTGACTTCTTTGGCAAAACTGGATCTATGATGTTTGCTGAGGACACAACTTTCACAGACTTCATCTGGATGATCAATGTGAGGCAAACCTTTGACCATCTTCTTGCTTGCTAGCATCTTCAAACTCGTGAAATTTAGATGTCCAAGCCTCAGGTGCCAAAGCCATTCTTCACTGTTGGTGATGGCACTCAAACACCTTGTTGCATCATACTGGATGTTCAAAGGAAACATCCTATTCTTGGACATTTTCACATAGGCCATTAATCTCCCATTGTTGTCTCTAATTGTCAGATGACAATTCTTCGAGTAAAAACTATATCCTCTCTCCAAAAGTTGATCTAAGCTGATCAGGTTCTGCTTTATGGCTGGGACATAATAGACATCGGCGATGTAGCTGGGATCGCCATTCTTCAACTTGACTGGGATGCTGCCTTTACCTTTGAATGGAACCTTTGTGGTATCTCCAAAAGTAACTAGACCTTGCTTGGTCTCATCTAGATCACCAAATAACTCTCGGTAGCCGCACATGTGATTGTTGGCTCCAGTATCTAGATACCATATGTTTTCTTGTTTCTCGCCAAGTTCTTGTTGGACAAGAAATGCAGATGCTTCTCTATCATCCTTCTCTACATAGTTGGCTTGCTCACGTATCTCCAACGGAGCTTTCCATCGGCATTCAGTGTTATAGTGCCCAAATTGATTGCAGCTATAACATTTGATATTTCTCTTGTCACGGTTATTGAAACCGCCTCCTCTTCCTCTAGGAGTGAATGCTTGTTGGCCTCGGCCTCCTCTGGTGGTGTTTCTGCCACCTCTTCCTCTAAAGCTTGTATTCCAAGAACCTCTTCCTTGGAATCTCTGGAATCCTCCTCTGGATTGTTGACTTCCTCCTTGAGTGGTGTAGCCACTTGATGAAGTCTCCCCTTGCTCATATCTGTTCTTGAGGGACAACTTTGCTTGTAAGGCATGTTCGATGGCCTTATCTCCATTTCGCTTTACTATCTTCTGCTCATGAGCTTGCAACGAACTCATAAGCTCATCAACCGTCAACTTGTCCACTTCTTTGGACTCTTCAATTGCGACAACAACAAAATCGAATTTTGGATCTAGGGATCTCAAAATTTTTTCTGTAATTCGAGAATCGACGAGGGCTTCTCCATTTCTTCTCATCTGGTTGACTATCACCATAATCCTTGTGTGATAATCAGAAATAGACTCCGAGGACTTCATTTGCAATAACTCAAATTCTACTCGCAAAGATTGAAGACGAATCTTCTTGATTCTGTCAGCACCTTTGTATTTCTGTTGGAGAGCCTCCCATATATCATGTGATGTTTCAGCGGAAGCTATTATCTCGAATGTATCTTCATCAAGACCTTGATAGATGATGGTCTTTGCTTTGTTGTCTTTCTTTCTGTTGACTTTGAGGGCTTGCTTCTATGCCTCTTGTAAAGCATCTTCTCTTTCTTTGGACTCTGGTTCATCATAACCAGTTTGTACAATATCCAAACACTCTTGTGACCCAAGAAATGCCTTCAATCTGATGCACCAATTATCATAGTTGTCTTTGGTCAGCTTCGGGATGAGTGTATGTGTACCTTCTGTAGTCATTTTGCTCTTTTAATGACTATATCGCTTTCTGGGAGCCGAATTTGACCAAACAGACACTGTAGATCGCTCCGGAATGGTCCAAATAGTCGGGAACCGGTCTGACTTTGTTGAAATCGGGTCAGAAAATGGGTGAACCGGTCAAAAAATCAATTCTGTACGGCGGGCGGTTCGCTGGGTTGAACCGGGAATATTCTGTGGAATATTCGGGGAATATTCTGGGGAATATTCTCTCGGCGCGGCTTAGGCTGGAACGCGGCTCGGCTCGGAGTACGGCTCGGCTTGTGGCTCGGCTAGGACTCGGCGTATACGGCTCGGCTCGGCTCAAATATGGCGCGCGTGTGGCTCAGTCGTCTTCAACCTCGGGGCGCGTGGGAATGCACGTGGGCGATCTGGCTGAATATTCAGGAGGCGCGTGTGGGCGATCTGGCTGATTTTTGCGGCAGTGAGTTCGTCTTGATGAGCTCTACACTGTGGAATGATCAAAACTTGTTTTGGACAACTTTGAAAATTCGGATATACCCCAAAACTCTTCTGTTTTCCGACGAACGGGGCTCTGATACCAATTGTTGGTGGGAGAAACCACTGGTGGTGGCTTTGAAACACTCAGAGGGGATAAAACACACTGTTTTATTACAAAATCCGAAGCTTACAAATAATTAACAAAAGCTTAAACACGCCCTCTCTCTCTCTTCTCTCTTTCTAGTGTTTCTCTCAATTCTCTCCACACATATAACATAAGCTGGGCACTCTATTTATACACGAATTCAAAACAAGAAAATTCAACCTTCAAGTGTGAAGGCGGCTGGCGGCTGTGGCAGCTGGTGGCTGGCGGCTACAGCTGGTGGCTGGTCGGTTGGTGGCAGCTGGTGGGTGGTTGCCTTCCTTGACCTTCTAGATTGAGTTTAGATTCAACAGAAGAACATGATCCAGAGGAAGAATGTGTTCCAACAGAAGGATGAATTTCTCTCAAATCTGTTTTGACTTGTTAAGATGTAGGTAAAGGAGAGCTCTTTTATGTTAGTTAGCTGGTGCAGCTTTTGACATATTCTAATATATGCTCTGAAATATTTGTTTTAAGTACCTTATAGAATTGAAGCTTCATGTCACAGAGTATGCTTACTTTTTCTATCTAACTTCAAATGTGGTATGCGTTTGAGCACAATGCTCTGTGCTGATACCACAACTATTTCCGCTCATTTGATTTACCATTAATATGCTAATTTCATTGTCTGGTGAATCATTATTGACTGTGAGAAAAAAGCATACAACTTGATTACACTTTGTGACACAATAGGCAATCTGATATAGGAAAATGGTCTTTTACTGATAATTTTCCCCTCCAAAACATGTCTCTTCTGGTCTATTTCCGCTTCCCGCTTCACCATCATGTTGCTTAACAATTACTTGAACTATGTTTTGGGGCCTTTTCTTAAGTTGTTTTGTTTTGCTGTCCATACGGTCGTTCTGATCTTTGTATGAATAGTTTCTGTAAGAGTATAGCTTTTGGGTTTGGAGCTTAGAAATATAGTAAAAAATAGAATGGCCGTAAGTTGTGAAGCTTTTCAATCATCCTCATTGTAAATGGAAATTAGCTTTACACGTGCATCTAAAATATTTTTCGTACATATTTTGTCTTGTTTTCCTTAAAATCTTTTTTTGTTTTTCACTAGCAACTTGTATCTTCTCTGAGATGCAAGTGATCTTGAAATGCTCATCTACTTCTATTTATGCCGTACAGTAAATCCTCTACTGCACACTGTTGCTGTTCTACCATCTGCAGATCTCTGTTCTAGTAATACTTCCGTGTCATGGAGCATTATTGCGAGCATGTATACCTTGAGCGATGGTTGTGGTCGATGCTCACCACAGTGAGCTCGCAAATGAGCAATGGTTTCATTGAACCAACCTTCCCTTTACCCTGAGCAAGAGTTGATGCACATTAATTAGTAATGGAAGTTTCCTACACCATATCACATGGGATCACTTAATCAATATGCAGATGCTACATGCCATGACAACTGTTTAGCCCAGACTAGTTGCATAAGCTCTTTCTTTTGATATGTTTGCATATCCTTGGAATCTCAAGTATAACATGTTTGAAGAATCATGCACCGGTACCCGTTAATCTATCCCCGTAGCTGTGTATTTGAGAAACTTGTAGAGCGAAGAGCACTGTACTTCAATAGATTCTTGAGATCCTAGGTTTGATTCTGGGCTTTACTCGTTCTGGTAGTTTGATTCCTTACTGTGGGAGCTAAAGCTTGACGTTGGGAATCATTGGAATAGATGATATGATCTTTCCGTTCTTTTTTTCTTGGGGGGTTTATATAAAGGCCTATATAGTTTGAACCTTGAGCCACAACAGTACTGGGCCAGCTCTCTCTTAAGTCTCGTGTCATGACCACAATATTTGAGCTTGTTTGATAGGATTCTAAGCAGCTCACAAAGTTGTTGAGCTCTACGCTATTTAATATAAGGAACTAATAAAGTGATATACATAATATATATTTAGTCATTTATTTTAAATTTAAATAAACATGGAATGAAGAATAAAAAGATGATAAAAAAATCGAAAATCATTCATATAACCTCAAGAAATTATCTTTCAAACCAACCAAAAAACCTTATATTGGTTCAAAACATAAAATAAAAAATATATATATTCTCTCAACCTCAATTTTGGCTATTTGGTCCAATAAAATCAAACAAGCACACCTCTGTCTCTTCTTCTTTTTTGGAGACTTTCTCTCCTCTCAAAACTAAAAACATGAAGAAATTAAAGTCATAGACCAAAATATAAAAACCTTTTTAAAAAAATATCAACAACACACCTCAATGGTATTAAAAAGAAATAGCCTAGATTTTTTTTTCATTGTCAATTTTGGGCCTCAGTGCAAAAAATTTAAATTTGATTTTTTCAAATTGAGTATTTATTGAATGTCATAATTTCTTTTAAACATTGTGAGAAACCCTCACAAGATTAACTGAGATAAATCAACAATCCCCACCTTAAATAAATTAAATTGTTGAAGGATCACATTGAAAAAAAACATTAAGTAATTCAAAAAAAAATATTGTTGTGGCCTTTTGCTTTTTTCCTATAGAGATTTTTTTTTTTTTTTCACTTCTTGAATTTAACCAGCTTATTTTATATGTTTTTTTTTTGAAATAAGGATAAAAAAATGTGTCTCGTTAATCACTTCCCTTTTCTCTTATTAATGTGTTCTCTTTAAAAAAAAAACATTTATCACAAGTATTATTAGTGCCAGAGGACAATCAATGCATAAGCATGTCTGGTTTTAGTTTCACACCGCCAGTACTTTGAAAATAAAACACCTCCAAATATAAACACAACACTTCAACTCCTAGGTTCTGTTCTGTTTGGATTTTTCTTACAAAATAAGCAGACAATCTTTTAAAGGAAAAAAGCGCAACACAGAAGAAACAAAGAACAAGGCAACCTCGCAAATTACAGTAGATGGAAATACTAAAGTTGGAAATATGGAAAACAGAACATAGAAGGGTATGGGATTAAACATTTGAAGGGCTTGCACATAGAAACTATCACATGAGATAGCAAAATATGCAGCACAAAAGAAATCCAATTTTGCAGACTCAAATACCCAAATCACCTGACAAAGTTCACCATCACACACAGTAATACATTCATAGTATCTTAGCTTAATTAGCAAACCAGAAGCTCATAGTAGATAACAAACACCATAATAGAACTAATCTATTAACTAAAAGAAACAAGAAAAGCATTACAAGCTCCATAATCCGTTAAGCTCTAGAGATCACCACATTCAATTTTGCCTCTGATATTTGCCAGCACCTCTTTAGACTCCCTCAACAACTTGATACTTGTGTTCAGCCTCTCACGCTTATTAGCAACAGATGGAGGTTCCTCTAACATTCTTTCAATCACATCACCAGCAGTGCCTGCCAACTCATTAAAAATCTCCTTTTCCATTTCCTTGTTGAGAAGATTTCGGATGCTGAGCTGCAGATGCAGAGCCATATTGTCAACCAACCTCATCAAGACAACCTTCCAGTAAGCAAACACCCTCATCTTCAAGTCGAAAGCTTTAGGCAGAATAAGCTTGTACACCATCAGATGTCCAACTTCAACATCTCCAAAGCCTTCAATGTTTACAAGGTAGAATCGGCCTCTTTGCACGATGTCTTCAATGACTGTATGCTGCTGTGCGATGAGCTTGTTCCATTCCTTCATATATTCTGGATTGCACGTGTAATCCGATTCCTTCTCCATCTGAACGATCTCTGTTACCCAATCAATGGACCAGTCTTTCATTTTAGCTACAAGTTTATGGGCTACTCGTCTGATAAATAACTGAAGTTGGTGATAGTTCTCCGAGTGACGATCCAAAACTGAAATGACCACACCATCAATGTAAGCCCACACTTTTTCAACAAATTCTATTGGTAGTTCTGATATTTCTTCAACCTTTTGCTGCAGGATGGTAAGGAAGGCAGCGTGAGGAAACATATTGGGCAATTCCATCCCTTTTGTTTCTTCCAAAACCGCAATCTCATTCATCATAAATTTCTTTGTATGGTCAGAGCAGTTATGAAGATCAGTTGAGAATTGATTGAGCATTTCAACCAATCTAGCAGTGCAGTGCATATCTTTTTCATCTGCGTATTCATCAATTTCCCCTCTTACAAGGATTTTCCTCAAAGACTCCTGGGAAGATCCAATAATGCCCGTGAAAGCTGCCATAACCTCAGCAACTGACAACAACCTCCTGGGCATCCCATTCAGCTCTGAAATACTCTTTTTCAACTTCTCATCAATCTTTCTGACGATATCAGGCAAACACTTGGCAATAATATTGGCCTGAATTCGCACCAGTTTTTGAGCCAAAACTTGGATACCCACTGTAGATTTATCAATCATGGACAAACGTTGATGTGTAGCAAACAGTGCAGCTTCTTCCTTCCTTGCATCTTCGTAAGACTCGTTACCAATACGGTTTCTAACACACACATAACCAAGGCCTATATTCACATCATTTCTAGTGACCTTCTCAAGTAACCCTTCAGGTGATTTATCAACCTTTGTAACCACAGCAAGAGTCCTCTCACCGTTCTTGTCGACTTTCTGTGACATCATTATGGATTCACATGTGGAAAAATCAACGCTCGCAGACAAAACATTAAGGATAACACTCTCAGCAGGACTAATATACTTCATTATAATATTTGCTATCTGCTGATAGATATTTGCAGGTTGACCATGAACAGGAACTCTTGTAATTCCAGGGAGATCAACAAGAGTAAGATCAGGAACACCATTCTTTTTCACTACAAGAGTTAATTCAGTGTTACATATGCCCTTACCGTTGCCTGCAATCTCATCAGTGGCAAGATTGATAGCATCAGCAACGTGGGCTTCATCAGTAGGCACTGTTTTGTCATTGAACTGCAAGAAAATCTCTGGTACAAGAGATGGGTGATGTTTAAGCCTCATAATGAGAGGCACTCTAGTGCAAATGCCATCGCCACGAGGAAGATTGATACAAGCCAATGATTCAAGAACACTGGATTTGCCTGAAGATTGATCGCCAACAACAACAATGGTTGGAAGTTGTATGCCTTCTTTCACTACCTGGAGTTGCCTCAGCCTGTCCACTGCATCAAGGAGAGGTGTGATACGGTCGTTGTAATATGAAACAATTGGTACATGATCATGAAAAATAGCATCATGTTCAACATGAAGTTCTACTTCTGTATTTACTGATGCGTATTCATATTCTTCAACTCCTTTCCTTTTTGAAGAAGGCTTGCCTCCACTCATTTTCTCTAGAAAAGATCAGACAGGGATAGAAGAAGAGAGAGATTGTTATATGGAAAGAGTTTGAAGATTGGTATGGTCTTGGAAAGAAAAGGATGGAAGGGAAGATAAATTTTATAGTAGAGGAGGTTTTCATTTAACCGAAAAATTAAGATAATTGCAAAATTACGATATAGAGATTTTCAATATATCTCTGGAATTAATATTTTTATCAATTAGGTCCCTAAAGGAGAAGCATTATCCCTTCTTCCATTAGTGGAAACACTTAATTCGTTTGATTAATGTAAAACGTCAGATTTCCCTCAAAATCGCATCCTTTTATGGCATTAACTATGCATGCAATCTAAACATGGAAACTCGTAGTTTAGACACTTAGTTGAGAATTGGTTCGTAGTTGAGAAATTAATTTGAGCTTTGCTCTTAAGATAATTATCAAGCCTCGGAATGTTATGGTCTTTTACATGAATAATTTCTTTCCATTTCTAAATATTGTTTTCATTGCTGAGAAAAATAGTACATAAGGTGAATCGAATAACCTCCAACAAAAGAAAAGTATAAAGAAAAAGACCAAAACAAGATCCCCCAACAAAAGAAAAGTATAAAAAAAAAATACCAAAAAAATTACCTCCAACAAAAGAAAAGTATATAGAATAACCTCCAACAAAAGAACACTATATATATAAAAAAAGAACTAAATCGAATAACCTCCAACAAAAAAAAAGTATATATAAAAAAAGGACTAAATCGAATAACCTCAACTTCAAGTATTTTTGGATAATCTTATAAGAGCACATCTCTCGTATTAGTATTGTGAATTCAAAGGAATTAATTTATTTAAGTCTCTTATATACTATCTTCTAAGTTCAAATTAAAAGAACCACGAAAATAAATTCATATCTCATTAACTATAAGAATTAACCTTAAGATAGAAATATTTAAAAGAGCTAAAAAAAATCAATTAAGTGAACTTTAAATTAATTTGACCTTAAAACTCAAAATATCTAAATTTAAAATATTAATATTTGCTTTTTATTTAAAAAGTATAGACATGTTACTAGTATTGAAAAATGAAATATTGAAATAGATCCAAATAAGAAATTAATTTTTTGGTATAGAAAACTAACTTTTTTATTAAAAAAATAACATAAAAAGTTGACTTGATTAAATTTTAATTATCAAGTAAAATAAGGGTGTATGTATGTGTCCAATCAATATTAATATTTGGAGTAGTCCTGAAAAGTTACTCACATTCCCAAGCCCTTGGATTGTAATTCCCATTGTTTTGGAATGTGATTCCAAGGAAATGTCTTTACAAATAAAGTAATACTCCATTTATTTTTTAAAAAACAAATAGAGTCATGAAAAAGAAAATTTCAAACTTTTAGTTCAAATGCAATAATTTTGAATCTAGAGAACAACAAAACCAGTTTTTAAAAGTTTTAGTAGGTTTGAAAAATAATTTAATGAGGTTGTTCGTATTTTTTTTGTAAGTCTTTCAAACAAAGAAAATTAAAATAATAAATAATACAATATTTTTATCTTATATACAAACACTTTTTAGGGATGTAAAATATTAATTTTTATTTTTTAAAAAATCATATTTAGTTATCAATAGTTTTCTTTTATGCACAAATACATTTTAGCAATGTAAATTATTATTTTTTTTAGAGGAAGGTTCCAATAAATAGTAAATCCAAAGAAGCAACTCACATATTCTAAAGGGTAAAGTTGATCTATTAGATTTTTTCAAGAAAAGGTAATACAACTAAAATTTTAAAAACATAACAACACAAAAAAATATTTATTAGAAACTAAATAATACAACACATATGCATGAGGATGACCAAAATAAAGATGTCAAAACCTAGGTGATAGAAGAAAAGTAGAAAAGGCATGATTATTGGGTAGGGTAAAATCTATTTTTAATTGTGCTGAAAAGAATGATAGCCTTGAAAGTACAAGGTTGACATGATAAAAATGACTACAAAATTTAAAAAATATATTATTATTATTATTATTATTATTATTATTATTGATAGCAAATCGACGTATAGAGAGCAAAGAGTTTTTTATATCAAAAATATCATAACCTAATTTTTTAATTAAAAAAATAAATGAAATTTTTTTTAGAAAAATGATGAAATAAATGAAGAATAAATTGAAATTTGAGTCAAGACAATATAAATTAGAAGTTTGTGATCTTAATTAAACTTTGAATTAGTTCAATTAATCAAGGCCCTGTTTGTTTGCTGTAAAGTAATTTTCTTTTAGAAAGTGAATTATTTTCTGATGTTTGGTAGTATAATGAAAAATAAGTTGGAAAACACTTTCCAGTGTTTAATTATGTCATAAAAAATTAGCAGGAAAATAACTTATTAATATTTTAATTTTCTCAAGTTTATTAAAATAATGAGGAACAAATCTTACAAATTAAAAATTGAATGAGAATGAAATTAAAAAAAATATAATTTCATAAATTATCTCAAATAAAATAAATAATAATCAAAATAATAGAGATCAAATCTAGAAAAAAAATAAAAGATGAAGAAATTAAAATAATAATAATTAATATTTCATAAATTATTTCAAATAAAATATGTAACAATCAAAAGAATGATAATCAAATTTGATAGATAAAAAATTTCAATAAAAAAATGATAAAGAAAAAGCAAATAACAATTATAAAAATGAGAACCAAAGTTAATATAAAAATTAAATTTTAAGAGATGAAACTGAAAAATAAATATTCAAAATAAAATACATATAGCAATCAAAAGTTTGAGAACCAAATTTAATATAATCAACAAATAATATGACATTTCTAAATTTTTCACAACTTTCAAAAAGTATTTTCCAGGAAAACACTTTTCTGGAAACCAAATCAAATTTTTCTTTGACTGGAAAGTGTTTTCAGTTGACCAACTTTCCTAACGACAAATATACACAGGAAAGTTTGGAAAATGATTTCCTGGAAACCACTTCCGGGAAACAAACATAGCCTAAATCAATAGCTTAATTGAAAAATTGATAAGTTTGAGAACTTAATTGAACTTAGAATTAGTTTAATTAATGAAATCAGGGGCTTAATTGAAGAAATACCAAAGTTTAAGGTTGATTCGGGTTACAATAGCAAGAAATTAAAGTCCAATGACCATTTTATAAATGGAACTAAAATGAACGGGTACAATTACAATTTACCTAGGGGTTTGATTACAAAATTGCAAGACGTCAGTGACCAAATTGAAATTGGCTATTCCCATCCCCATTTCAAAGCAAATTGTTCATCTCCTTCAGCCCAATTCAGCGGAAACGGTAGAGAACATGGTAACGTCTTTCCCACATGAGATGTGCCATTAATAGTCCAATAATGGATACTATCCCAGCGGCTGCACGATCACCACTCTAAGAGGTGCAAGGGTGTTCTATTGCTTATAAATATGAACACAACAGGTGAACAAGAAGGGGGAGGACATGGAGGAGAGAGAGAGAAAGGAGGAGTGAGACCAGAGGAAAAACTTGTGAAAGATAGGAGGAGAACAAACAAAAGAATACCAGAGGGAGCACGGGATAGAGAGAACCAGGGAGAGCATAAGACAGAGAACAAAACACACACTGACATGAAGGAACAAACACAGGGGACTGAGAAAAATAAAACACGAACAGAGAATGCGAACGGAGGAGAGGACAGGGAGCAAACACAAAGGAGAGAAGAGAGAGTATACAAGGAGAGACCAGAGAACAAAGAAAAAAAAAACCAAAAAGAAACACACAGAGAAACCAAGACAGAGATAGAATCAAATCAAACTTCACAGACCATCTCATTATTGTTTGATTTTCTAGAGTTATTTAGAAGAAATTGCAAGCAAGTTTGCAAAGAAGATTGGAGAGAAATATCTTGTATATTCTTCTTTTTCATTAATGCATAAAACTCTGCTTTTATACAAGTTGAAGAATAACTGATTCCTAGATTTTAGGAACCAAGATCATCTCATATATCCATTAATGGAGGGCTACGATTCTTACACATGTAAGAATCGGTTTGTAACAGATTTGTAACAGTAAAAATAACTATAACTATCATAACTGTTTTAACTGTTTCTTTAACTGATTTAACAGAATTTCTTCCATTTCTTCATTCTTCTCGCTTCAGCCTGCAGAGTCTTCTTCTAAGACTTCAAACGCAAGTAACCAGCTTAGCTTTCAATAGCCTCTCTTAAGTTGTTTACTGGTTTAACTACAAGCTTCAGCCTTAGCTGCTTGAATCTATCTTTAGGCAATGCTTTTGTGAAGATGTCTGCAAGTTGTTCTTCACTTCTGCAGAATTTCACATTTATTACTCCTTCTTGCAGAGCCTCCCTTATAAAATGATACTTCCTGTTTATGTGCCTTGTTCTTTGATGAAAAACAGGATTCTTGACTATTGAAATTGCTGACATGTTATCACAGAACAAAGGTGTTGCCTCAGCTTGCATTTAAGAACAAACCTTAACCAAAAGGCCTGAGCAGTTGCTTCAGATGCTGAGACATACTCAGCTTCTGCAGTTGATAATGCCACTGTGTTCTGTTTCACAGAGGCCTAGGAGAATGCTCCACTCCCAAAACTGAATGCATAGCCAGACGTGCTGCTGCTATCATCTTCACTTCCTGCCCAATCTGCATCACAAAATCCAATAAGAGTTGCTGATTGATCTCTTAAGTATTCAATGTCATAGCTGAGAGTTCTTTGCATATATCTTAGGACCTTTTTTGCAACTCCCATATGAATTTTGGTAGGTCCATTCATGAACCGTGATAACAAATTGGCAGCATACATCAAATCAGGTCTTATTGTTGTCAAATATAGTAAACTTCTTACTATTTTTCTATAAAGTCCTTCATCAGCCAACTCACTCCCATCCACCTTCTTCAGTTTCTCACCAGTAGCCAAAAGAATGGAGACTGGTTTGCAGTCATCAATTCCAAACTTACTAAACAAGGATTTGGCATACTTGCCTTAATGAATGAATACCCCTTGATCAGTTTGCAGTATTTCCATGCCAAGAAAATGGTGAAGAAGTCCAAGATCAGATATCTCATATCTCTGTATCATTTCTCTTTTAAATTCACTAAGCATCCTTTCACTACTGCCAGTATATACAATGTCATCAACATAAATTAAAACAATTATTAAGTTACCTTCCCGATCAGATCTTGTATACAAAGTAGCTTTACTTGTGCTCCTTTTGAATTTGCACAAAGAGAGGTATGTATCAATCTCACTGTGACAGGCCCTTGGTGCATGCTTTAATCCATATAAGGCTTTTCTTAGTTTGTAAACTTTGTGTCCTGCATTATTTACTTCAAACCCTTCATGCTGCTCAACATACATATCTTCCTTAAGAACACCATTTAGGAATGCTGACTTAACATCCAACTGAAACAACTTCCACCCTTTCTGTGTTGCAAGTGCAATAAGAGTTTGAATTGTGTCCAACATTACTACTGGTGTAAAGGTTTCATTATAATCAACTCTATATTTCTGTGCATATCCTTTTGCTACAAGGCGAGCCTTGTGTTTTTGTACTCTTCCATCAAGATGAAGCTTAGTTTTGTACACCCATTTCACTCCTATAACAGGTTTGTCAATCGGTCTCTCCACCAATTCTCAAGTATTGTTCTTCTTTATCATTTCCAGTTCTTCCTTCATAGCCTCCTGCCAGGCTTTATCTCCAACAGCTTCTTGATAATTCTCAGGTTCTATGATGCACATGTGACACCTTGCATATATATCTTTCAAGGTTTTTAATTTTACTAAAGTAGAGCTAGGTATAGATTGTTGACTGTTATCACTGCCAATATTCTCAACTAACTCTCCAACTATAGAATTTGGATGGCAATGTTCAATATTATCGAGTTGGACTGCAGCAGAATGTTCTTCAGGATTTTCACCTTCAACTTCATCTCTTTCAAGATTGAGAGACAAATGCTTTTGATTCATTAGATTTCTTCCTCAATTCTATGACTTATCCTCACTGAAGATCACACTTCTTGAAAGAACAATCTTCTCAAATTTCAAATCATACTCTCTATACCCCTTCTCACAGCTACCATATCCAATAAAGACTTCATTTCCAGCTTTGCTATCCCATTTCTGCCTTAATAATGATGGGATATGTGTGTAACACAAACAACCGAACACCTTCAGATGCTTGAATCCTGGCTTTCTTCCTGTGAAGGCTTAAAATGGAGTTTTTTCCATAACAGATGTTGTGTAACATCTGTTCTGAAGATACACAGTTGTACTCGCAACTTCTGCCTAGAAGATCACTAGCATTTCTTTCTTTATCAACATGGAACTTGCCATCTCACAGATTGTTATGTTTCTCCTCTCTACAACTCCATTCTGTTGAGGAGAGTATACAACTGTCAGCTGCCTCTCCATTCCTTGCTTTACACAGAATTCTTGAAACTCATTTGAGGTATATTCACCACCTTTATCACTCATCAGCTTCTTCAGTTTATACCCACTTTACAGTTCAACAAATGCTTTAAATTTCTTGAACATATTAAGTGTATCAGATTTATTCCTAAAGAAATATACCCAGCACATTCTTAAATAGTCGTCAATGAATGTGATGAAGTATTTGTTCCCCCCAACTGATTCGTTCTGTATTGGTCCACACAAGTATGTGTGTATTAGTTCCAGTGGATAGCTTGCTCTCCATGTTTGTTCTTTGTCAAATTTCTCCTTGTGGTGCTTCCCTGAAACACAGCCTGTACACACATCTTCCACTTCTTTCAAAACAGGAAGTCCACATACCATCTTTTTCTGCTGCATCTTCTTCGTGCTAGCAAAGTTCAAGTGTCCCAGTCTTCTATTCCATATCCAGGAATCCTCAATCACTGACACTTTCCTTGCTATAGGTGTTATGGACTCAAGTGAAAGGGGAAGCATCGATTTCCTCCCATGATCATTATTGCTACAACATTGTTGAGGCTTTTATCATCAAATATCACTGCTTTGTTTCCTCCAAAAAGGATATAATAGCCATGCTCCATCATCTGGCCTACACTCAAGGTTTTCATCCAATCCAGGAACAAATAGCACCTCTTTTATGTATCTCTTCCCATGCTGAGTCTCCACAACCAATGTGCCTTTTCCAGTTGCTTGCACAAGGTCTCTAGAGCCCATCTTTACTTTGTAGGTCATTGTTCTATCAATGTTGATTAGTTCAGATTCTTGAGATGTCATGTAGTTTCTGCAAGCACTATCCACAAACCATACCTTTCTATCTTGCAAGCTTGCAGAATGGCAAGCATAGAACATGGTTCTAATGGTTACTCTTTTTTCTTTTGCATAATTTGCTAGTTGTTTGTGACTGTGACTTTCACAGTCTTTTACAATATGGCCAAATCGATTGCATCTTCCACATCTTGGTTTTCCTTTATGTCTACACAATCCAAAGTGTTACTTCTAGTAGACTTGACACTGTGGTTTTACACTTGCTTGACTACTTACCCAAACAGTGTTGTTCCAACTTGAATTTTTTTAGTTGTTTAAGTTTCTGTTTGGAGTCCAATTTGATCCCTTCCTGTCTTGTGACTGCTATTTTTTTAGTAGATCTTCCTTGGAAACCCTTGTGTGAACTGTAGGCTTGATTGTTTCCAACCTTTAAACTGTTAAAGGCTTTCTCTGTTCCTGTTAAGTTGTCCCTTTCATCATACAGATCTTCCCTCTTATCATAGACTTTGACAGATACAATGACCTCTTCTGCACTTAGAACATTAAGGTATCGTGTCTCTTCAATGATAGACACGATGGACTTATATCTTTTGCTTAGACTCATTAGTAATTTTTGCACAATTCTGGTTTCTAATACATCTTCTCCTAATGATTCCAGGTTATTCACAGTTGCAAAGAATTTAGCTAGAAATCCATCTAAGCTTTCACCTTCTGACATTCTCATGTATTCAAAGTCTGCTCTAACTGCTTGAAGTTTCACAGCTCTAACCTTTTTATCTCCTCTGAATTCTCTGCTCAAAATGTCCCAAGCTCCTTTTGCAGTCTTCTCGTTTCTTATTTATAGGAAAAGGTCATCTGTTAATGCTCCTTATATGAAGCTTAATGCCTTTGCATTCTTAATTTTGTTTTCTCTTAAGGTAGTGGATGTTTGCAAGGTTGTTTGCTCAGCTTCACTCTCTTCATCGTCTGATCCATCTGCAACCTCAGGTGATTATGGAGGTTGTATTCCAACTTCTATTACGTCCTATAGATTGAATGCTATGAGGATTATCTCTATTTTTATAGCCTAAAAATCATAATTTGTGCCATTGAACTGTGGAGTTCTTAGGTCTCCTCCAGCAGAGCTTGATCCTACCATTTTTGAGTAAGCAATAGTTTAATCAATCTGTTTTCATAGTTTACGCCCCTATCTGGAATTAATTTTAGAGCTCTGATACTATGTTTGATTTTCTAGAGTTATTTAGAAGAAATTGTAAGCAAGTTTGCAGAAAAGATTGAAGACAAATATCTTGTATATTCTTCTTTTTCATTAATACAGAAAACTCTGCTTTTATACAAGTTGAAGAATAACTGATTCCTAGATTTTAGGAACCAAGATCATCTCATCCATCCATTAATGGAGGGCTACGATTCTTACATATGTAAGAATCGGTTTGTAACAGATTTGTAACAGTAAAAATGACTATAACTGTCATAACTGTTTTAACTGCTTCTTTAACTGATTTAACAGAATTTCTTCCATTTCTTCATTCTTCTCGCTTCAACCTGCAGAGTCTTCTTCTAAGACTTCAAACGCAAGTAACCAGCTTAGCTTTCAATAGCCTCTCTTAAGCTGTTTACTGGTTTAACTCCAAGCTTCAGCCTTAATTGCTTGAATCTATCTTTAGGCAATGCTTTTATAAAGATGTCTGCAAGTTGTTCTTCACTTTTGCAGAATTTCACATTTATTACTCCTTCTTGCAGAGCCTCCCTTATAAAATGATACTTCCTGTTTATGTGCCTTATTCTTTGATGAAAAACAGGATTCTTGACCATTGAAATTGCTGACATGTTATCACAGAACAAAGGTCTATTGTTGTCAAATACAGTAATCTTCCTACTATTTTTCTATAAAGTCCTTCATCAGCCAACTCACTCCCATCCACCTTCTTCAGTTTCTCACCAGTGGCCAAAGGAATGGAGACTGGTTTGCAGTCATCAATTCCAAACTTACTAAGCAAGGATTTGGCATACTTGCCTTGCTGAATGAATACACCTTGATCGGTTTGCAGTATTCTCATGCCAAGAAAATGGTGAAGAAGTCAAAGATCAGACATCTCATATCTCTGCATCATTTCTCTTTTAAATTCACTAAGCATCCTTTCACTACTGCCTGTATATACAATTTCATCAACATAGATTGAAACAATTATTAAGTTACCTTCCTGATCAGACCTTGTATACAAAGTAGCTTCACTTGTGCTCCTTTTGAATTTGCACATAAAGAGGTATGTATCAATCTCACTGTGACAGGCCCTTGGTGCATGCTTTAATCCATATAAGGCCTTCCTTAGTTTGTAAACTTTGTGTCCTGCATTCTTTACTTCAAACCCTTCAGGCTGGTCAACATAAATGATTTTCTTTAAGAACATCATTTAGGAATGCTGACTTAACATCTAACTGAAACAACTTCCACCCTTTATGTGCTGCAAGTGCAATAAGTGTCTGAATTATGTCCAACCTTACTACTGGTGCAAAGGTTTCATTGTAATCAACTCCAGATTTTTGTGCATATCCTTTTGCTACAAAGCGAGCCTTGTGTTTTTGTACTCTTCCATCAAGATTAAGCTTAGTTTTGTACATTTATTTCACTCCTATAACATGTTTGTCAATCGGTCTTTCCAACAATTCTCAAGTATTGTTCTTCTCTGATAAAGTGCCATTCTAGCTGGTTCAAGATCATAATCATTGAGTGCTAAACTCTGACCAGCATCATCAATAATTGCCCGCCCACCAGGGTGTACACAGAAGTGGTCGCTTCCAGACTTGATATCCAAACCAGGTCCTGCATCCTTAGGAGTTGGCCGCTTCATTATTTTATTTCGATAATAGCTTATTTGATAGCGGAGCACCTCTGACAGTGGTAAGACTTTAGGAAGAAGAACTCGGAGACTCATGGTTAAAGCTTTAGCACCAGCTTTAGGTAGATCTTTGTTGAACCGAAAGCCATTGTTTCCAAGGTCATCTTCTGTGTTTTTAAAGCCTATCTAGTTTGAACCTTCAGCCACGATACTAGGCCAACTCTCTCTCAAGTCTCGTGTCATGAGCAAATTTAATACAAGACTATTTAGGTGATCCAGGTTACTTTAAAATATCATAA
The DNA here is from genome assembly GCA_018804465.1 of Populus tomentosa. Classification (NCBI taxonomy): domain Eukaryota; kingdom Viridiplantae; phylum Streptophyta; class Magnoliopsida; order Malpighiales; family Salicaceae; genus Populus; species Populus tomentosa. The sequence goes on from CM031993.1 coordinate 10,296,094, forward strand.
AAATTTAATATCTAAAAATATTAGGTCTGATTAAAACATCGGACTCAAAAGTATTGAGTTCGGTTACAACACCAAACCCAACAATAATATTTATAATATTAATCACAATATTTAACTTATTTGCCAAAAAAATTATGTTTTTTAATCTTTTAAAAAAATTATGGTTTTTCTTTGATAGTAATAATAGTTTTTTAAAATTTAATAATAATAATAATAATTTTTAATTTTACACTTCAAATCAAATATAAGGTTGTTTTTCAATATTGATAATAATTGTTTTTCAAATTTATTAATAATTTTATTAATTATATTAATTATAATAAAAATAATAATATTTATAACACAAATAATCCTATTTTTAATATTAATAATTTTAATTATATAAAAATAATAATATTTATAATACAAATAATTCTATTTTTAAAATGAATATTTTTAATTATAAAAAACATAATATTAACAAAACAAATAATTATATTTAGAAAACCAAAACCCGAGAGCATTGGGTCCTAAGACAGGAACGAAGAGACATGGATCCAGACCCGGGACCAAAGATACTTGGATCTTAACTTCAGACCCAATAGAATTAAGTCCTAATACAAGACCCAAGTCCAATTAGTTCTGTGTCTAGAACACCAAAGAGAACTATAATAAAAATAATAATATTTATACCACAAATAATTATATTTAAAAACCCAAGAATATTTATAATACAAATAATTATATTTTTTATATGAATATTTAGAATTATAAAAATAATAATAATATTTATAACACTAATTATAATATTTTTTATATTGATACTTAGAATTATAATAAAAATAATAATATTTATAACACACATAATAATATTTTTTATATGAATACTTTGAATTATAAGAAAAATAATTATATTTATAACACAAATAATTATATTTTTTTATATAAATACTTTGAATTATATTTTTTAATCTTTCAAAAAATGATGGTTTTTTTTTCAATAGTAATAATAGTAATTTTAAAATTTATTAATGATAATAATAATACAAATAATAATATTTTTAATAATAATAATAATAATAATAATATTTATAAGACAAATGATAATATTTTTAATATTAATACTATTAATTATATTAACAATAATAATATTTATAAGACAAATGATAATATTTTTAATATTAATACTATCAATTATAATAAAAATAATAATATTTATAACATAAATAATACTATTTTCAAAATAAATACTTTTAATTATAATAAACATAAAAATATTAGTAACACAAATAATTATATTTAGAAACCGAGATCCAAGAACATTGGATTCTGCCTCTGAACCTAGATGCTCTTGGGTCCTCACACAGGACCCAAGACCAATTGATTCTGTGTATGGAGCACCTAAGAGAATTATAATAAAAATAATAATATTTATACCACAAATAATAATATTTAAAAACCCAAGAATATTTATAACACAAATAATAATATTTTTTACATGAATATTTAGAATTATAATAAAAATATTAATATTAATAACACAAATAATTATATTAAGAAACCCAAGAATATTTATATCATAAATAATAATATTTTTTATATGAATACTTTAAATTATAAAAAAATTAATAATATTTATAACACATATAATTATTTATAACATAAATAATAAGACCAAAGAGAATTGGATCCTGATAAAGGACCCAAGAGACTTGGGTCCTCCGTAAAACCCAAGATCATTGAGTCTTGTCGCAGGATCCAAGCAAAATGGTTCCTAATGCAAGACCCATGATTATTGGGTACTGACGCAGGACCCAAGCGAAATGGATTCTGACGCAGGACCCATGAGCAGTGGGTTCGAACAACGGACCCAGCAACATTGGGTCCTGATACAGGACCCAAGATTAAGGCTAGAGCCTAGGGCTGCCCCAGCGCCATGTATCTGCAACGTAGGGCCTGTAGCCTCACTTGGCGTGCAGGCGACCAGGGCTTGCCAGCCCCAGCGCAAGGTGTCTGCAGTCCGGGGACTCCAGCCTCACCAAAATTGGAGTTGACCCAGAGAAGCAGGTTTGCAGACTCACAATGGCCCACCAAATAGTGCAATCTACATAAATCACTCACAATCTACAATAACTTTTGTTATAGTGAAATTCATAATAAAAGTATTTATAGTTCATAATAATTCTCATTATAATAAAATATTAATTTCTTTTAACTATAGCTATAGTTAATTGTCTGATAGGATTCTAAGCAATTCACAAAGTTGAGCTCTACACAATGTAGTTGCATACAAGGCAAGGGAAATAAACTGTAACTCAGGAAAAAATAGAAAAAAACTACAATTTAAAAGCTCAAGAAAAAATAATCTTACATCGATTTTGTGAGAGAAAAGAGAAGGAAAGAACGCATATGAGGAAAGGGAAGAATGAGAGAAGAAAAAAATTTCCAAAGAGAGAGAGGAGAAAAAATGGGAAAACAGTGGTGGTCATTAGGCCACGTATCCTAAAAACAAATAAGGAGGGAAAAAAAAAGAGAGAGTAGACTGCATTATATGAGTCCAAACCAATATGTGTCTATGTTCACATTAGATTCCTCACACATTTTAGATTATTTTTTTTAATTGTTAATGTTAACTTGACAAGTTATTTGCGCTACATCGCTGGATACCTTTCAAAGCAGTCACTAATTGAAAATAAAATAAAATTATAGGCATTATTAAAAACATTTTGAGGAATGTGAAAAACTTTATATGATTTTAAAATACACATGGTTTTTTGTTTTAATATAGAAAAAATAATATATCAAATCGGATCAAGTTGAATCCATATATTAAATATGCAACAGAGATCATGGTCCCTGTGAAATTAATATATTTTTTTAAATTATTTTTTATTTAATTACATGATAATAAAAATAAATAGTTGCACAACACATCAAATATTTTTTTTTAAAATAAAATATGATGTGTTGTATGAAAAATAACAGCTAAAATAAATAAAAAGGACTAATTATATAATCTTATTTGAAAATAAACAAAGATTTTAATGGTATTTAATAAAATAATAACTCAAATACATGAACTAATAAAGTGACATACATAATATATATTTGGTCATTTAATTTAAATTTAAATAAACATGTAACGAATAAAAAAAAAAGATGTAAAAAAGGGGTCCAGCGGGTTATGGTCGAAAAATTAGGATAATTAGTGTTTTTTGAAAGAAAAAAAAAAACCAAAGTCCAACTTATTTTCACCTGGAAACAATTAAAAAAACATTCCTATAACCTCAAGAAATTAACTTTTAAATCAACAACAAAACCCTAAATTGATTCAAAGCACAAAATCAAATTAAAAAAACTCTTTCAACCCCAATGTTGGCCATTTGGTCTAATAAAATCAAACATGCACACCTCTTTCTCTCCTTTGTTTTCAAGAGTCTCTCTCTTCTCTCTCAGGTTCTGCAACTAAAACATGAAGAAATTGAAGTCATAGACCAAAATATAAAACCCTCATAAAGCTATGATTAAAAAAATGCCAAAAACACACCTCAATGGTATTAAAAAGAAATAGCCTAGGAATTTTTTCAATGTCAATTTTGGTCCTCGGTGTTTTAATTATATTTAATCAAAAAAATTAAATTTGATTTTTACAAATTGAGCATCTATTGAATGTCATAATTTCTTTTAAACATTGTGAGAAAGCCTTGCAAGATTAACCAAGATAAATCATCAATCCTCACCTTAAATAAACTAAATGTTAAAGGATCACATTGAAAAAAAAATTAAGTAATCCAAAAAAAAATATTGTTGTGGCCTATTGCTTTTTTTCGTATAGAGAGAATTATTTTTTTCACTTCTTGATTTTAACCAACTTAATTTTTTTGAAATAAGGATAAAAATGTCTCTTTAATCACATCTCCTGTCTCTTATTAATGTGTTCTCTTTGTGAAACAATAGGCAGTCTGATATAGAAAAATTAATGGTTTATTACGGATAATTTTCCCCTCCAAAACATGTATCTTCTGGTCTATTTCCGCTTCCCGCTTCACCATCTTGTTGTTTAACAATTACTTGAACTATGTTTTAGGGCCTTTTCTTCAGTTGTTTTGTTTTGTTATCCATACAGTCATTCTGATCTTTGTATGAATAGTTTCTGTAAGTATATAGCTTTTGGGGTTAGAGCTTAGAAATATAGTAAAAAATAGAATGGCCGCAAGTTGTGAAGCTTTTCAATCATCCTCATTGTAAGTGGAAATTAGCTTTACAAGTGCATCTAAAATATTTTTCGTACATATTTTGTCTTATTTTCGGTAAATCTTTTTTGGTTTTTCTCTAGCTACTTATATCTTCTCTGAGATGGTTACAAGTGATCTTGAAATGCTCATCTACTTCTATTTATGCCGTATAGTAAATCCTCGACTGCACACTGTTGCTGTTCTACCATCTGCAGATCTCTGTTCTAGTATTATTTCTGTGTCATGAAGCATTATTGTGAGCATGTTATACCTTGAGCGATCGTAGAACGAATTTTGGGTCCAATAACTGGGCAAGAATCATGCACCGGTACCCATTAATCTATCCCCGTAGCTGTGTATTTGAGAAACTTGTAGAGTGAAGAGCACTGTACTTCAATAGATTCTTGAGATCCTAGGTTTGATTCTAGGCTTTTCTCGTTCTAGTAGTTTGAACCTTGAGCTACAACACTGGGCCAGCTCTCTCTCAAGTCTCCTGTCATGAGCAAAATATAATATAAACTTGTTTGATCGGATTCTAAGCAACTCACAAAGTTGTTGAGCTCTACGCAATGTAGTTGCATACAAGGCAAGGCAAATAAACTGTAACTCAGGAAAAAATAGAAAAAAATTACAATTTTAAAGCTCAAGAAAAAACAATTCTTACATCGATTTTGTATGAGAAAAGAGAAGGAAAGATAAGGGGACCGACATGAGAGAGGAAAGATAGATGGGGAAAGGGAAGAACGAGAGAAAAGAAAAGAAAAATCCCAAGAGAATTTTTTTTTTCACTTCTTGATTTTTTTTTTCACACACTGTAATACATTCATAGTATCTTAGCTTAATTAGCAAACCAGAAGCTCGTAGTAGATAACAAACACCATAATAGAACTAATCTATTAACTAAAAGAAAGAAGAAAAAGCATTACAAGCTCCATAATCTGTTAAGCTCTAGAGATCACCGCAGTCAATTTTGTCTCTGATATTTGCCAGCACCTCTTTAGACTCCCTCAACAACTTGATACTTGTGTTCAGCCTCTCACGCTTGCTAGCAACAGATGGAGGTTCCTCTAACATTCTTTCTATTGCAACACCACCACCAGTATCCAACAACGCATTAACAATCTCCTTTTTCATCTCCTTGTTCACCAAGTTTCGGATGCTGAGCTGGAGATGCAGAGCCATATTGTCAACCAACCTCATCACGACAATCTTCCAGTAAGCAATCATCCTCATCTTCAAGTCAAAAGCTTGAAGAAGAACATCCATATGACTCCTAAGATCTCCCACTACAACCTCTCTCGAGCCATCAATCGTCACCTTGGAATATCCAAATTTCGTAATGTTGTCGATGACTGCTTGCTGCTGTGCGATGAGCTTGTTCCATTCCTTCATATATTCTGGATTACAAGTGTAATCCGTTTCCTTCTCCATCTGAACGATCTCTGTTACCCAATCAATGGACCGGTCTTTCATTTCAGCTACAAGTTCATGGGCCGCTCGTCCGATAAATAACTGAAATTGGTGATAGTTCGCCGAGTGATGATTCAAAACTGAAATGACCACACCTCTAATGTAAGCCCACACTTCTTCAACAAACCTTATTGGTAGTTCTGATATTTCTTCAACCTTTTGCTGCAGGATGGTAAGGATGGCAGTGTGAGGAAGGATATTTGGCAATCGAATCCCTTTTGTTTCCTCCAAAACCTCAATCTCATTTATCATAAAGTTCTTTGTATGGTCAGAGCAGTTATGAAGATCAGTTGAGAATTGATTGAGCATTTCAACCAATCTAGCAGTGCCGTGCATATCTTTTTCATCTGCGTATTCATCAATTTCCCCTCTTACAAGGATTTTCCTCAAAGACTCCTGGGAAGATCCAATAATGCCCATGAAAACTGCCATGCCCTCAGCAACTGACAACAACCTCCTGGGCATCCCATTCAGCTCTGAAATACTCTTTTTCAACTTCTCATCAATCTTTCTGACGATATCAGGCAAACACTTGGCAATAATAATGGCCTGAATTCGCACCAGTTTTTGAGCCAAAACTTGGATACCCACTGTAGATTTATCAATCATGGACAAACGTTGATGTGTAGCAAACAGTGCAGCTTCTTCCTTCCTTGCATCCTCGTAAGACTCATTACCAATACGGTTTCTAACACACACATAACCAAGGCCTACATTCACATCATTTCTAGTGACCTTCTCAAGTAACCCTTCAGGTGATTTATCAACCTTTGTAACCACAGCAAGAGTCCTCTCACCGTTCTTGTCGACTTTCTGTGACATCATTATGGATTCACATGTGGAAAAATCAACGCTCGCAGACAAAACATTAAGGATTACACTCTCAGCAGGACTAATATACTTCATTATAATATTTGCTATCTGCTGATAGATATTTGCAGGTTGACCATGAACAGGAACTCTTGTAATTCCAGGGAGATCAACAAGAGTAAGATCAGGAACACCATTCTTCTTCACTACAAGAGTTAATTCAGTGTCAGATATGTCCTTACCGTTGCCTGCAATCTCATCAGTGGCAAGATTGATAGCATCAGCAACGTGGGCTTCATCAGTAGGCACTGTTTTGTCATTGAACTGCAAGAAAATCTCTGGTACAAGAGATGGGTGATGTTTAAGCCTCATAATGAGAGGCACTCTAGTGCAAATGCCATCGCCACGAGGAAGATTGATACAAGCCAATGATTCAAGAACACTGGATTTGCCTGAAGATTGATCGCCAACAACAACAATGGTTGGAAGTTGTATGCCTTCTTTCACTACCTGGAGTTGCCTCAGCCTGTCCACTGCATCAAGGAGAGGTGTGATACGGTCGTTGTAATATGAAACAATTGGTACATGATCATGAAAAATAGCATCATGTTCAACATGAAGTTCTACTTCTGTATTTACTGATGCGTCTTCATATTCTTCAACTCCTTTCCTTTTTGAAGAAGGCTTGCCTCCACTCATTTTCTCTAGAAAAGATCAGACAGGGATAGAAGAAGAGAGAGATTGTTATATGGAAAGAGTTTGAAGATTGGTATGGTCTTGGAAAGAAAAGGATGGAAGGGAAGACAAATTTTATAGTAGAGGAGGTTTTCATTTAACCGAAAAATTAAGACAATTGCAAAATTACGATATAGAGATTTTCAATATATCTCTGGAATTAATATTTTTATCAATTAGGTCCCTAAAGGAGAAGCATTATCCCTTCTTCCATTAGTGGAAACACTTAATTCGTTTGATTAATGTAAAACGTCAGATTTCCCTCAAAATCGCATCCTTTTATGGCATTAACTATGCATGCAATCTAAACATGGAAACTCGTAGTTTAGACACTTAGTTGAGAATTGGTTCGTAGTTGAGAAATTAATTTGAGCTTTGCTCTTAAGATAATTATCAAGCCTCGGAATGTTATGGTCTTTTACATGAATAATTTCTTTCCATTTCTAAATATTGTTTTCATTGCTGAGAAAAATAGTACATAAGGTGAATCGAATAACCTCCAACAAAAGAAAAGTATAAAGAAAAAGACCAAAAAAAGATCCCCCAACAAAAGAAAAGTATAAAAAAAAAATACCAAAAAAATTACCTCCAACAAAAGAAAAGTATATAGAATAACCTCCAACAAAAGAACACTATATATATAAAAAACGAACTAAATCGAATAACCTCCAACAAAAAAAAAAGTGTATATAAAAAAAGGATTAAATCGAATAACCTCAACATCAAGTATTTTTGGATAATCTTATAAGAGCACATCTCTCGTATTAGTATTGTGAATTCAAAGGAATTAATTTATTTAAGTCTCTTATATAGTATCTTCTAAGTTCAAATTAAAAGAACCACGAAAATGAATTCATATCTCATTAACTATAAGAATTAACCTTAAAATAGAAATATTTAAAAGAGCTAAAAAAAATCAATTAAGTGAACTTTAAATTAATTTGACCTTAAAACTCAAAATATCTAAATTTAAAATATTAATATTTGCTTTTTATTTAAAAAGTATAGACATGTTACTAGTATTGAAAAATGAAATATTGAAATAGATCCAAATAAAAAATTAATTTTTTGGTATAGAAAACTAACTTTTTTATTAAAAGAATAACATAAAAAGTTGACTTGATTAAATTTTAATTATCAAGTAAAATAAGGGTGTATGTATGTGTCCAATCAATATTAATATTTGGAGTAGTCCTGAAAAGTTACTCACATTCCCAAGCCCTTGGATTGTAATTCCCATTGTTTTGGAATGTGATTCCAAGGAAATGTCTTTACAAATAAAGTAATACTCCATTTATTTTTTAAAAAACAAATAGAGTCATGAAAAAGAAAATTTCAAACTTTTAGTTCAAATGCAATAATTTTGAATCTAGAGAACAACAAAACCAGTTTTTAAAAGTTTTAGTAGGTTTGAAAAATAATTTAATGAGGTTGTTCGTATTTTTTTTGTAAGTCTTTCAAACAAAGAAAATTAAAATAATAAATAATACAATATTTTTATCTTATATACAAACACTTTTTAGGGATGTAAAATATTAATTTTTATTTTTTAAAAAATCATATTTAGTTATCAATAGTTTTCTTTTATGCACAAATACATTTTAGCAATGTAAATTATTATTTTTTTTAGAGGAAGGTTCCAATAAATAGTAAATCCAAAGAAGCAACTCACATATTCTAAAGGGTAAAGTTGATCTATTAGATTTTTTCAAGAAAAGGTAATACAACTAAAATTTTAAAAACATAACAACACAAAAAAATATTTATTAGAAACTAAATAATACAACACATATGCATGAGGATGACCAAAATAAAGATGTCAAAACCTAGGTGATAGAAGAAAAGTAGAAAAGGCATGATTAGTGGGTAGGGTAAAATCTATTTTTAATTGTGCTGAAAAGAATGATAGCCTTGAAAGTACAATCCTTGACATGATAAAAATGACTACAAAATTTAAAAAATATATTATTATTATTATTATTATTATTATTATTATTGATAGCAAATCGACGTATAGAGAGCAAAGAGTTTTTTATATCAAAAATATCATAACCTAATTTTTTAATTAAAAAAATAAATGAAATTTTTTTTACAAAAATGATGAAATAAATGAAGAATAAATTGAAATTTGAGTCAAGACAATATAAATTAGAAGTTTGTGATCTTAATTAAACTTTGAATTAGTTTAATTAATCAAGGCCCTGTTTGTTTGCTGTAAAGTAATTTTCTTTTAGAAAGTGAATTATTTTCTGATGTTTGGTAGTATTATGGAAAATAAATTGGAAAACACTTTCCAGTGTTTAATTATGTCATAAAAAATTAGCAGGAAAATAACTTATTAATATTTTAATTTTCTCAAGTTTATTAAAATAATGAGGAACAAATCTTACAAATTAAAAATTGAATGAGAATGAAATTAAAAAAAATATAATTTCATAAATTATCTCAAATAAAATAAATAATAATCAAAATAATAGAGATCAAATCTAGAAAAAAAATAAAAGATGAAGAAATTAAAATAATAATAATTAATATTTCATAAATTATTTCAAATAAAATATGTAACAATCAAAAGAATGATGATCAAATTTGATAGATAAAAAATTTCAATAAAAAAATGATAAAGAAAAAGCAAATAACAATTATAAAAATGAGAACCAAAGTTAATATAAAAATTAAATTTTAAGAGATGAAACTGAAAAATAAATATTCAAAATAAAATACATATAGCAATCAAAAGTTTGAGAACCAAATTTAATATAATCAACAAATAATATGATATTTCTAAATTTTTCACAACTTTCAGAAAGTATTTTCCAGGAAAACACTTTTCTGGAAACCAAGTCAAATTTTTCTTTGACTGGAAAATGTTTTCAGTTGACCACCTTTCCTAACGACAAATAAACACGGGAAAGTTTGGAAAATGATTTCCTGGAAACCACTTCCGGGAAACAAACATAGCCTAAATCAATAGTTTAATTGAAAAATTGATAAGTTTGAGAACTTAATTGAACTTAGAATTAGTTTAATTAATGAAATCAGGGGCTTAATTGAAAAAATACTAAAGTTTAAGGTTGATTCGGGTTATAATAGCAAGAAATTAAAGTCCAATGACCATTTTATAAATGGAACTAAAATGAACGGGTACAATTACAATTTACCTAGGGGTTTGATTACAAAATTGCAAGACGTCAGTGACCAAATTGAAATTGGCTATTCCCATCCCCATTTCAAAGCAAATTGTTCATCTCCTTCAGCCCAATTCAGCGGAAACGGTAGAGAACATGGTAACGTCTTTCCCACATGAGATGTGCCATTAATAGTCCAATAATGGATACTATCCCAGCGGCTGCACGATCACCACTTTAAGAGGTGCAAGGGTGTTCTATTGCTTATAAATATGAACACAACAGGTGAACAAGAAGGGGGAGGACATGGAGGAGAGAGAGAGAGAAAGGAGGAGTGAGACCAGAGGAAAAACTTGTGAAAGATAGGAGGAGAACAAACAAAAGAATACCAGAGGGAGCACGGGATAGAGAGAACCGGGGAGAGCATAAGACAGAGAACAAAACACACACTGACATGAAGGAACAAACACAGGGGACTGAGAAAAATAAAACACGAACAGAGAATGCGAACGGAGGAGAGGACAGGGAGCAAACACAAAGGAGAGAAGAGAGAGTATACAAGGAGAGACCAGAGAACAAAGAAAAAAAAAAGAAACTAAAAAGAAACACACAGAGAAACCAAGAAGACAGAGATAGAATCAAATCAAACTTCACAGACCATCTCATTATTGTTTGATTTTCTAGAGTTATTTAGAAGAAATTGCAAGCAAGTTTGCAAAGAAGATTGGAGAGAAATATCTTGTATATTCTTCTTTTTCATTAATGCATAAAACTCTGCTTTTATACAAGTTGAAGAATAACTGATTCCTAGATTTTAGGAACCAAGATCATCTCATCTATCCATTAATGGAGGGCTACGATTCTTACACATGTAAGAATTGGTTTGTAACAGATTTGTAACAGTAAAAATAACTATAACTATCATAACTGTTTTAACTGTTTCTTTAACTGATTTAACAGAATTTCTTCCATTTCTTCATTCTTCTCGCTTCAGCCTGCAGAGTCTTCTTCTAAGACTTCAAACGCAAGTAACCAGCTTAGCTTTCAATAGCCTCTCTTAAGCTGTTTACTGGTTTAACTACAAGCTTCAGCCTTAGCTGCTTGAATCTATCTTTAGGCAATGCTTTTGTGAAGATGTCTGCAAGTTGTTCTTCACTTCTGCAGAATTTCACATTTATTACTCCTTCTTGCAGAGCCTCCCTTATAAAATGATACTTCCTGTTTATGTGCCTTGTTCTTTGATGAAAAACAGGATTCTTGACTATTGAAATTGCTGACATGTTATCACAGAACAAAGGTGTTGCCTCAGCTTGCATTTAAGAACAAACCTTAACCAAAAGGCCTGAGCAGTTGCTTCAGATGCTGAGACATACTCAGCTTCTGCAGTTGATAATGCCACTGTGTTCTGTTTTACAGAGGCCTAGGAGAATGCTCCACTCCCAAAACTGAATGCATAGCCAGACGTGCTGCTGCTATCATCTTCACTTCCTGCCCAATCTGCATCACAAAATCCAATAAAAGTTGCTGATTGATCTCTTAAGTATTCAATGTCATAGCTGAGAGTTCTTTGCATATATCTTAGGACCTTTTTTGCAACTCCCATATGAATTTTGGTAGGTCCATTCATGAACCGTGATAACAAATTGGCAGCATACATCAGATCAGGTCTTATTGCTGTCAAATATAGTAAACTTCTTACTATTTTTCTATAAAGTCCTTCATCAGCCAACTCACTCCCATCCACCTTCTTCAGTTTCTCACCAGTGGCCAAAAGAATGGAGACTGGTTTGCAGTCATCAATTCCAAACTTACTAAGCAAGGATTTGGCATACTTGCCTTAATGAATGAATACCCCTTTATCAGTTTGCAGTATTTTCATGCCAAGAAAATGGTGAAGAAGTCCAAGATCAGATATCTCATATCTCTGTATCATTTCTCTTTTAAATTCACTAAGCATCCTTTCACTACTGCCAGTATATACAATGTCATCAACATAAATTAAAACAATTATTAAGTTACCTTCCCGATCAGATCTTGTATACAAAGTAGCTTTACTTGTGCTCCTTTTGAATTTGCACAAAGAGAGGTATGTATCAATCTCACTGTGACAGGCCCTTGGTGCATGCTTTAATCCATATAAGGCCTTTCTTAGTTTGTAAACTTTGTGTCCTGCATTATTTACTTCAAACCCTTCATGCTGCTCAACATACATATCTTCCTTAAGAACACCATTTAGGAATGCTGACTTAACATCCAACTGAAACAACTTCCACCCTTTTTGTGTTGCAAGTGCAATAAGAGTCTGAATTGTGTCCAACATTACTACTGGTGTAAAGGTTTCATTATAATCAACTCTATATTTCTGTGCATATCCTTTTGTTACAAGGCGAGCCTTGTGTTTTTGTACTCTTCCATCAAGATGAAGCTTAGTTTTGTACACCCATTTCACTCCTATAACAGGTTTGTCAATCGGTCTCTCCACCAATTCTCAAGTATTGTTCTTCTTTATCATTTCCAGTTCTTCCTTCATAGCCTCCTGCCAGGCTTTATCTCCAACAGCTTCTTGATAATTCTCAGGTTCTATGATGCACATGTGACACCTTGCATATATATCTTCCAAGGTTTTTAATTTTACTAAAGTAGAGCTAGGTATAGATTGTTGACTGTTATCACTGCCAATATTCTCAACTAACTCTCCAACTATAGAATTTGGATGGCAATGTTCAATATTATCGGGTTGGACTGCATCAAAATGTTCTTCAGGATTTTCACCTTCAACTTCATCTCTTTCAAGATTGAGAGACAAATGCTTTTGATTCATTAGATTTCTTCCTCAATTCCATGACTTATCCTCACTGAAGATCACACTTCTTGAAAGAACAATCTTCTCAGATTTCAAATCATACACTCTATACCCCTTCTCACAGCTACCATATCCAATAAAGACTTTATTTCCAGCTTTGCTATCCCATTTCTGCCTTAATGATGATGGGATATGTGTGTAACACAAACAACCGAACACCTTCAGATGCTTGAATCCTGGCTTTCTTCCTGTGAAGGCTTAAAATGGAGTTTTTTCCATAACAGATGTTGTGTAACATCTGTGTTGTGTAACATCTGTTCTGAAGATACACAGTTGTACTCGCAACTTCTGCCTAGAAGATCACTAGCATTTCTTTCTTTATCAACATGGAACTTGCCATCTCACAGATTGTTATGTTTCTCCTCTCTACAACTCCATTCTGTTGAGGAGAGTATACAACTGTCAGCTGCCTCTCCATTCCTTGCTTTACACAGAATTCTTGAAACTCATTTGAGGTATATTCACCACCTTTATCACTCATCAGCTTCTTCAATTTATACCCACTTTACAGTTCAACAAATGCTTTAAATTTCTTGAACATATTAAGTGTATCAGATTTATTCCTAAAGAAATATACCCAGCACATTCTTAAATAGTCGTCAATGAATGTGATGAAGTATTTGTTCCCCCCAACTGTTTCGTTCTGTATTGGTCCACACAAGTATGTGTGTATTAGTTCCAGTGGATAGCTTGCTCTCCACGTTTGTTCTTTGTCAAATTTCTCATTGTGGTGCTTCCCTGAAACACAGCCTGTACACACATCTTCCACTTCTGTCAAAACAGGAAGTCCACATACCATCTTTTTCTGCTGCATCTTCTTCGTGCTAGCAAAGTTCAAGTGTCCCAGTCTTCTATTCCATATCCAGGAATCCTCAATCACTGACACTTTCCTTGCTATAGGTGTTATGGACTCAAGTGAAAGGGGAAAGCATCGATTTCCTCCCATGATCATTATTGCTACAACATTGTTGAGGCTTTTATCATCAAATATCACTGCTTTGTTTCCTCCAAAAAGGATATAATAGCCATGCTCCATCATCTGGCCTACACTCAAGGTTTTCATCCAATCCAGGAACAAATAGCACCTCTTTTATGTATCTCTTCCCATGCTGAGTCTCCACAACCAATGTGCCTTTTCCAGTTGCTTGCACAAGGTCTCTAGAGCCCATCTTTACTTTGTAGGTCATTGTTCTATCAATGTTGATTAGTTCAGATTCTTGAGATGTCATGTAGTTTCTGCAAGCACTATCCACAAACCATACCTTTCTATCTTGCAAGCTTGCAGAATGGCAAGCATAGAACATGGTTCTAATGGTTACTCTTTTTTCTTTTGCATAATTTGCTAGTTGTTTGTGACTGTGACTTTCACAGTCTTTTATAATATGGCCAAATCGATTGCATCTTCCACATCTTGGTTTTCCTTTATGTCTACACAATCCAAAGTGTTACTTCTAGTAGACTTGACACTGTGGTTTTACACTTGCTTGACTACTTACCCAAACAGTGTTGTTCCAACTTGAATTTTTTTAGTTGTTTAAGTTTCTGTTTGGAGTCCAATTTGATCCCTTCCTGTCTTGTGACTGCTATTTTTTGAGTAGATCTTCCTTGGAAACCCTTGTGTGAACTGTAGGCTTGATTGTTTCCAACCTTTAAACTGCTAAAGGCTTTCTCTGTTCCTGTTAAGTTGTCCCTTTCATCATACAGATCTTCCCTCTTATCATAGACTTTGACAGATACAATGACCTCTTCTGCACTTAGAACATTAAGGTATCGTGTCTCTTCAATGATAGACACGATGGACTTATATCTTTTGCTTAGACTCATTAGTAATTTTTGCACAATTCTGGTTTCTAATACATCTTCTCCTAATGATTCCAGGTTATTCACAGTTGCAAAGAATTTAGCTAGAAATCCATCTAAGCTTTCACCTTCTGACATTCTCATGTATTCAAAGTCTGCTCTAACTGCTTGAAGTTTCACAGCTCTAACCTTTTTATCTCCTCTGAATTCTCTGCTCAAAATGTCCCAAGCTCCTTTTGCAGTCTTCTCGTTTCTTATTTATAGGAAAAGGTCATCTGTTAATGCTCCTTATATGAAGCTTAATGCCTTTGCATTCTTAATTTTGTTTTCTCTTAAGGTAGTGGATGTTTGCAAGGTTGTTTGCTCAGCTTCACTCTCTTCATCGTCTGATCCATCTGCAACCTCAGGTGATTATGGAGGTTGTATTCCAACTTCTATTACGTCCTATAGATTGAATGCTATGAGGATTATCTCTATTTTTATAGCCCAAAAATCATAATTTGTGCCATTGAACTGTGGAGTTCTTAGGTCTCCTCCAGCAGAGCTTGATCCTACCATTTTTGAGTAAGCAATAGTTTAATCAATCTGTTTTCACAGTTTACGCCCCTATCTGGAATTAATTTTAGAGCTTTGATACCATGTTTGATTTTCTAGAGTTATTTAGAAGAAATTGTAAGCAAGTTTGCAGAAAAGATTGAAGAGAAATATCTTGTATATTCTTCTTTTTCATTAATACAGAAAACTCTGCTTTTATACAAGTTGAAGAATAACTGATTCCTAGATTTTAGGAACCAAGATCATCTCATCCATCCATTAATGGAGGGCTACGATTCTTACATATGTAAGAATCGGTTTGTAACAGATTTGTAACAGTAAAAATGACTATAACTGTCATAACTGTTTTAACTGCTTCTTTAACTGATTTAACAGAATTTCTTCCATTTCTTCATTCTTCTCGCTTCAACCTGCAGAGTCTTCTTCTAAGACTTCAAACGCAAGTAACCAGCTTAGCTTTCAATAGCCTCTCTTAAGCTGTTTACTGGTTTAACTCCAAGCTTCAGCCTTAATTGCTTGAATCTATCTTTAGGCAATGCTTTTATAAAGATGTCTGCAAGTTGTTCTTCACTTTTGCAGAATTTCACATTTATTACTCCTTCTTGCAGAGCCTCCCTTATAAAATGATACTTCCTGTTTATGTGCCTTATTCTTTGATGAAAAACAGGATTCTTGACCATTGAAATTGCTGACATGTTATCACAGAACAAAGGTCTATTGTTGTCAAATACAGTAATCTTCCTACTATTTTTCTATAAAGTCCTTCATCAGCCAACTCACTCCCATCCACCTTCTTCAGTTTCTCACCAGTGGCCAAAGGAATGGAGACTGGTTTGCAGTCATCAATTCCAAACTTACTAAGCAAGGATTTGGCATACTTGCCTTGCTGAATGAATACACCTTGATCGGTTTGCAGTATTCTCATGCCAAGAAAATGGTGAAGAAGTCAAAGATCAGACATCTCATATCTCTGCATCATTTCTCTTTTAAATTCACTAAGCATCCTTTCACTACTGCCTGTATATACAATTTCATCAACATAGATTGAAACAATTATTAAGTTACCTTCCTGATCAGACCTTGTATACAAAGTAGCTTCACTTGTGCTCCTTTTGAATTTGCACATAAAGAGGTATGTATCAATCTCACTGTACCAGGCTCTTGGTGCATGCTTTAATTCATATAAAGCCTTCCTTAGTTTGTAAACTTTGTGTCCTGCATTCTTTACTTCAAACCCTTCAGGCTGGTCAACATAAATGATTTTCCTTAAGAACATCATTTAGGAATGCTGACTTAACATCTAACTGAAACAACTTCCACCCTTTATGTGCTGCAAGTGCAATAAAAGTCTGAATTATGTCCAACCTTACTACTGGTGCAAAGGTTTCATTGTAATCAACTCCAGATTTTTGTGCATATCCTTTTGCTACAAAGCGAGCCTTGTGTTTTTGTACTCTTCCATCAAGATTAAGCTTAGTTTTGTACATTCATTTCACTCCTATAACATGTTTGTCAATCGGTCTTTCCAACAATTCTCAAGTATTGTTCTTCTCTGATAAAGTGCCATTCTAGCTGGTTCAATATCATAATCATTGAGTGCTAAACTCTGACCAGCATCATCAATAATTGCCCGCCCACCAGGGTGTACACAGAAGTGGTCGCTTCCAGACTTGATATCCAAACCAGGTCCTGCATCCTTAGGAGTTGGCCGCTTCATTATTTTATTTCGATAATAGCTTATTTGATAGCGGAGCACCTCTGACAGTGGTAAGACTTTAGGAAGAAGAACTCGGAGACTCATGGTTAAAGCTTTAGCACCAGCTTTAGGTAGATCTTTGTTGAACCGAAAGCCATTGTTTCCAAGGTCATCTTCTGTGTTTTTAAAGGCCTATCTAGTTTGAACCTTCAGCCAGATACTAGGCCAACTCTCTCTCAAGTCTCGTGTCATGAGCAAATTTAATACAAGACTATTTAGGTGATCCAGGTTACTTTAAAATATCATAAAAATTTAATATCTAAAAATATTAGGTCTGATTAAAACATCGGACTCAAAAGTATTGAGTTCGGTTACAACACCAAACCCAACAATAATATTTATAATATTAATCACAATATTTAACTTATTTGCCAAAAAAATTATGTTTTTTAATCTTTTAAAAAAATTATGGTTTTTCTTTGATAGTAATAATAGTTTTTTAAAATTTAATAATAATAATAATAATTTTTAATTTTACACTTCAAATCAAATATAGGGTTGTTTTTCAATATTGATAATAATTGTTTTTCAAATTTATTAATAATTTTATTAATTATATTAATTATAATAAAAATAATAATATTTATAACACAAATAATCCTATTTTTAATATTAATAATTTTAATTATATAAAAATAATAATATTTATAATACAAATAATTCTATTTTTAAAATGAATATTTTTAATTATAATAAACATAATATTAACAAAACAAATAATTATATTTAGAAAACCAAAACCCGAGAGCATTGGGTCCTAAGACAGGAACGAAGAGACATGGATCCAAACCCGGGACCAAAGATACTTGGATCTTGACTTCAGACCCAATAGAATTGAGTCCTAATACAAGACCCAAGTCCAATTAGTTCTGTGTCTAGAACACCAAAGAGAACTATAATAAAAATAATAATATTTATACCATAAATAATTATATTTAGAAACCCAAGAATATTTATAATACAAATAATTATATTTTTTATATGAATATTTAGAATTATAAAAATAATAATAATATTTATAACACTAATTATAATATTTTTTATATTGATACTTAGAATTATAATAAAAATAATAATATTTATAAGACACATAATAATATTTTTTATATGAATACTTTGAATTATAAGAAAAATAATTATATTTATAACACAAATAATTATATTTTTTTTATATAAATACTTTGAATTATATTTTTTAATCTTTCAAAAAATGATGGTTTTTTTTTTTCAATAGTAATAATAGTAATTTTAAAATTTATTAATGATAATAATAATACAAATAATAATATTTTTAATAATAATAATAATAATAATATTTATAAGACAAATGATAATATTTTTAATATTAATACTATTAATTATATTAACAATAATAATATTTATAAGACAAATGATAATATTTTTAATATTAATACTATCAATTATAATAAAAATAATAATATTTATAACATAAATAATACTATTTTCAAAATAAATACTTTTAATTATAATAAACATAAAAATATTAGTAACACAAATAATTATATTTAGAAACCGAGATCCAAGAACATTGGATTCTGCCTCTGAACCTAGATGCTCTTGGGTCCTCACACAGGACCCAAGGCCAATTGATTCTGTGTATGGAGCACCTAAGAGAATTATAATAAAAATAATAATATTTATACCACAAATAAAAATATTTAAAAACCCAAGAATATTTATAACACAAATAATAATATTTTTTACATGAATATTTAGAATTATAATAAAAATATTAATATTAATAACACAAATAATTATATTAAGAAACCCAAGAATATTTATAACACAAATAATAATATTTTTTATATTAAAAATTTGAATTATAATAAAAATATTAATATTTATAACACAAATAATAATATTTTTTATATGAATACTTTAAATTATAAAAAAAATTAATAATATTTATAACACATATAATTATTTATAACATAAATAATAAGACCAAAGAGAATTGGATCCTGATAAAGGACCCAAGAGACTTGGGTCCTCCGTAAAACCCAAGATCATTGAGTCTTGTCGCAGGATCCAAGCAAAATGGTTCCTGATGCAAGACCCATGATTATTGGGTACTGACGCAGGACCCAAGCTAAATGAATTCTGACGCAGGACCCATGAGCAGTGGATTCGAACAACGGACCCAGCAACATTGGGTCCTGACACAGGACCCAAGATTAGGGCTAGAGCCTAGGGCTGCCCCAGCTCCATGTATCTGCAACCTAGGGTCTGTAGCCTCACTTGGCGTGCAGGCGACCAGGGCTTGCCAGCCCCAGCGCAAGGTGTCTGCAGTCCGGGGACTCCAGCCTCACCAAAATTGGAGTTGACCCAAAGAAGCAGGTTTGCAGACTCACAATGGCCCACCAAATAATGCAATCTACATAAATCACTCATAATCTACAATAACTTTTGTTATAGTGCAATTCATAATAAAAGTATTTATAGTTCATAATAATTCTCACTATAATAAAATATTAATTTCTTTTAACTATAGCTATAGTTAATTGTCTGATAGGATTCTAAGCAATTCACAAAGTTGAGCTCTACACAATGTAGTTGCATACAAGGCAAGGGAAATAAACTGTAACTCAGGAAAAAATAGAAAAAAACTACAATTTAAAAGCTCAAGAAAAAATAATCTTACATCGATTTTGTGAGAGAAAAGAGAAGGAAAGAACGCATATGAGGAAAGGGAAGAATGAGAGAAGAAAAAAATTTCCAAAGAGAGAGGAGAAAAAATGGGAAAACAGTGGTGGTCATTAGGCCACGTATCCTAAAAACAAATAAGGAGGGAAAAAAAAAAAGAGAGTAGACTGCATTATATGAGTCCAAACCAATATGTGTCTATGTTCACATTAGATTCCTCACACATTTTAGATTATTTTTTTTAATTGTTAATGTTAACTTGACAAGTTATTTGCGCTACATCGCTGGATACCTTTCAAAGCAGTCACTAATTGAAAATAAAATAAAATTATAGGCATTATTAAAAACATTTTGAGGAATGTGAAAAACTTTATATGATTTTAAAATACACATGGTTTTTTGTTTTAATATAGAAAAAATAATATATCAGATCGGATCAAGTTGAATCCATGTATTAAATATGCAACAGAGATCATGGTCCCTGTCAAATTAATATATTTTTTTAAATTATTTTTTATTTAATTACATGATAATAAAAATAGATAGTTGCACAACAAATCAAATGTTTTTTTTTAAAATAAAATATGATGTGTTGCATGAAAAATAACAGCTAAAATAAATAAAAAGGACTAATTATATAATCTTATTTGAAAATAAACAAAGATTTTAATGGTATTTAATAAAATAATAACTCAAATACATGAACTAATAAAGTGACATACATAATATATATTTGGTCATTTAATTTAAATTTAAATAAACATGTAACGAATAAAAAAAAAGATGTAAAAAAGGCGTCCAGCGGGTTATGGTCGAAAAATTAGGATAATTAGTGTTTTTTGAAAGAAAAAAAAAAACCAAAGTCCAACTTATTTTCACCTGGAAACAATTAAAAAAACATTCCTATAACCTCAAGAAATTAACTTTTAAATCAACAACAAAACCCTAAATTGATTCAAAGCACAAAATCAAATTAAAAAAACTCTTTCAACCCCAATGTTGGCCATTTGGTCTAATAAAATCAAACATGCACACCTCTTTCTCTCCTTTGTTTTCAAGAGTCTCTCTCTTCTCTCTCAGGTTCTGCAACTAAAACATGAAGAAATTGAAGTCATAGACCAAAATATAAAACCCTCATAAAGCTATGATTAAAAAAATGCCAAAAACACACCTCAATGGTATTAAAAAGAAATAGCCTAGGAATTTTTTCAATGTCAATTTTGGTCCTCGGTGTTTTAATTATATTTAATCAAAAAAATTAAATTTGATTTTTACAAATTGAGCATCTATTGAATGTCATAATTTCTTTTAAACATTGTGAGAAAGCCTTGCAAGATTAACCAAGATAAATCATCAATCCTCACCTTAAATAAACTAAATGTTAAAGGATCACATTGAAAAAAAAATTAAGTAATCCAAAAAAAAATATTGTTGTGGCCTATTGCTTTTTTTCGTATAGAGAGAATTATTTTTTTCACTTCTTGATTTTAACCAACTTAATTTTTTTGAAATAAGGATAAAAATGTCTCTTTAATCACATCTCCTGTCTCTTATTAATGTGTTCTCTTTGTGAAACAATAGGCAGTCTGATATAGAAAAATTAATGGTTTATTACGGATAATTTTCCCCTCCAAAACATGTATCTTCTGGTCTATTTCCGCTTCCCGCTTCACCATCTTGTTGTTTAACAATTACTTGAACTATGTTTTAGGGCCTTTTCTTCAGTTGTTTTGTTTTGTTATCCATACAGTCATTCTGATCTTTGTATGAATAGTTTCTGTAAGTATATAGCTTTTGGGGTTAGAGCTTAGAAATATAGTAAAAAATAGAATGGCCGCAAGTTGTGAAGCTTTTCAATCATCCTCATTGTAAGTGGAAATTAGCTTTACAAGTGCATCTAAAATATTTTTCGTACATATTTTGTCTTATTTTCGGTAAATCTTTTTTGGTTTTTCTCTAGCTACTTATATCTTCTCTGAGATGGTTACAAGTGATCTTGAAATGCTCATCTACTTCTATTTATGCCGTATAGTAAATCCTCGACTGCACACTGTTGCTGTTCTACCATCTGCAGATCTCTGTTCTAGTATTATTTCTGTGTCATGAAGCATTATTGTGAGCATGTTATACCTTGAGCGATCGTAGAACGAATTTTGGGTCCAATAACTGGGCAAGAATCATGCACCGGTACCCATTAATCTATCCCCGTAGCTGTGTATTTGAGAAACTTGTAGAGTGAAGAGCACTGTACTTCAATAGATTCTTGAGATCCTAGGTTTGATTCTAGGCTTTTCTCGTTCTAGTAGTTTGAACCTTGAGCTACAACACTGGGCCAGCTCTCTCTCAAGTCTCCTGTCATGAGCAAAATATAATATAAACTTGTTTGATCGGATTCTAAGCAACTCACAAAGTTGTTGAGCTCTACGCAATGTAGTTGCATACAAGGCAAGGCAAATAAACTGTAACTCAGGAAAAAATAGAAAAAAATTACAATTTTAAAGCTCAAGAAAAAACAATTCTTACATCGATTTTGTATGAGAAAAGAGAAGGAAAGATAAGGGGACCGACATGAGAGAGGAAAGATAGATGGGGAAAGGGAAGAACGAGAGAAAAGAAAAGAAAAATCCCAAGAGAATTTTTTTTTTCACTTCTTGATTTTTTTTTTCACACACTGTAATACATTCATAGTATCTTAGCTTAATTAGCAAACCAGAAGCTCGTAGTAGATAACAAACACCATAATAGAACTAATCTATTAACTAAAAGAAAGAAGAAAAAGCATTACAAGCTCCATAATCTGTTAAGCTCTAGAGATCACCGCAGTCAATTTTGTCTCTGATATTTGCCAGCACCTCTTTAGACTCCCTCAACAACTTGATACTTGTGTTCAGCCTCTCACGCTTGCTAGCAACAGATGGAGGTTCCTCTAACATTCTTTCTATTGCAACACCACCACCAGTATCCAACAACGCATTAACAATCTCCTTTTTCATCTCCTTGTTCACCAAGTTTCGGATGCTGAGCTGGAGATGCAGAGCCATATTGTCAACCAACCTCATCACGACAATCTTCCAGTAAGCAATCATCCTCATCTTCAAGTCAAAAGCTTGAAGAAGAACATCCATATGACTCCTAAGATCTCCCACTACAACCTCTCTCGAGCCATCAATCGTCACCTTGGAATATCCAAATTTCGTAATGTTGTCGATGACTGCTTGCTGCTGTGCGATGAGCTTGTTCCATTCCTTCATATATTCTGGATTACAAGTGTAATCCGTTTCCTTCTCCATCTGAACGATCTCTGTTACCCAATCAATGGACCGGTCTTTCATTTCAGCTACAAGTTCATGGGCCGCTCGTCCGATAAATAACTGAAATTGGTGATAGTTCGCCGAGTGATGATTCAAAACTGAAATGACCACACCTCTAATGTAAGCCCACACTTCTTCAACAAACCTTATTGGTAGTTCTGATATTTCTTCAACCTTTTGCTGCAGGATGGTAAGGATGGCAGTGTGAGGAAGGATATTTGGCAATCGAATCCCTTTTGTTTCCTCCAAAACCTCAATCTCATTTATCATAAAGTTCTTTGTATGGTCAGAGCAGTTATGAAGATCAGTTGAGAATTGATTGAGCATTTCAACCAATCTAGCAGTGCCGTGCATATCTTTTTCATCTGCGTATTCATCAATTTCCCCTCTTACAAGGATTTTCCTCAAAGACTCCTGGGAAGATCCAATAATGCCCATGAAAACTGCCATGCCCTCAGCAACTGACAACAACCTCCTGGGCATCCCATTCAGCTCTGAAATACTCTTTTTCAACTTCTCATCAATCTTTCTGACGATATCAGGCAAACACTTGGCAATAATAATGGCCTGAATTCGCACCAGTTTTTGAGCCAAAACTTGGATACCCACTGTAGATTTATCAATCATGGACAAACGTTGATGTGTAGCAAACAGTGCAGCTTCTTCCTTCCTTGCATCCTCGTAAGACTCATTACCAATACGGTTTCTAACACACACATAACCAAGGCCTACATTCACATCATTTCTAGTGACCTTCTCAAGTAACCCTTCAGGTGATTTATCAACCTTTGTAACCACAGCAAGAGTCCTCTCACCGTTCTTGTCGACTTTCTGTGACATCATTATGGATTCACATGTGGAAAAATCAACGCTCGCAGACAAAACATTAAGGATTACACTCTCAGCAGGACTAATATACTTCATTATAATATTTGCTATCTGCTGATAGATATTTGCAGGTTGACCATGAACAGGAACTCTTGTAATTCCAGGGAGATCAACAAGAGTAAGATCAGGAACACCATTCTTCTTCACTACAAGAGTTAATTCAGTGTCAGATATGTCCTTACCGTTGCCTGCAATCTCATCAGTGGCAAGATTGATAGCATCAGCAACGTGGGCTTCATCAGTAGGCACTGTTTTGTCATTGAACTGCAAGAAAATCTCTGGTACAAGAGATGGGTGATGTTTAAGCCTCATAATGAGAGGCACTCTAGTGCAAATGCCATCGCCACGAGGAAGATTGATACAAGCCAATGATTCAAGAACACTGGATTTGCCTGAAGATTGATCGCCAACAACAACAATGGTTGGAAGTTGTATGCCTTCTTTCACTACCTGGAGTTGCCTCAGCCTGTCCACTGCATCAAGGAGAGGTGTGATACGGTCGTTGTAATATGAAACAATTGGTACATGATCATGAAAAATAGCATCATGTTCAACATGAAGTTCTACTTCTGTATTTACTGATGCGTCTTCATATTCTTCAACTCCTTTCCTTTTTGAAGAAGGCTTGCCTCCACTCATTTTCTCTAGAAAAGATCAGACAGGGATAGAAGAAGAGAGAGATTGTTATATGGAAAGAGTTTGAAGATTGGTATGGTCTTGGAAAGAAAAGGATGGAAGGGAAGATAAATTTTATAGTAGAGGAGGTTTTCATTTAACCGAAAAATTAAGATAATTGCAAAATTACGATATAGAGATTTTCAATATATCTCTGGAATTAATATTTTTTATCAATTAGGTCCCTAAAGGAGAAGCATTATCCCTTCTTCCATTAGTGGAAACACTTAATTCGTTTGATTAATGTAAAACGTCAGATTTCCCTCAAAATCGCATCCTTTTATGGCATTAACTATGCATGCAATCTAAACATGGAAACTCGTAGTTTAGACACTTAGTTGAGAATTGGTTCGTAGTTGAGAAGTTAATTCGAGCTTTGCTCTTACGATAATTATCAAGCCTCGGAATGTTAATTATGGTCTTTTACATGAATAATTTCTTTCCATTTCTATATATTGTTTTCATTCCTGAGAAAAATAGTACATAAAGTGAATCGAATAACCTCCAACAAAAGAAAAGCATACAAAAGAAAACCAAAAAATAACCTCCAACAGAAGAAAAGTATATATATATAAAAAAAAAAGATCAAAAAAATTATCTCCAACTGAAGAAAAGTATAAAAAAAATACCAAAAAAATAACCTCCAACAAAAGAAAAGTATATAACAAAAAAGACCAAAACAATTACCTCTAACAAAAGAAAAGTATAAAAAAAAGGCCAAAAAAATTACCTCCAAAAAAAAGAAAAAATACAAAAAGTGACCCAAAAAAAGCATATCGAATAACCTCCAACAAAAAAAAAGTATATACAAAAAAGGACTTGATCGAATAACTTCAATATCGAGTATTTTTGGATAATCTTATAAGTTCAAATTAGTTTTTTATATCTTCTAAGTTCAAATTAAAAGAACGACGAAAATGAATTCATATCTCATTAACTATAAGAATTAACCTTAAGATAGAAATATTTAAAAGAGCTAAAAAAATCAAATTAAGTGAACTTTAGACTAAATTAATTTGACCTTAAAAATCAAAGTACACGAATCTTATCAAAGAAAATTAATACCTTAACTTGGCCATAGAGTAAGAATAATTAAGAAGATTTATAAGAAGTTAAGTAAATTATCTAAATGACATATATTTTAATACGACTTGGCAATATTGCCGATAACTCATGTTTCTATATATCGTAGTCATTTGATTTGGTTGATCATTCATTTTTATTCTTAACTAGTTTAAAAATTGATTTAATCTAGGCTAACTTACTTGAGTCAACTTGAAGTTTTTTTAAAAAAAAATTATTCAAGCAAAGTGGTTTTAATTTTTTTAAAAAAAAGAAATACTCTAAATATCTTATAGTTTATTTCATTTTATATTTTACCTTTATTGTTTCAAAAATTACATAAACTTTTATAAGTTTATAACAATTTACATGGCATAGAAAAATAATTAGCAAAAAATATTAAATTATTTACATGTTTGTCATTATATTTAATTTAATGACTAAAAAACTCATATTACTTAAAATAATGAAATTACCAAAAAACAAAAAAACTCTCTTTTTGTCAAATGTGATATCATAGCCACCAACTTGAATTCAGCTATATCATTTATACCCAAGTAACCCAGGTAATTAAATAATCTCACCAGGCTCAACAATCTCTATTACCTAATTCAAATCTTATTATGCATCATCTTCAAAACCAAATTCAAATCTCTATTACCTAATTCAACAATCTCTATTACTTATAGCCGAGTCTAGAGATTAAAGGAAAGAAATCAAGAAATCTTAAAAAACAATAAAAGAAGAACATTAGATATTCCAACAAGTACATCCTTTTTAAAAAAGAAAATTAATAGAGACTAGCCTCGATGTCTATGCTTTGTTGTCACAAGTATATGCCAACAAATACATGTTTTCTCTACATGACTATTTTTTATGTAAAAAAATAATATTTAGCTATCACACGCATTTAATAAAAAAAGAAAAGAATACACAACTCGAGTTATAGACCTAATTATGCTAAATAAGTTGACTTTTATTTAATTAGATGAAGAAAAAAATAGATCAATTTACAACCCATTAAATATAGAAGAACAAAATAATATAAAAAATTAATCATGGTCAACATGAGTTAGCATGATAAACTTGTAACCTCGATAATCAAGGTTGAGTCAACCTAAAATATCCTACCAAACTCACGGCTCAAATTATGAGATTTGAATAACCTAAAAAAAAAATAGGATTGTAAAGACTTTTTTTAGAAGAAAAAAAAAACATGTGTTAACTTTTCAAACTTATGACCCAGATTATTAAATCTAAAACACTCATTCTGAAAAAATCATTAAGTCCAATTCCAAATCAATCAAATATAATTTAATTGATTAATTTCTTTTCATCATTGGAATTAACATAATTTGATATATGCTAAGATAGACTAAACTATCACATTACCTGATTCAGGCAATGCATCTCAACAATATTAAAGCAGTGCAATAGGATCTATGTTAATCAAAGGTCAAGTTCCTTACAGTATATGAGAGAAGCTAGAAGTATCAAGTTCTCTATATATGATATTTATATAACATATTAGAACATATGAAAGACTTCTATTAGATAACAAGTTAAAACTAAAAAATTGACTTTCAAATAACCAAAAATACAATAAATGTGTAGCTTATATCTAACGTAATTGTTGTACATCCAACTTATCCCGGTAGAACTCGTGGACATGAATGAGATTTACTATGAAATATTTATCCTCATACCATCTAATATGTTATTGTCTCAATGTGTGTGTGTGTGTATCATCTTGATTTTTAAAAACCAAATCATATTTTTACTAGTTATATTTCAGGTTGTTTTTATGTGGTTTACCTAAACTTGTATATTTTCGAGTATTATCTTTATTATCAATTAAACAATATCCAAAGAATAGAGCTCAATGTCAGACCTTACAATTCCAAGATTATATGTTGAATAATAAGGTTGTATTAATTGGCCCTAATATTTGTTAATTAACATTCAAAGGACAAACCTCTAGCATTAGACCATTGTTATTTAATATGAGATAGGATCATTTAATGCACCAGATTGAATACCTTTCATCATGATCCAATTACTACATACTTAATAACATCCAAAGAACATAGTCTAATATTAGATCATTTCATCCTAGGTTATTTACTACATGATAGAAACTCATATTTATAAGACTTATTATGGCTTGAAAGATTTATATTATCTATTAAGTTGCGTCCAAAAAATAGAGCCTGCTTTTGAAACATTCCATATTGACCAACTTAATAAATAATGAGAATATCAAATTGATTTTGAAATTGTGAAATTAAATGATTATATGGTGATCAAATATTTTATTAATTCATGTCTAAATATCATGTATTAAATGATTCTATCATCAATTTATCAATATCTGAAGAATAGGGTATGATATCAAATCATTCCATCCTAGGTCAATTAATTCATTGATCATATTATCCGGTAATCAACATCTAAAAGACGAGGTCTAATATTATACTATATTATCTTGGGTCAGTTAACAATTAATAGAAACAATTAACACAAGGATCATTTTTTATTTTATTAATCTTATTATTTATTAATCAACATCTAAAAAACATGGCATAATGTTAGAGTATACCATCTCAGGTTGATAAACAATTATTATTTTTGTAATGATTTTTTTATTCCAATTTTTTTTTTTGAAAGATAATTAGTCCTTAGAGTTCAACATCATATTTTTACAATTACTCAATATTTTAAAATTTAAATTTATAATTAGATTCAACCATCTCTTAATTTCCATCCCACAAATCAAAAACATTAAAACTAACAAATTTCAATCTTATTATTAATTGTATTTAAAGAGAAAAAAAGCATACATCATTCACCTTGTATTTTCAAAATCACAATTCAATTTTAAATTTTAAACTTACAAACTTATCCACCATTATTGAATCAAACAATCAAACTCACATCCTTAAAGATTTAAAAATATAGTTGCAAAATCTCAATCAAATCAATATATAATGCCCATTTATTATTCTAATTCTTTCACACAATGCTTACAATAACAAATCCAAAATCAATCTAATGAATCATCATATCAAAATCATATTGACATAATCATAACCAAACAACATTAAAAAAATTCAATGCAATCAACAATGCTTCGCATTTCTCAATTTCTAGCTTTAAAATCATTAATTCACCCATTAACTTGAAATTTTCTCAATGAACCATTAACAATTATGACATCATTTTTCAATGTATAATGCCATACCTCCTTAAACACTAAAGACTAAATAAAGCATAACAAATAATAATCAAATTGAATGTCCTCATCCAAATTAAATCACACAAATCAAAAGGTTATCATTAACAACTAAACCACTTAATCTAATAACTATCTAAAATCAATATAAGGCTTATCAAATTCACAAACCACATTCAAATCACTAACTTGTTCAAACAAATCATATAGCCAAACATATAATCCATGAATCAAAGTTTAATGTTCAATTAAGAATACAAACACAATCCAAAAAATAGGCTCATAATATGCTCACAATCCACTTTCAAATTCTTGTTCAAACAAATCATGTAACTAAACATATAGTTTGTAAATTAAAGCTTAAAGTTCAATTTAAAATACAAATATAATTCAGAGAATAAGCACAACTTTTAGGGTTTAAGAACTTGAAAAATCACCCTTCAATGATGGAATGTGTGGTTATTGGAGCTACTAGAAGTCGATGATGATAGATACGATGTGTCTATCTTACATGAGATAAGACCACTAGAGATATTAGCTTGTTTTTCCACATTATGATAAGGTTTTGGAGCGAATGAAAAGGTTGTATGATACACCAACTTTTCCTCTTTATTGATAGTAGTGATATAGCTCACCGTTACTAGAGATGGGAGATTGACTAGCTTGAAGTTTAGAACCTTTCTCTCTCTACTTTCTTTTTTGTTTTTCTACTTCCTTCTCTTGATTAGTTTGATGAATAAGCTATTATGGTGTGTGTTTGATTTGTATTTTGATAACTTATGAGATATTAGAAGAGAATGTAAGCTTTTATGTGTGTTTTTAGGAGAGACAAACATTTTTCTCTTCATCTTTACTTTGAGTGTGTGTGTGTGTGTGTGTTGAATAGTAGGAGGGAAAGTGTAAGGATAATTTTGGCTTGTTTTTCCGGGAGAGAAAGCCAACTTTTGTTCTATATTTTTATTATTTATTTCTTAAAGAGTATTTAGTGGGGATTTTTAACTAATTGAGTATGAGCTCCTTTTTTGTGTTTGGGATTGTTGTCGTGAGAGAGAGAGACTAGCTACCTATTTATATCACCTAAAAAATTCTTTTCACACCTAATCTCTAAAATCTTCCAAACTTATTATCTTGAATTCTCTACAAACTTTCTCCTTTTTATTCTAGCTTCCAATCTTTTCTAAAAGTCCCCTCTCTTTTAAAACAACATTGTGTTCCCTCTCATTTTCTTTTTGTAATGATTATTTGTAGACTAAACTATTTCTTATTTTTTTCGATTACATTTTAATCACTAAAAAAATTTCTTCTTGTTTGATTGATTTTTTTTAAAGAAATTGTAAATATGAAAAAAAAAAGCAAAATGGTTGAAAATAATGAAATAACCAGAAATTGGCCAAATCGCGTCAAAAATGTATTTTTTGAGAATTTTGATATATTTTTGTATTTTTTTCAATCTTTTAAAAATATATTGAAAACGAGGTAAAAAATGAGTGATGACATTAAAGAATGCTCTTCATAGTGGAAGTGGCTATTTTGAAAAGTTAAAGTACGAGTATTCTCGTGCCTACTTTCTTGTACATTATTCTACTCTATTTTTTCATGGAATTAAAGTTGTCTTTATACTTTCAAAGGTGTATGTAGTGGAGCCAAGTGCCTAGAGTACTTATGGTGGGGGGGGGGTTAGTTACACTTTTATATCCTAAAGCTTCTAATTCATAAGTCTGGAAATAATTTTTAGTAATAAGTGTGAAATGAGAATGAATTAGATTTTGTTCAAGTTCTCATAGTCGACACCATTAATGAAGTCAGGAAAACTTAAGGATTGGATTGAGTTTTCAATGGCTACATCTTGAGCTAAAGTATAAGGACTTAAATGTAGGCTTTGTCTCTAGACTAGGTTTTTAAAACAAGTCTTTCATCAGAATAAAAGAACTTTTGATGCATAAGTTAACAAATATAGGAGGAGAAATAACATATAGAAAAGAGAAATGGAATAAAGATCATATGAAGTGTGTGTGATCAAATAAATCGGTGTGTGGTTATTGAATGAACTAGAATGGCATCTCTGTTTTACTTGGTAATTGAAAGTATTTATAGACTTTAATGACATCAGCTTACCTTGTGGCAATTGTATTTGCAGGTAACTCGTGGGTGTGTGGAGCTGTGAGTGAGTTATTGATAGTTGTGCTCGTTGTGTCATTAAAAAAGAGGTTGGTGCTTGTCATTAGTTATGGTGCTTCATTATATCAAGAGAGGTTGATACTCTTGTTCTACCTGGAGAATTTTTGTGCACTACGAACATAAATGGATGGCTTTGTAGGTGTGCAAGTGTGTGGGTGGTGGTGGGTGTCCACTTTTAAGTTTTTGGAACTCAAAAAAATATATTAAGATAAATGTTTGAGGCAGAGTACTAGGTGGAGGCTAAAAAATATCAAGAGTAGCTCATTAGACTGTATGGTGAGCTAACGTGGGTGAAATAGTTTTAGCTAGACCTAAAAAAATTGTGCTCTATCATAAAAGAATTGTAATTATTAACAAATAAAAAAAATATTTGTTACAACAATCCCACTGCCACAACAAATAAAAATAATATTTAATGTCCTAGTGATTTCCTCATAGTTACAAGAAATTTATATGGTTATTAATTTTAAGATTTATAGGTTAATCAAAATATGCGCAAGCTGACTCGAATATTTATGTTAATAAAATAACAAATATTTAATATCCTAGTGATAATATCATAAATAATGTTGTGACTGTGAAACAAACACGACCAAGGAAAATTTTTTCTTGTTGCCCTAGTAAGATTACAGTAACATTGTAAATTTGGGTGTTGTGCTAATTTGAAAATAACTTCACCAAAATTTCACTAGTTTCTTGTATTTTATATGCATTGGTCCAATAAAATTTGTGGTCAAGGGATACAGTCGTAGCTTACCTTTATTGGTATCGAATCCAAATTTAGACTTATTTGAGAATCAAGTTTATTTATTCTTAATTTTCATTTTAAGATTTTTTATATTTTTTTATATTTAAGTTCAAGTTCTGTTGTTATTTTTTCCTTCAAAATCTCATATATATATATATATATATATATATATATATATATATATATATAAAATGAAATGAATTTAATACCCTAAACTTTAAAAATCTTCTACCTAATTGATTATTTTTAAATTTTTATATATTTTAAATTTTAAAGATAGAATAAATAAATTTAATATTTAATATCATAATTATATTTCTCTATCCAAATATTCTGGTTTAAATTATATAAAAACCTAATAGCTTAAATAACGTTTCTTCCTTGTCTAAGCAAAAACTAGTAAAATTAAAATCTCTTCTTTGTTTTTGTTTTTAATTAAAACAAAAATCTGCAGAAGGATAATTAAAATTATAATATACTAAGTTTAAAATTTAAAATTGCTTAGTTATGTTATTAAAAATAAAGGTATTTACGTTATCTAATTAATTTTATATGTAAAATATAAAGAAAACCTTAAAAAATAATAATAAAACTTGGATTTAAATATATTTAAATAAAAAAATAAAAACTAAAATTGAAAATAATTCAACTAACTCTTAGATAATTTTAAATTTAGAAATTGCACTACCTCGAGGAATGTGAATATAGTCAGAAAGTCTTAAGCCATTAAACAGTCATTTCAAAAATCCAAAGTCAAAGTTGGTATTTATTTTTATGTTTTAAATAGTTTTCTAAAAGTTTAATTATTTTTATTTTTTCAATTAATATCTTTAAATTGTTTTAATATATTAATATTAAAAATAAATTTTAAAAATAAAAAAATATTTTAATACATTTAACCAAAAAATATTCTTTAAAAAATATTCATTACCGCTCCGTGATTGAGTTGTGGAGACCACAGGAAAATACTACCGGCATCAAAGCCAATGGCGAAACAGTGCCTTCCCTTTCTTTTGTTATTACAGGTTTGCTTACATCTTGCCGCCGCCCACTACATTGTCAAATTTCTTCCCGGGTTTCAGGGGCCTCTTCCCTTCCACCTTGAAACAGGGTGAGCTTCTGACATTTTCATTTACTACTGCACACACATACATAAAAAAATACACATAAATTTTGATCAAAATTACTTTCATGTAATGGTGAGTGTGTGGAGTTATCAGATATGTTGGAGTGGATGAAGCAGAGGATGTGCAGCTCTTCTACTACTTCATCAAGTCCTAGAGGAATCCAAAAGAGGACCCTCTCTTGCTTTGGCTAACTGGCGGCCCTGGCTGCTCTTCCTTCACTGGTCTTGCTTTTGAAATCGGTAAGAGAAGAGACATCAGCTCACTCAATTTCATAAAGTACTGTAACTGAAACGGACAATTGATTTTATCCAGACATTGAAGTTTCATGAATTTCTGATGTTTTATATATATGCGTAGGTCCAATAAATTTTGAGGAAAAGGAATACAATGGGAGCTTACCTTCATGGGTTTTGAATCCATACTCATGGACACAGGTGACACTGCCTTTTGTATAGAACAGGAATTGCTGTGCATTCTTTACAACATTATTCATATATATGGCTGCGCTTGTTATTAAATTTCAGGTTTCCAGCGTAATATTTTTAGATTTGCCTGTTGGCACTGGATTCTCTTATGCAAGAACCCCACTAGCTCTTCAGAGAAGCGATTTCAAACAAGTTTCGCAAGCTGAGCAATTTCTTCGAAAGGTACAACTTTCTGGTCCGTTTTACGGTTGATAGAAAGAACCTGTGAATTTATTTTAATTTTTTTTTTCTTGATTGCGTTATATAGTGGCTAAAGGATCATCAAGAATTCCTCTCAAATCCAGTCTACATTGCTGTTGACTCCTACTCTGGCATTATCGTTCCAGCTGTAGTTCAAAAGATTTCTAATGGTATAATAACAAATTGATCATTATGTTATCGAAATGACAGGGTCTGCTTGCATATTTGTTTCCTATATTTAATTGTGTTCTAAGCTTTTTGAAAAGACGTAATTGTTAGAAGAAAACTGTGTCTCTGGTGGAGGCATTCAGAACCGAAACAGAGACATCCTTTCTTACCGTGTTGCAGAAAGTGATTGCTCTGTATCCCATCCTGTGGAATGGCAGACTCAAGTTATGGGGGTAGATAGTGTTTGGAGAGTGGAAAGAATCATAGCAGGCTTTAGGGCTAGGGTTTGGTGAAAGATAACTTGGAGAAAATGATATAGAGAAATTATAAGGAGTTGATACAGGGAGATGGAATCCTTATATTACTTCTAGGATTTTCTAATTCTTTCTTGAGATTGAGTGCATTTTTCTTCTAATCTATGATCCATTGATTTAGTAGAATTCCAGTAGTGTGGTTGGGGGAAGTTAGAATTAGAAGAGGGCTGGCTCTAAGAGGCTGAAAGGGAATCATAAGTTGAATTTTCTCTGTTTATGCAAAACTTGCTATTCTCAAGCTTTAGAGCTATTGGTTTGCAAAAGGAGTATCCGGGTTCGTGAAGTTGCAGATCTGGCTGTGATGGGCTGTCTATTAGTCTCTTATCCTTCTATCATATAGTGTGGATGGTGTCTGTCTCTTGCTTTCATCAGGGCGGTGGTTCACGAGATCTCTTGATTGCTTTGTTATGCTGAAGCTTGCTACTGCATTGTTTTCTTCTTTGATCTGTTGAATTGAGCACTTTAAATGGTGATGGCAATCATATCAAGGAGCCATCAGCTTCAACAAGATATATTTGTGGGAGTCTTCAACTAATCTGGAGTGCATGGAGTTTTGGTAGCATTCGTTTTTTCTTTCTTTCTTTCTTTCTTTCTTCTGCAGAACTTTTTCATGCAGCTTCTGTCCATTTCGGTGCTTTATCTCACTAATAATAATAATCATCCAAAGTCCTTATCTACAAGGAGCTCATGAATGTATGCAGTTTGTAGGAGTTAACATTATATGTCAGTACATGAACTTAAATTTAATAAGTCCCTAGAGAGTCACTTAGAACTCTATATAAGAAGTGTTTTATAGTAAGTTCTGCAACGCAGTGGACTGCATTGAAAGCATCAAAATGATGCTTTCAATGCGATGCACCACGTTGCCAAATGTATCCTTAGTCTCTGCTTAAGATTAGAAACATGTAGGCACATATTCAAGTACAGTAAAAGACATTCTTCCTACATTCAAGAATTTCTCACCTTCTGTTGCTGCTAGTAACTTATTAAGTAACATGCTATATGAATGAGATGTGTTTCCACTATGCATGGTTCCTTTCCTCCTCCCAGATTTTTTTATAACAGTTAATTAATGTCACAAATGACATTTAATTGCTTTTTTCTTTTTTCTTGTCTCGCTTGAGATTATCTTGAAGCAAGCTGTTCAATGGTTGCAGGGAACAGTGATGGTATCAAACCGCGAATAAATCTCAAGGTTCTGATTATATATTCCATTATTCTCTTTCTTGTTCATACAAAAAGATTGCCATTGATTGCGCTATAAAAAAATTGCCTATTTTGTAGCAAAATTACTGGACCAAATATATTAAAAAAAGAAGAGGAGGAAACAAGAATATACATTGCATGCTTACATCTAAGATTTGCTGATGGAAGTGGTGGTTACTTTGTACGGTTGCAGGGATACATACTTGGGAACCCTATTACTTTTTTTAACAAAATTCATGTTGCATCTTCTCATCTGTATCTTAAGATCTTTTTGAATTCTGATTGGCCCGAAGGTTTAGCTCAATATAAAACATTATGTTTAAAAACTCATGGTAAAATTTTAATCTGATTTAATAGTCAAATTAATAATTATGCTTAATAACGTAAAACTAAACAACAGAACAATTAAGTTAGAATCTGAATTTCCTTTCAACCTATTAATTTTGTTCTTCCATCGAAGATTTTCTGATGGAAGTGGTGGTTAATTTGTACAGTTGCAGGGATACATACTTGGGAACCCTATTACTGATCCTACTTTTGATTTTAACTCAAGGATTCCATTTGCTCATGGAATGGGACTCATTTCTGATGAACTCTATGAGGTGATCGTCTTGGTGTTATAGAGCCTTGCTTACTGTCTTGAAATCATGTCTAACAAGTGTCACAAATTGTTTCAGTCACTGAAGAAAAGTTGTGCAGGAGAATACCAAACGATAAAACCGAGCAATGCAGAGTGTTTGAAAAATGTAGAGGCTTTTGATAAGGTACTCATCAGTAACTTATATCCTGCGAAATCCCTTTCATGTTCTTCCCCGGAGCTCATTGCTAATGCAGGTAGAGCCATTTGCTTTCTCAGTGCATTTCAGATATTGAAGATTCACAT
Organism: Populus tomentosa; assembly: GCA_018804465.1. NCBI lineage: Eukaryota > Viridiplantae > Streptophyta > Magnoliopsida > Malpighiales > Salicaceae > Populus > Populus tomentosa. The sequence goes on from CM031993.1 coordinate 10,332,546, forward strand.
ATTTTGGAACGCAAGTGTCCTCGTGTTCCCCCACACCAGATAAATGTATTGGGCAAAAGAAGATGTCTCGATGAGAACTCTCAAGAATTCCTCCATTTCAAAGCTGATCTTCCAACAATCGGATGCCGTGTAAATTCCCTTCTTCCTTCTAATGTGCAATACACAGAGATAGATGCAATGAAATTAAGAAATTGCCAAGACAAGACACAATAATCTTTAAAGCTCCACATTTAACCAGTTTACTACTATATAAAATACGCAGGTCACAACATCACAACATTGTTGTAGAAATATCAAAAACTCCCTTATGTTCTTCTGTACAACAAGGATTCATATATAGACAAGAGTTCCTGCGTACACTATCTGGGAAACTAGTTTAAAAAGGAACAAATTAAGTAGGCTAATTTAGGAAGTTGTTTCTGCTAACAATCTGCCTAATATTAAGAAGAGACAATTATACAATAACAAATTACCACGTGCCAACAATTATGGTATGAAATACTGACAGATCAAGAACAAGGAGAATACACATAATCAACAGATGTTCTTTTTGATGAGTTTATGCTAACTTCTTTTCTCGTCCTCGCCTCATTTTGAAAATCATCCTTCATGCCGACAGACATATGTACAACTCCTTGGTACATATTGGGCCAACAACGATAATGTCCGCAAAGCACTCCATGTGCGAGAGGTATGGGATTGAGAGTAGGAGTAAGAATTTTAACTAGAAAGAAATCATTGAGAGAATAATGCAACCCTATTTTGATGCAGGGAAGTATAGGGGAATGGCAACGATGCAATTATAAATTACCTTATACCGAAGAAATTAAGAGCAGCATCAAGTATCATACAGACCTTGGGTTAAAGGGTCACCGCAGATTGATCTACAGGTTGTTTTTTTCATATCTCACATGTTAATTAATTGGTTTTGACACTGTAATTCTTTTCCTTAATCCTATGGTTGATATAGTCTCTCCTTGTGTTGAACAGTGGCGATCATGACATGGTGATACCATTCTTGGGAACACAAGCATGGATAAGATCTTTAAACTACTCTATTGTTGATGACTGGCAGCCATGGCACTTTCAAGGTCAAGTTGCAGGGTATGTTCTTCAAATGAATATTAGTTTTGATCAGTTTGCTGGTATTCTGTGGCTCTTCTCTAGCTCTTAATCTGCCTGTTGAAAGCGCCTATTAAATGAAGAAAATGAGTGATCTGGATGTTTGACTTGAGAATGTGCGTGCAGATACACGAGGACTTACTCTAGTCACTTGACATTTGCGACTGTGATGGTAAGAAATTCAGAATTTCTCCATTTTTTCTTGCAAAGATGATTCTAATACTCAATTTCTAGCGCATATTTTGGACTTCATTGTTTGGCTAATATGTAGGGTGGTGGGCACACTGCTCCCGAACACAAGCCTGCAGAATGTTTTGCCATGTTTAAACGGTGGATACTTCAAGAACCGTTGTAAAACTAGTCTGCTACTGGAAGCGCAGTCATGGGAAAAGGTCACTGGCCATTGCATCGGGAAAAAAAAAAACAGTTTATATACTACGACGGGTATTCTATCCGAATGCTAATACTCCTAAGTCCAAATAAAGAAATTAAGCACAGTGCATCATTTTAGTTCTGCTACCATCAATGGAAACTAGCCACAATTAATTATTGTCAAGTTTATTGCTAATGAGCTATTTATTACTTAGCAAATCAACCCTTCGTAAAAAGAGAGAAGTTATTTTTGTTCCTGATCAAAAGACTAGATTTTTTTTTTGTCAATGTCTGATAGAGACGTTGGGAAAAAGAAGATATCTCCGTGAGAACCCTCAAGAACTCCTCCATTTCGAAGCTGATCTTCCAACAATCGGATGCCGCGTAATTATTCCCTTTCCCCTTCCTCTAATATGCAATATTCATACATACAAGAAAAGTAATTGTTAAGGCAGGACAAAATAATCTTAAGCTCCACTTTTGTAACCAGTTTGTCACAAGATCTCAATATTATGCTATAGAATGTTGACAGAAGATCATCGAGGAAACAGACAATCAACATAATGTTCTTTTGTATGAATTTATGCAAGTTTGTTTCTGGTCCTTTCCTCATTTTGAAAATTGTCCTTGATGCCTACAGACTTATGGACATGTTCTCGTTACATACTGGGCAAATGACGATAATGTCCGCAAAGCACTCCATGTGCGAGAGGTATGGATGGAGATTTGAGGCTAGTAGTAAGAGTTTTAGCTAGCAAGAAACCAGTAAGAGAATAATGTAACCATGTTTTGATGCAGGGAAGTATAGAGGAGTGGAAACATGCAATTATAAATTACCTTATACTTATGAAATTAAGAGCAGCATCAAGTATCATATAGACCTTGGGACAAAAGGTTACTGCAGATTAATCTACAGGTTGCTGCTGTTGTTTTTTACTACTATTATTATTCATACAACATACCATGACACTATATAGTTTGGTTGAAGTAGTCTGTCCTCGTATTGATTGAACAGTGGCGATCATGACATGGAGGCACCATTCTTGGGAACTGAAGCATGGATAAGATCTTTAAACTACTCTATTGTCGATGACTGGCAGCCATGGCACTTTCAAGGTCAAGTTGCAGGGTATGTTCTTCAAATGAATATTCGTTTTGATCAATTTTCTGGCATTCTATAACTCTTCTCTAGCTCTTAATCTGCCTGCTAAATGAGCCTATTAAATGAAGAAAATAAGTGATTTGGAGTTTGACTTGAGCATGTGCGCACAGATACACGAGGACTTTCTCTAGTCAAATTGACATTTGCGACTGTGAAGGTAAGGGTTTTGTCAACTTTCCATTTATACTGCCCAGAAAATTCTTATAGCAAATTTCTGTTTACTTCGTTCTTTGGCAAATTTGGAGGGTGGAGGGCACACTGCTCCCGCGTACAGGCCTGCAGAATGTTTTGCCATGTTTGCAAGGTGGATAATTCAAGAACATTTGTAACCAGGCTGCGACCAAAAGCTCTGTCATGGGAAATGGTCACTGGCCATTGCATCTGCCAAGCTCCATTTCTATAGGAAGGGCATTTTAGTTCTGCGACCATCAACGGAAATTGACAACAATTATTTTTTTTGTTAAAGTTTTTACTTTGTTCTAGGATGAATAATACAAGTGCTAGGATGAACACATAAATATCATGATACAAAAAAAAAAATATTAAAAATATAGTCCTCAATACTAAATTAATTATCTATAGCACCCTCCATAATAGAAATTTGGTTAATAATTTAATACTCATTGATAAAGGTGTATTAAGCATGAATTAGAGAGAATTTTGGCTAACATCCAATTATTGTGGCCTTCAATAACACAAATCTATGTACCTAGAACACTGTGATCTTATCAACTAAATATGCTTTCATCATATTGGTAAGCTATACAAATACATTTGGAAACTAATTTATATGTACTTGTTTTGCATTAAATTAGAATTAAGAAAGCTAAGGCCCAGTAAAATGTTTACTCAAAAGTGGGGATTTGAAGCATACCAACATTTAGATTCTTATAACATTAACTAAAGATCGTAAAAGATTCTGATCATAGCATTAAACAAATTTTTTTTGTTTTTAATTATAAGTTAATCATTTTATTATATAAAAAATTATAGTAAAAATGTTTTACCCCCAATTGTTTTTGTTAAGAAGAACAAGATTATCATTTTACTATTTTAATCTACAATGTCAATGAATATGTATCCATGATAGTTTTATTATAGGAATTGCTCTATCTCTTTTAGTTTCCTTACTAGTTCATTAGCCCACACTTAACTTTTAAAAAACAAAACTTTAAAATGACAAACCTAAAGGATAAAAAAAAAAAAAGCTTTCAAAAAAAAATCAAATATATATATATATATAAAGAATGATGTCAGGTCAAGCGTCTAGCCCATTAATTGTTTTTGTAAGATAATGGAGCGAATGACATGTCTTCTATCCCAATGTAATTTAAAAAACAAATAGACAACGCATCATCTAGGAAGCGGATGATATGTTTTCTACCCCAATTTAATTTAAAAAACCAATAGACAACGTATTATTTGAAATCTTCAGATTTCAGCTACTATAGCGGCTGAAAAATCAGGAAGATTGGTTTTTTTCTTCTAAAAACCTATTTTTAATTTATTTTCAATTCAAAACACTTAAAAAAAACACCCAAATAATCTTGTTAAACTAACCCTTATCTTCTAAAAATGCAAAAAAAAAAAAAAAAAAAAAAAAAAACCGCTTCAAAGCCCAAAAATCAATTTCTTCTCAAGGTCATATATGTTTTTAGGCACTTCCAAGGTTTTTTTTCTTTTTTTTAAAAAAAAAACCCACCTAATTCAAACTCTCCTCATTATATGAAATTATTTAGAACAAAAATCTATTGTTTTGGTGGCTAGGAACATAAAAAGATCTTTCTATCTTTATGATAGAATTCGGCAATTTTCTCTATCTTCTCTTACTTAATAAAAATTGAAAAATGATGAAAATAAAGTTTAGTATTGAAATTATTTTTTCTATAATAAGAGGGACCGATCATCTAATAACTAAAAAAGATGGGGAACTCAAATGTACTTTTAAAACAAAATTGAAAGGCACAATCTATTTTACCCGTATTTTTTACTTTGGTTATTTGACTTGCAATTCAATCCTCTCTTAAAAAAAATGCAATTGAAATGCTAATTTAGGCTTAGAGGGCACAATCATGAAAAAAAAAAATTTAAGGATCAAATTGGGAATTTTGAAAAACATCACTACTCCCATCCACAACCATAGTAATATGTGAAATGATAAATCATAATCATTAAACAATTAAAACACTATACCATTTAGCTCTTCTTATAATAATAAGTTTTAATGAGGTTATTTGTAAGGAAGATGTAATCATCACTATTATTATATAAAAGAAGTTCAATAAAGAAATACTTAAATTTCCATTGAATTTCATCTTAATTCGAGCACTTTTCCTTCTTTTTTTATTTATTTGTTAAGGTTATCGTCACAAGTGAAAGGTGCCATTCAACTACCAAACAATACTTCTAGAATCCAATATATGTAAACTTGCTCTAAAATCATGAGCTACCAAACTCATATTTCAAGCGCTAACACAATTATAGCTTCTCTAAAATTTTCTCATCTCTTTTTCAGACCATTGTTTCCAATTTTCTTTCTTTACATGGACTCCATAGTTATTTCTCTTCTCCTTTGCGTGTTTAACATGACAAGCTGTTTTTGGTGGCGTGGACAAGCTTTTTTGTTTTTCCATTGTGCTTTAAGACTTGAGAGGCTAATTGGTCAACAGCATCTCTAAACATTTGTCAAACCTAACTTAATTTTGACCTACTTTTTTTTTTATCCCTAACCACTTTCATTATGGTTATAAGGGTTGTTTTGATGAGTTAAAACATACCTAATAAGGTAGAAATGAAGGCTTCTTTTGATATAATATAGTTTAAGAGATCAAAATTAGAATAAAAAAAAAACAGATCAAGAGTTAAATTGGGTTTTGCATCCTTAACTAATTAGCCTTCTAATATATGTGATAGCTTTTGTTTTTGCGTTTAAAATTATGTTTAAATACAATTTAAAAATAAGTTGGCTTAAAAAAAAAACATCAAATTGATGTTTTTTATTATTTTCTAATAGTTTTGATGTAGTGAAGTTAAAAATAAAAAAATCTAAAATAGATAATTTTAATATATATTCAAATGAGAAATACATTTAAAAAATACACTGTAATAATTACCAAATATATTCATAACCCAAAATCTAAATTTAGAAATGTAAATAAAGAAAGAAAATATTAATTTCACATTGAAAAAAAAACCCATATTTTAATTTGTGTTTTATTTTAAATTTTATCTGCTCGTGTGGGTGAAAGTTCCACACTAAAACATTATTTATTTTCCTTGAATACAACACCTTATGTCACATAGAAGTGTAATAAAAGTAATATATATATAAAATAAATTTTCCTCTTCATTTTCACACAAACGGTAGTAGGGACATATATTGACTTGGAGGAAATTTCTCTGCTCCTTCTTCCCCCTTATCCTGTCTTCTGTAATTTACAATACATTTTCCATGTCCTTCTTCACAATTCACCCTTTACTTTCCTTGACAATTTGGAGTGGTCGATAGCTGTACAATTTTAGGTGAGCCATCGCTTTACTAGTCTTAAATCATGGAATTTGACCATTTGGAGTTTTAACAAAATTAAAAAATATTTTTTAATATGTTTTTAAATAAAAATTATTTTTTAAAAATATCTTAAATCATAATACCAAACAACACGTACCAATAAAATATTTAAGCCAGCAGCATGTTATTTTCTTGACTTTTTTTCTATGGTTCAAATTTGAATTATTTATTATTGCTATTATTCTTATTAAATTAAAAACAAGTTTAACGGGTAAATATATCTCCTAACATACGTTTATAATAATAGTGACATCAAATTACCCCCATTATTTATAATATGAATTGTGGGTGATAATTCTAAGAGATAGTCTTCCTGTCATTAAGATTTGCTTTTCTTTTTCAAGTTTGAATATTAAAATTAGTTTTTGTAATAATTTATTTTATCAAGTAAATATTAAAGCGTTTAAGATTGTTTAAAAATTATTTTTTTTAAAAAAATTATAATTTGTGGGGTACTCTCAAAGCAATTTTCACGTTAATAAAAAATTAAGGTCTTATTTGACATTGTGTTCAATTATATTTTTAAAATAATTTTTTTTATTTTGAATTTTTTTTATGTTTTTTTTATTATTTTGATGTATTAATTTAAAAAATATTAAAAAATATTATTTTAATATGTTTTTTTTAAAAAAAAAAAAAACTTTAATAAACTACATTTACCGCATTATTAAACAGTCTGTCACCGAATCCTGCCTCGTCTTCACTCAATTCTAAAAGACCAAAATCTGTTAGACCATTAACAACCCACATCTAGCACCGCGTAAAGGAGAAGGAAAAGCTTTTGAAGGATAAAAATGATAGCCTTTACACTTACAGTAACAAAAGAAACTTAATCTAAATAAAATAAAAGAATTAATTTTAGATTAGTGAGCAAGTGACTTTTGGGATTTATCCCAAAAAATATATGTGGTTCTTTTTTTTATTATTATTATTTAGTAAATTATTAGGTGTTTTGCAAAGCATGACATATATTCTTAGATATGAACCCAGCTCTGGAACCTAGGTGACATAGAGCTTTAGTTGAGTTTCAAATCATAAAATTCAGGATTGCAATTAGCAAGGTTAAATTCAAGTGACCCGTTACATCAATATGAAATTTAAGTGACTTGACATAATTTGAATGAGACTAAATTTTTTTTATATATTTTTTAATAAATTTAAAAAATATATAATTAATTTATGAATATTTTGTCTCACATATTTTTTTTATAATCTATATCTACATGAATTGTTTTTAATTTTTTGATATGAGATGATTATATATTGTTTATATCCATATAAATTGTTTCTGAACTTTTTAATATAGGATAATTATACTAAGCTACACTTCACATTTTTTTTTAACTTACATCCACATATATTGTTTCTTTATATATATATATATATATATATATATATATATATATATATATATTTGGATAATCATATATGGTTGTCTCCATATAGATTATTTTTAAAAATTTTCATGTGAGATAAGTATACACTTCACATTTTTTTTATAGCTCTCATTCACATGAATAATTTTTAATTTTTCGATGTAGAATAACTATATATAGCCTACATCCATATAGATTGTTTTATAAGTTTTTGATATGGGATAAGTATACTACATTTCACTTTTTTATATATAGTTTACTTCCACGTGGATTTTTTTTTAACTTTTTAATGTGTAATAACTATATTACACTTCTCTCTTTTTTATAGCATACACTCTCATGCTTTGTATCAAAACTTTTTCAAGTAGTATATTAAAACCTCAAACATAATTTTTTATTTTAAGTTGACCCGAGTCAACCCATATAACCCTAACTTGGCTCCTTAATTGGGCAAACCCCCAGGCTAGTTTTAATAACTATGTATAAAGTATACCATCTACAACTAACATTTTTCTCTTTTCATCTTCATTAATAAGATACATTTTCTTAGATAGTTTTATTGTTTATGAAGAAGAATATCCATTGGATTAGAATTATGCATGTGGAGTCTTTTTAATATTTTATCTAGATATTGCCCTCGAGAAAGATAAAGAATTCTATATTTTCTATCTCCAATAATTTGGATAGCCAGTACATATAAAGTTTTACCTAAATCTTTTATCTTAAAATGAGATTTTAAAAAATATTTCAATTTATTAATAAATACAATATTATTACCAACAATCAAAATATTGTCAATATATAGATAAAAAAAAATATTCTTATTGTTCCAATGATAAACACAATGATCAAAGTCATTAGCTATAAAATCATTTAGTAATACCATTGTATAGTACTATTTCCTTGAAGATTACTTGAGACTATATAGAGATTTTGTAAGCTTTCATATCTTATTTTATTTACCTTTGATTTTTGTAATTTTCATGTTGCTGTGTGAATATATCTTCTTTCAATTCATCATTTAAAAATATTGTTTTAACATCCATCTAAAATAATTCTAAATCTAATACAATAACAACAAACCTTAAAATTCTTATCAAAGTTAATTTAGCAACTAATAAATTATGTCTCTTCATAATCTATCCTAGGCTTTTGTGGAAAAATTTTAGCAACTAATAATACTTTATATTTATCAATTAACCTATCAAATTTTTATTTCTCTTTTAGAATCCATTTACAACCCATGGCTTTTCTTTTCTTTTCTTTTCTTTTTTAATCTTTGGGTAAATCTACTAACTCACTAAGTATTAATTTTAATTACGGAGTCTAATTCTTGTTTTATAACTTCTTTCCATTTTAGCGATGATGTTAATGCTTTGGGAATAGTTAGAGGACCTTTTATCTTTTCTTCATTCAAGAAAGTAAAGTGATCTCTTAACTTAGAAGAAGGGTTTTTTTTTTTCTTTGAAATCTACTAAGTGTATCATAAGGATTTTCAAGTTGCCAAGCCAAATTTTGTATATTAGCATGAACTTCATTTTTATTATTTATTGATTTATCATCTTTAGTAATTTCAAATAATTTTATTAATTTATATGGATTCAGGTATCAAGTTGTTCCTCTAAAAATCTAGCATCTCTACTTTCAATCATAATAATAGAACCATCACTATGATATATTAAAAATTTAAGTTCTTCTGATGAATTTTCATAATATCCAATAAAATTGTCATTAATGATCTTACTATCTAATTTATTTCTTGTATATGTTCGAGCAAAAGATCCTCAAACCCTTAAAAATGAATTTAAGTTTGGTTTTCTTCTTGTTTATAATTTATAAAGAGTTCTATTATGAGTTTTAGTGTGAATCAAATTTAATAAAAATGACCAATAATTTTAGCTTTACCCCAAGAATGTGAACTGAGATAAAAATGACGTAACATATATCTTACCATACCAAGTAGAGTTCTATTGCACCTTATAGCAATACTATTTTGTTGCAGAGTATAAGGCATAGAAAGTTGATGAGAAATACTATCTTGTTTCAAAAGATGGTTTTCTTATTTTTACTTGATAGCTTTTGATTTATGTTTATATAGGAGTTTGTTACCCATTATGAAAAAATCATCTCAAGAAATAATGTTATTTTTAACATGAATGCTTTTAAAAATTAGCTACCTTATTTCCCACAAAATTCTTACCTACACAAAGTCCTAATTTAAATGCAATCACTTAATAACTAGTTTGATCAAGTCAAACTCCACAATCAAGATGATAATACAAAGATATTATTGAAAGCTTCTCAAATTAAATTTGATTATTGCATTGTAGGGTGATTTAACTACCCTTTTCATATATTTCAGTAGGCTATTTGACCATGTTGTTCAATAAAAAATTAAACCTTCAATGTCATGGTGAATTAGAAATATTTTTTTTTACCATTCCACCTATAACCCTTGAAAAAAAAAAACTTAATTAGTTTCAATGGATGAATAAGTTGATCTAAAAATATTTTCACTATGGGAAAAATATAGCTATATAAAAATTGTCAAATAAAATTAACTTTCGTGAATTGTTTATGTCTTATCTCCAAACCATTCATCGTGTCTTTTTCGTGGCATAGTAGTTCGAAATATTTTTGTTAAGTAGGACTTTTAAGCCAAGTTATTCTGTGACTTGATCACTTGAATTAAAGGGTTTTTTTTTTTTTTTTTTTTTGTAATTTACAAATGAGTGATAATTTTGGACTAACATGCTTTGGCTAAAACTTAAATTTAAATTTTTGATCTGCTTTTCAGCTAGATCAAAACTAAAATATATATCTGTGTCCTAACCCTAGTATTAATTAGGACCAACAAAACGGGCGAGCATGTTATATGCATAGGTGCTGTGAGTTGGAATTTCTTTTAGGTGAACGCAAATATTGTGAGTCATGTTAGAGAAATAGTTTAAGATAAAAATAAATAAGGAGTTGGCTTGAAAGGATGAAAGCACTATTTTTAATATGTTTATTTGTCTTATATAGAGATAATATTTTTAAGATACAACTAAACATTTTAAACCTCTAAAAAAATGATAAAATAAGACAAATGAAATAAAATATATATTTTTATATGTTTTCTGTGTAGTAACAAGTTTTATTAAACTAGAAAACATTATAATGAACTATTGTTTATTTTAATATTATGATAAATTAAGTAAGAAAATATTTTTTTTTTCTTTAATGTGGGATATACATCTTTTTTTTTTTATTATTCATTTACAAACTACACCAACAACTCATGATAAAACTATATTATGATTGCTAATGAAACTATATAATTGTTAATAAAATAATTATATTTTAAATTAAACTGAATAACTGTTATTCAATTTTATCCCAATAGTCACAAATGTCAAAATTGATTATGAAAATTAAAGAAATTAATTTAAAAATAAATTAATAAGTTTCAACTGTCATCTTTTGATGTTATAAATATTTATATAGTAGTATTAGAAAACCATTAGAAGAGCTCATCCATCATGGCTTTTACTTAATTTATTACACAATAAAAACTCACACTTATAAACAAGAAGAGAGTTTTTTTTTAATGTGGGATATATATTTTTTTTTCTTTATTTATTTACAAACTATACCAACAACTCAGGATAAAACATGAAAAATAATCTATCCATACCAAAACTGCTCTTTTTTATTATCACTGTACACTAGCATAGCTTTGAGGGTTTGGTTGAGGTAACAAAAGTAGCTTTTGGTAAGGCGGCATAGACTTTATTTAGTATTGTGATGATAATTATTTTTTAAAATGTTTTTTATTTAAAAATATATTAAAATAATATTTTTTTTATTTTAAAAAATTTATTTTTGACATTAACATCTTAAAACTATCTAAAAACATAAAAACAAATATTAATTTTAAACAAAACAAATTTAAATTTTTGACAAATGCACAACCAACCATGTTGCCAAACAAATTCATATACCTTATCTAAATAACATTTTCTTATTGCTTTTCCATCCACATTTCAGTCAAAATGGTTAATACATTCTATTAAAAGTTTTAATGATTTTCCCTATTAATCTAGGCTTGCTAATTCAACGTGTTTGAGATGGATAATTTACCATTTACATGGTAACATCTCTCTCTCTCTCTCTCTCATTTATCAAAATTAAAAAAGATGCACTTGAGGTCTTGGCCTAGTGATGGAAGAGGCTTGTTCTCTTCCTCTATACCAGGGTTCAAATCTCACCGTGCACGTCTGTTACTCCCGCGGTGCCTTACATGCTCACTGAGTTTGCAGGATGTTCAGTGGGCCGTAGGATTAGTCATGGTGCGCGCAAGCTAGCCCGAACACCCACGTAAATAAATAAATAAATTTTAAAAAGGTGAACTAAGTAAATTTTGTAACCACTTTATACATGCATTTTCTCTTATTTATGGATAATTGTATTGATACTTAGAAAATCTTATGATAACTAATTAAAATTTATTTTAAAGAAAATGAAAAATATCAAAATGAAAAAAAAAATCTCAAGTAAAGATTTTCTTATTAATTTTAATAGTTTATGGGTTACAAATTTTATTTTCTATCTCCTTCTTGTATTTTTTTTTTAAAATGAATTTCAATAATAACTAATAAGATATCACTAATTATTCTTTAAATACCATCAAAAAACTGTTCTTGTAGTTAAAAAAATTCATATTTTTTTAATTTTATAATTCAACTTTTTTTTATTAAATCTTTATGCTCTTAAGATTTATTGAAAAATAAATTAATTTCGATGATGCGCAATCTAGTTCAATAACACCCTTCTCTTCGAATAATAATAATAAAATGCTTAGTTTTAAAACCATGAGGAGGAAAACAAAATCTTTCATGAATGACTTGAAGTTTTTTTTTTTCTATTTATTTTATGTACTTTTCTTTTTAATTTCTTCTTAGAGTGATTTTTACTCTTAATTTTTTTTTTAATGAAAAAACTGGAGGAATTATTACATATTCAAGAAAACTTTTAAGTGAGGTAAGGAGTAGTGATCTTAAAACTACCTAATAATTTCTCTATTTTTATGTATTACGTGTGTACTGGAATATACACTGAAATAGAAACTGCAATCATATTGAGGGTAAAATTGATTCAATCAATTAGTAAAGGATCGCATTGTAAACAAGCATAGAGAAGAAGGGTATTTTTGTAGTTAACATTAATCATTATATCAAGCATCTCTCACACCTTTTCACTCTGTAGCTCCCCGACACCCCCCCCCCCAAAAAAAAAATCTCTTCCACGTAATTGTCTTGATTTCTGTTTGGTTACCGGGGAAAGAAAAAGAACAGAAGTTTCGCTGTACGTTCAGTTCTTTTTCTTTTTTAAAATGTAAAGAGAGCCATGTTTCTTGGGATTTTGTTGGTTAAAGAGAAAGCAGAGCCAAATAAGTTTAATTTCGATATAATTTTTTAATACTTAGCTAGTTTTTTGCTTTGTTATAGAATTTCAGTTTTTTTTTTTTTTTCCTGTAAGTGAAGTGAATTTCAACGTCTTTTACTGTGCATTTTTTGTTAATATTATGTTTTCTGAATTGGGTCTTTTTTTTTTCTTTTTCAAGTATGGTAATTTTCTTCTGTTTTTGCTGAATTGGGTACCTTTTTTCTGTCAAATTGAGACAAAAATCTCAACTTTTCAGTGTTTCTTTGCTTGGAAAATTAAACATTTTAGTGACCTATGAGTCTAAAAGACTAAAAGCTTTTGTTCAATTTAACTCTTTGGTTTGTTTCACTCCGTGCTCTGTTTCTAGTTGGAAAGTGAAAGGAATTGCTTGTTGGAATCCTAGAAAAGAGAATTACTATTTTAAGCAGTGCTTATAACTGCTAACAAGTGGAAGAAGATTGCCGTGGCTTTGTTTGTTCTGTTTAATTGCTTGAATTTCTAAAAAATTTCTGCCTGTTGATATAGCTTGAATTTCATTATACTGTAAGTTCAACTCCTTTTGTTTTGTTTTTCTGCTTGATTGCTGAGAAAATGCTCCAAAGTGAAAGAAACTTGAATTTTGCGTGTCTTGAACATCATCGGAATCCCATTACCATTTGATAGGCCACACATTTACTATTGTTTTCAATTAGCAATCAAATTGCTGTCCAATCAAATTATATTTTACATGGTTTAAACCTTTGCTTAATCAAATCTTATTGGCACAGGTTCTGCAGACAGACTGTAAATTTGGAAGACAATAAAACCCATTTTTGTAAGCAATGTATATCGATTAGGAAATTCCTTCCATGGACTACCAACCATTGTTAGATGAAGGACCGGGAGACTAACTGGGAATTCAAGACAATCTGACTTTTGGATTTACTAAAATATTGAGGTATTACACTTGAAAATCTTGTCAAATTTGTGCCTACTTTTGCAATTGATTTTGTGATCAGTGGTCACAGATAGTTCCTTTTTCATTTATTTTTTTCATATGCTTGGATTTGCTTTCTTTGATAGTGTTATCCCATTGACTGTGCTGGAAGTACTGAATTATGTCAGTAGCAAATTGCAACACTTTTTTCAGGGTAAAGACAATCGTCTTTTCATTTGTGGTACTTGACATGGCTTAGTTGATTTGTTTTGCTTTATGCTACTTCAACTGCCTTATGATAATCTGGGAACAAAACAAAGTGCATAGTGGATTTGTTTTCTTTTTTGTTTTGCTTGAAGTGAACTTGTTATTTGATTAGTCTCAAGTGTTATGAATCTTCATCTCAGCATTGAAGCTGAGAGAGTTTTTTATTGCCTTGGAGTAGAACTTCTGATTGGAAGTCGAAGTGTTGAAACCCAGGATATACTACTCTAAGGTTCACAAGCAAAGCAAGAAGCCAGAAATATAATGGGAAACACAATGCAAAAATCCGAAGAAACAAAAGTACAAGAACCAGGACTGCTGCGACAAGAAGATTCAAACTTTACTTGTGAAATTTGCACCGAACCTATGCTAGCAATCAGGAAATTCAAGAATGGTAGCTTGTGTAAACATCCTTTCTGTTTGGACTGCATAGCCAAATATATTGAAGTAACAGTTGAGGAATCCACTGGCTGCATTGAATGCCCTGGGCTGAACTGCAAGCAACCTTTGGACCCTCTCTCATGCAGGCGTATCATCTCGAAGCCAATATTTGAGAAATGGTGTGATCATCTATGTGATTCTACGGTTTTAGGGTCTGAAAGTTGCTATTGCCCATACCGAGATTGCTCCGTGTTGGTTTTGAATGAGTGTATGGATAACCTGAAGAAGATAAAATGTCCTAACTGCAAGAAAAACTTCTGTTTTCTTTGCAAGATTCCGTGGCATGCAGGATACCGGTGCAATGAGAGCAGACATCTAAGAGATAGGAATGACATTCTGGTTGGTGAACTGATTGAAGAGAAAAGGTGGACTAGATGTTACAATTGTGGTCACTCGGTTGAGCGAGTTAGTGGTTGCAGGGATATAAAATGCAAGTATGCTCTCTCTCTCTCCCCCCCCCCCCCCCCTCCCCTTCCCCCTCCCCCTCCCCCCCCTCTCTATGTTTATCTGTCTCTCCATCTGCATAATATTTGTGATTTGGGCGTTTGAATTCTCTTACTAACAAATTATACAGTGGCATGTGATTGTTATTGTTTGGATTATGCAACACCGTTTCCCATAACATATACATGGGAAAATAATATGAAGGAACATCCTATGTTCATTTAAAGCTCATCAGAAGATGTAGTTATGATTGCTGAAAACAATTAATTTTTTTCAAAAATTTAAAAAACTAATGATTGTTAATTCGGTAAAACTGGATTAATGCTGTACGTTGGCTGGCTTAATTGAGAACTTGTATACTTGAATGTCAAAGTTCTATCCAGCCTTGCTCCCAGAAGGTTTCTTCCATTCAAAATGATTCTAAAGATTTGGAGCTATACAGCGTATGCAATTGAAATCTTCCATTATTCAAAGTGTAGTTTACCCTGGTTAAGGGAACTGAAATATCTCACAAATGATAAATTAAAACCAGCAAAAATCACATATACTCAATTTGTGATTGGTGTATATTTCTGATTTCTTTTGATTATCAATGCAGATGTGGGGTTCAGTTTTGCCATCAATGTGGAGGACCATTCCATTTCGGTCCTTGTAAGCACAAGTGCTGTGGAAATGTTCTTTGCAATATATTTATTTTTATGATGTTACTGGCCTTCTGCTACTTCGTATATTTTGAAGTACATTCAGTCCCATCAAGAAA
Source organism: Populus tomentosa (assembly GCA_018804465.1). Classification (NCBI taxonomy): domain Eukaryota; kingdom Viridiplantae; phylum Streptophyta; class Magnoliopsida; order Malpighiales; family Salicaceae; genus Populus; species Populus tomentosa. Next base: position 10,348,398 of record CM031993.1, read on the forward strand.
AGGGTAGACTCACAGTTGCACTGGCCATGTCAAGATAAATTTTCGTGCGTGATGTTTAAGAAATATGTTGTAACTTGTTTAAAAAAGTTTGTGAATGTTCTTCTAGTACACAAAAATAATATACTAGTTTGTTCAATGGTTAGGTTAGAACTTAACAGGGGTTAGTTCTGTTCTATCCTTGAACCTTTTTCCACTTGGGAGATGAACAACCTTGAAATTCTGGACATGTTCATCAGTTATTTTTACAGGGAAAGTTCTGATTTGTTGATCTTATTCGTAAAAATGTCAAATCATTCTGATTGATTGTTCATACAGCAATATCATTTTGAGAAGGCATAGCCTAATGTACAGCAGTAGAGGGCCGTAGCCTAAATACAGCAGAAAGGCCAAAGAAAGCTGAAACAAGATTAATTGATTAATTGAGTTACGTGTCCAAACATCTATATTAAATTATCTATATTAAACTGAAAAAAAATTAGTAGCCAGGAAGGCATCAAGCAGGGAAAAATGGAAATGTGATGGAAACAAAAGTCAGAGAAAGCAAAGTAGGGGACCCAGAAAGAAATGGAGCTAGCCAGCTATCCATGGAGTCGGTAACTTGACCCAGAAAGCAATTTTTAGCTTTCATCACCGATCTCAATTTCGAGAGAAATGAACTCGGATCGGTCAAGTTACTGACTCATTTGATGAGTCATGCATGAGTTTTTCAACAATAAAAATATAAAACGATAAAATTAGCTCAAACATCGTTTTCTAAACCTTCACATAAAACAACCTAGTCTTTCTAAAGACGTGGACTTGTAGAATCATGGATAGAAAATTATAAGCGTTTTTTTTTCACTAATTGTTTAGCGCAGATAAACCTTTTACCACTAGTTCATAAATAAACCTCTAGCTTTTCTCCATAATCTGATTTATAGTAAGATTCACAACTAATTATTCATATCTATTAGATATTTCATCTTGATCATATCATAGAGCATGGAAGCAGAATTGTCAGGAACTGTTTCAAGATTTGACAATTACGAGAGAAAAGACAGCCTTTTGCGACGCAGAAAATCATAAGATAACTTTGTGTGTCCACCAAGAGTCAAGTGATGAATGGCATTCCTTCACTTGAATAAGAGCTTTGTACAGGGAAGATAAATGATTTCTATTACTGTTATTTGAATTAAAATAAGAATAAGTTTAAGATGTAAATATGATAGTGACTTTGAATTTCTCGCCGTTGTCTAAGTTATGAATCCTAGCTAATATATAATTCTAATAAATATAACTCGTGGTTGATAAAATTTGTTCTTTCGGAATTATCTTTTAAATACATCAAATAAATATGGAGGTGTGTATTTAAGATTATTAAAAATAATAATTAATTTTAATTGTCGTACAAGATAATATCACATTGACGATGTTCTTGACCCTTAAAAAAAAAATATCAAGTAAGATTGTGTTTAGAAAAGTGATAGCGGTTTTGGTTCAAAATACTTTTTGTTTAGAAATATATAAAAATAATATATATTTTTTAAAAAATTATTTTTTTAATATTAGTATATCAAAACGACCTGAAAATATATATATAAAAAAATTTAAAACTAAAAACATATTTAAATTTTGATGAAAAGTGGTTTCAACCGTGTTTTTTTAAAAAAACCTAAATTGTAAAATGAAGTTAACTTTTGATGGATTGCTTATATCCAATCCATTCATCATGTCATTGGTGTGGTATAGTAGTTAGGGAATTTGTTTTCTTAAGTTGAAATTTCAAGCCAAATTATTTGGTCACTTGAAATATTAAAGTTTTTTTTAATTAACAATTGATATTTTTAAATATCCTTGACTAAAATTAAATTCATATTTCAATTTTTTTTAGACTAACTTATAATTCACTAAAATTAAAATATATTGCAATTATAATTATATTATAAAATATACTAAAAGAGTGATGTCAAGTAATCCGGAGTATCATAATGTTTTTTTTTTAATTTTCTTCCTCAAATGTTTTTCTAATTGCAGCATTTTATAAAAACAATTTATGGTACTTAGAAAGTAGCTGGTAATATTTTACTAGTTATTTCATATGTTCACCTTGAAGAAAAAAAAATGCACGATGAAGAGTGAAAAAATAAACCTCATGTGCCCACCAAAAGTGATAAAATTATCTCCACTTGAACTTCTCTCTACCACTTGTTTTTTTTTTTTTAAGTCAATCCAGAAAGTAACTAATATGATGTTACTAATTATTTTTTGAGTACCATAAAATTTCTCTCATCTATAAACAAATTAATGACTAATTTCTAAAAAATTGTCAAGGAAATCTTTTTTAATAAAAGAGGATCAAAGTGTAAAATAAGGAGAAATCTCATTGCCGATCTCAAATTCACATGAAAAAAAAACTTTTTAGTCCACCTATTTTTATTTTTATTTTTATTAATCCCTATAGTTTTTGAAATTTTAGTTTTGATCTAAAAACTCATTTTTATTATTTTTCAGTCCCTCGATGTAAGAGACATGAAAGTAATTAAGTTACAGTGAAAGTCATTGGTTGGCTATATTTTGACCAAAAAAAAAGGTTGATCTTGGTGTCAACAAACTCCATTCAACGTGGAGATTCCATTGAGGTGTGTTTGAACCTTCATTTTTTTAAAAAAAATAGATCAAGGTCAAGAGATAAATTAACCGGTTTGATTTTGTGTTTTTGATCATTTTTTAGGTTGTTAAATTGGTTTATTTTATCTTTTAAGATTGTTTATTATATGTTTTTAGGTAAAAATAAGTTGAAAATGAAGTTTTGGGTAAAAAAATAGTCCACCTAATTTTTTGACCACCACAATGGAGGTTGCATTCTGAGCAAGCATACGACGTGTCGTGTGCCTTTATTTTCTATTTTTTTTTTAAAGAAAAATAGAGGCACACAAAACATCATATTCCTTTATTTTTTTTTTAATAAAACATAAAGATAAATGACATGTTATCTGTCTTCTATATAGGAAAGGAAAGAAAAGACCCACGGGCTTGACCTTATAGGCCCACACGTGTGACCTTTTCTATTATGGGCCATGTGATAGGCCACCTAAGCCCAAACACTAGGCCCTTTAAAGTTTTGATTTTTTTTAAAATATATATTAATTAAGTATATGTGTTAGGATTATAGTTTTGAAACTCGGTCCGGCCCGGTGGATCAACTCGACTGACCCGAGGCTGGAACTATGCCGGGTTGAAGAAAAAACGAGGGAAAAAAAAACCTGGTGACCTGGTTGACCCAACAAAACCCGGTCAAGACTCGGTTGCAAATCAGTTGACTTTTGTTTATTTTTTGTGTTATTTTTTTACTAAAACGATGTTATTTTAAATTTTTTTTTAAGAACTGATCCGGTCAACCTGGTGACCCGGTCAAAACACGGAACCCGGGCCTTGGATCAGGCCGGGTCTTAAAATTATGGTTAGGATACATGACTTATTTGATTTTAATTGAGATTATTTAAAATAAATTAATTAAAAAAACTTTTATGATGTTTTTGAATAAAATATCATTTAACTTTTACTAGTTTACTAGTAAATTTGCTACATTCTTTTTAGGGTAAAGATAATCTTCCTTTCATTAGTGGTACTTGAGAAGGCGTTGCCTTATGCCACTTCAACTGCCTTGATAATCATGGAATAAAACAAAAAGCATAGTTGATTTGTTTTCTTTTGTTTGTTTTTTGGTTGAAGTAAACTTGTCATTTGATTAATTAGTCTCAAGTGTTATGAATCTTCATATCAGCATTGAAGCTGAAAGAGTTTTGTATTGCCCAGGTGGGAATTTCTGAAGCAAAAGACAGAAAATATAATGGGAAACACTCCGCAAAAATCCCAAGTAGAAGAAGTAGAACCGCTGCTAAAAGAAGAAGATTCAAACTTTACTTGTGAAATTTTCATCGATCAGGAATTTCAAGAATGGCAGTTTGTGTAAACATCCTTTCTGCCTGGAGACTGCATCGCCAAATATATTGAAGTAACAGTCCAGGAAACCACCGGCAGCATCCAATGCCCTGGACTGAGCTGCAAGCAACCTTTGGACCCTCTCTCATGGAGGCTTATCATCTCGAAACCAATATTTGAGAAATGGTGCGATCGTCTATGTCATTCCCACGGCTTTAGGGTCTGAAAGTTGCTACTGCGCATACCGAGATTGCTCCGAGTTGGTTTAGAACGAGTGTAGGGATAAGCTGAAGAAAATTAAATGCCCTAACTGCAAGAAAAACTTCTGTTTCCTATGCAAAACTCCATGGCATGCAGGATACGGGTCCAATGAGAGCAGACATCTAAGAGATAGTAATGACATTCTGGTTGGTGAACTGATTGAAGAGAAAAGGTGGACTAGACGTAGTATATAACTGCGGTCACTCGATCCGTTGAGCGACTTCGTTGCTAACTACTAGAAAATTTACGAATATAAATGTAAGTATCGATAGATTTTTTCTATCTATATTTTATGGTGATCTTTACCGATCAATTTTTTTTCATCGTTAATTTTATTGGTGTTTATGAACGAAAATATATTATTGGTATATATTAAGAGAATTTCAATTGAAATAGAAAGAATTAAAAGAAAAACTAAATAGATCAATGACGTGTAAGTTTTTACGGATATTGTTCCCATAAAATTATAGTTAAATTCAAATAGAAAAGTCATACAGTAACATGTGATGGAATTACTCCAAGTACCACTACTAATCACCGAAGGAAGTTGTACAGTGACGGTATATTATAGCAGGTAAAATTCTTTTTGGCATGTATTATTTATCTTTTTTAACCGACGAACATTCCAGCAGAAAATAAATTACCAACGAGCGGTCTTTTGATGGACGATTTCAGTCAAGGTCAAGTACACAAATTATTGTACACACCCTTTTTGCCAAAAATGCATAGCTAAATACATAAAAGTCAAGGTCATAGACAGCGCAGAAAATATCAAATTCCGATTAATTAAGTTGTCAGCACCTTTTGAGCCCTGTCTCGTGCAAGACTATCATCTCTCCAAGTTTGTTTGTAAAATGTACCAAGTTAGAAAAAATTCAAAATGAATATGAGCCTTTCAACGGCTGTTTAATTAGCTTTTTCAGGTTAGGTTTGAGCTGGTAGTATATGTTCTCCTGCAAAACAAGTTCCCTATCTGCTGGTTTATCAAAAAAATAAGATAAAATGGCAGCATTGTGCATCCAAAATGCTTTCTTTTTCTGGATGCCTTCAACTAGTCTCGTCAGTAATTTTTAGTATTCAAATTTACTTATACGATGTTTTCGTGCTTCCAGCTAAAGTTATGAAAGCTACCAAGAAACCTGCTGATTCTTCTTGGAGCTGGAGGAAAGTCCTTGGGGTACCTTGGATTATCGCCTGCAAGCTGGGAGGTAAAAGCTTCTGGAGGCTCAAGAAGCCTACTGATTGTACTTGGAGCTGGAGCAAAATCCTCAAATTGAACATGATATTGGGAATGGAGTTTCCATTCGATCTTACTATTGGCATCATCGTGGGCCTTTAGCTAAGAAATATGGTGTGAACATTCTTAAGAAATCTGGTATACCTTTTTTACAATACGGCCTGTCCGAACATAGCAGAGATAGATACAGCAGAAATGCTTTTCTTCAAACAAAGTGAAATAATAAGCAATTGCTTCACGAATTCATCAAAAACAGAAGTTTCAGATTCCTACATATGGAGTAGAATCAGCCTAAGAACATGCCAAACTAGAAGTGGAAAGAAGAATTATAAAGATTGCTTAGAAGGTTGAAAGACACTTCCTGTTGGATAATAGAACATTAAACCAACTTTCTCATACAAAGGAAGTATTTCTGATCAAGGTGAAAGTCAGTAATACAGTCAGGATTTCCCTTCAATGACATCAGAAGACCGCCGAAAGAAATGAGCATCTCCCTCAGTTCAAGAACGAAATAAACAATGAGAAATCAACTTTCTTGTAAGCAAAAAATTATTTAGTGGAATAAATTGTGCTCTAAAACGAACTGCATAAATTAATAGACAGGAAGTGGATGGAACTTTGGCTTGCCAGTGGCATCAAGTTTCCCTTGCTTCATGCATCAAAATTATGGAGCATGAGAAAGGGGTAGAACATGATACATACACTTTATGATTCGCTCCTGAACCTTCATCTAGGATCTTGTACAACTTGCCGTGCATGATGTAGTCAAAGTTGTCAGCAATTGACCCTGGCTTAATCTGAATTGGGTGTTATACACATCAAGATTTGGTGATTAAGGACACAGTTTCAATAAATCACAGAACAAAGGCTTACATCATGTATAATAGATTAAAATGAAAGATTAGTTCCAAGTAGAAGATGTATCCTTATGAACAAAGCCTATTTTCTTTAACCAGAAAATATGTGAGCATTTTAATAAATTCTAGAGGGCAATGTAGCTAGATGGACATTAAATCTTCTGAGTAAATTATGACTAGTCGCCAATCTCCCTTCAGATATTTAAGAAAATTTCAGAAAACTATGAGTGCATATGCTGAACTCTTCTTCAAAAGACATTTCAACTTGACCACAGATCAAAGAGAAGAAATGGCAATTTTTCTCTCTTGAAACTCATCAAAACTCAAGGAAAATCTCCGAATCATATATTATTTGCAAGCTTTTCAGTAAAAAAAAAAGATGTGTTCAAATTGTCACTGTTTCAACCGCGTTTGCTCTCTAATTCAAACTAAATTTTTATGTTGCTTCAACACAACTTGATCTGTTTTCCATGGTCTGATGCTTGTGGTAGATCATTCTATATTGGGATACCAACATGTTCTCTTGTCCAAAATTATTGCCAGATTGAGAATTTCCCTCCAATTTATCAATCTCCTAATCCTACCAACTAATCACTCAAATTAACATCCTGATTTCAGCGACATAACTCAAGTCACTTATGGAAAGAATCTTGATATAGTGGACTCCAAACAAGTTTGTTCTACGTTCACGAGAAAGGATGCCTGAAATGCCTTTTAGCAGAGGTAAGAACTCTAATGCACTAAGAAGACAGTAAAGAACAATATCCAGAACTCCCCTGTAATTTGTGTTCTAAAAGCTAAAACAAACTCAAAATTTATATCCAAACGTATTAACTAGTTTTTGCATTGTTTACCAACAACTAATTGCAGTAATTTCTAAAATATTAAGACCACTTTGAAAATCAGTAGGTCTCACACTAAGATATAGCAAATTACTACAACTGATGCAGAATAGAAACATGCAAAAAGGCAAAGATACAACAATATTAAGTGAATGAATATACTCTAATCATAAAAAAGATGAAGAAGAAGAAGAAGAAGAAGAAGAGTAAATTTACAGGAGTGTAATAAGCAGTATCAGGAGTTCCATCAGGATCTAGTGTGGTAGTTAATTTCACCGCATATCTTTCTTCTTGTTTAATAGGATAAACCTCAGAATTCACATCAAGCTGCATGAACAACTCAAGCCTCTCGCTCCGCGCTTCTATACGTGTGACTGCAGAAACATATTTAAGGCCCTGTGAGCTTGAAAGAAGTGGAGGGCGGGGGGGATTCAATTATGTTATACAGCATCACCTTATAGAACTAGTGTAAGAATAGTGCAATTTTATAAGAAAATTGAATTTATTTATGATGTTCAGAATGGATTATGAAAAGGATTCTAGGGTGACATGCAGAAAAGAGTCCATCCCTGTTTGATTAAAACTACATTTGAGATCTTTTTTGAATCAGTGCACGTAAAGTATCAGGCCTACTAGCAAGAAGCTACAATCCAAACTAGAAAAAAGAAATAGTATCAACTATAAAATCACACAGCAGTAGCAGAAACCGCAGCAGTAACACCTATGAGATTACCCTATTAGCAAGAAGCTACACCCCAAGCTGAGATCAACTGTAGGCTCTCTAAAGCCAATCATTAAATTTGAGGAAACAATAAATTAATGGTCTGAATCATGACTGAGCTTCTCCTATCCATCCCCCTGAACTTCTTTCTCGATTTCGAATAAGGATTAAGCACTCCAACACGAGCTCATAAAAAGACAACCTACTGTATGCTTCTCAGTTTAGAAATTTCCAGCACTGTGTCTAGCTAGGTTCAATAAAAACATTATGCAAAAACTACTAGCAGAATGAATGATCTAGAGAGGAACATAGTGCTTTTAATTAAAGCTCAAATTAAGGACTTCATATGGGATAATTACTAGAAACATATATAACCAAGCACCAATAAAAACTAACAAATAGTATGAATTTAACAATGTGGTGAAAGATACTGAGAATTCAGAACATACCTTTGTCAAAGTTCTTACCAACTGAACCAACAATAAAGATATCCTCCATCCTTCTAGTAAAATTCTCTCTTCACAGAAACACAACCCCTGAGGCAAAAGAAGAACTAAAGAAAATAAGAACATGGTACTCTTATGCAATATATCCATCAACAGCACCACACAAGCTTTCAACTTAATATGCACGATCACAAGGGTGGAAAGATAAATCATGTGAATCAAGCTGTGTCAGCGGCACAGTGCAGGTACTTGTAACAAAGAAAAAATGACTCGAAACTATTTTCCTTCCTTTTCTTTTCTTTTCTCGTCAACCAAACAAAGTTTACGTAACCCTTTTATGTTGTCAGTAATAAGTTGCATCAATATGTAAACATTATTTATGTGTTTCTATAACAAATTAAATCATGGGTTGGTTTCTCAATGGAAGGCTCTGATGCGAGAGAGATATGTGTTTTTTCTTCTTTTCTTTTCTTTTTTTTTTACTTTGGTTTTTTGTCAGAGACCAAACAAGAAACATTCGGAAAGAGAAAAGGAGATGGAAGAGAAGAAGGAACTCACAAAGTTCAGTTCCAAAGAGAAACTTTCTGCGTAGAATCCTAACAGAACGTTGTGTGTATGGGAAACAAAAACCTCTTTACGAGATGATTACCTGACTTGTCGTTTAGGATTTAATAAATTAATTAGCCGCTAACGAGATATATAGTTGAATTTAATACTAGATTCTCATGGTCTGCTTAAACGGCGTTTTTTGGCGTGAAAACGCAGTTTCCATAAACACTAGCATATTAATAACTATTTTTTTAAAATATAAAAACAATATATAAAACATATAGATTGTATTAAATATCTTCGGTCTAACGGTTAAGTCAGATCCAAAATAACCTTAGATTTAAATGTAAAGACGGACCCAATAATATTGAATCTGATAATAAAACCAGGCCCAAGAGTTTTAGATCTTGCAGAAAAGCTAAACCCAATAACATTAGGTTTGATGGCCAATAAATGCAAAAGTCACTGGGTGTGGCTGGGCAGCCGGACCTAATGCTAGTGGGTCCTGTTGGGCAGGAAGACCCAACGCTAAGAGAAAAGAAATTCAACCCAACCCAACATCAAATGAAAATAATTATCATCATCTAATTTTTGTACAATATAAAAAAAAACCTCATCAATTTATTTTCTATTTATCGTGTGAAAAAAAATTAAATAAGAGAAAAAAAAATCTACAAAAGCAAAAAAACTAAAATTAGAAATATTTGGGTCTGGCTAAAAGACTGACTCAGTAGTCTTAGGTCTGACTCGGACCCAACGTTATTGGGTCTTGTTGGGTAGCAAAACTCAATGCTAAGAGAAAAGAAATTCAACCCAACCCAACCCAATCTCAAATGAGAAAAAAAAATCATCACCCAACTTTTATATAATATAAAAAAAGTCTTATCAATTTATTTTTCCTTTACCATATAAAAAAATATTAAATAAAAGAAAAGTTAGCAGGACCCAACGCTATTAGGTTCTGGCGGTAGCAAAACTCAACGCTAAGATAAAAGAAATTCAACCAAATCCAACCTCAAATAAAAAGAAATTATTATCACTCAACTTTTATACAATATAAAAAAAGTCCCATTAATTTATTTCCTCTTTACCATATAAAAAAAAATTAAATAAGAGAAAAGAAAAACAAATCTACATAGGTAAAAAAAATAAAATTAAAATAAAATTAAATAAGAGAAAAGCTAGCATGACCCAATGCTAAGAGAAAAGAAATTAATCCAACTCAATCTCGAATGAAAACAAATTATCATCACTCAACTTTTATACAATATAAAAAGTCTCATCAATTTATTTCTTTTTACCATATGAAAAAAAAAATAAGAGAATAGAAAAAAAATCTACAAAGATAAAAAAATAAAATTAAAAATATCTGGGTTTGGCTGAAAGCTGGATCCAGTAGCCTTGGGTCCGGCTGCGAACCGGACCCAAGAGCATTGGGTTTGGCTACCAAGCCCAACCCAGTAGCTTTTGCCATAGAAAACAGAAAAGACAACGCCTCCCAACAATATTTTTTGACTAAAAAACAGCAAGGACAACGCCTACCAACAACACTTTTTGACTAAAAAAACAACAAAGACAATGCCCCCAGGCGCTTCAATATCGTCCACAGTGCAAACTGTTTATAGTTTGGTCCACAATAGAATGAGTCTATATCCACAATATATGTATAGTGTTTTTCCAACGTTTTTTAAAGTAGAATATAATTTTAAGTTATTTTTTTTGTAAATTCTGAATTTTTTCACTTTAATCCTTAAAAGTTGTATATTTGTATTACGCAGGAGAAAGAAGGCATGAGAGATAAGAGGTTTTGGTTTTTTCAGTATCTAGGATAGATTAAAACGTGTTTTCAGATTGAAAATGAGTTTTTACATATCTTTAAGATGATTTTAAATTATTTTTAGATGAAAAATGGTATAAATTGGGTCTGAATTCCAAAAATAGTGCACATCATTTTTTTCTGGTGACGATGGTCGTCAAAAGTTGTAGGTAGCGAGGCATAAAGTTGCAATGTCATTGCCCATAATTTCCAGGCAGAAGACCCGTCCTCTGACTCTAGTATACTTTTCAAAAAACAAAATAAACCCAAACAAATTTCATCTATCTCGATCCATTCGAGATGTTCATACAATTGTATTTGTTTTTCTATTTATTTATTTTTAATTTTATTCTTCAAAATTTGATTTTTCTATGATTATCTTAGTCACATTATCCATATTATAAATTTAACAAATTAGCTTGTTTGACTCTATTTTTTTATTTATTTTTTTAATTTTCATTTTTCTCAGTTTCATCCTTCGGCATCCTTAACATTTGGTTTCAACATCTTGATTTCGGTTTATTTCCATGAAATTATCCAAGTGAAGGAGATGAGCAAGTCAATAAAACATTCTCGGTTCTCTTCTAATAGCATACAAGGAATGCATCAGCTCGGATGCCTCTACTTTTGTCTGCAAAGCACGTAGACAAACCACACCATCTAATAAAACTGTGGGCTTGGGATTAAACACTCATTTTCCTTCCTATCACAATAGAGTACCATGGGAGTGTTTGCACATTTATATATCCACAAGAGCACCAGCAAAGAGGCACAAGCACAATTACCAAATAGACACAGAGGTTTTCGAGAGATCATGCAGCACAGATAGTACGATCCTATCTAGGGAATATACCCCAGTTTTAGGGGACACCCCTACATAGATATGTTAGAATAAGTATGGTACAAGAAAACAACATTTTGAGGAACATTGGATTGTGATGTTCAGAAAACACAGGGACATATTACTGAGTTTCACAGCTTCCTGATCAGACAAAATAGCCTCTGATCAAGCTCGAATTGAGAGACATATGAAGGATCTCCCTTCAACAACATCAGAAGCCCACCAAATGTAATAACCATCTCCCTGAGGCCAAAAAAAATATCACAAGGTAATTAATGTCAGTTGGCCGTAATAAACAAGTAAATGAATAAAGATTGCCATCATAAATAGAATGTCAAGAAAAATTATATAAACATAATATAATGAACATATTTGCAGAAAATGCAAATTCTAAACATATACATACGTTCGAGTTGCCCTCCTTGATCCTTCCTCTTGAATCTGATATAGCTTCCCATGCATGACATATTCATATTTGTCAGCAAGTGTTTTTCTCCCTCCCTGACACAAGACATTTATGAATTCATTAACTAGGAAATGATTAATACAAAAAAATCAGACAACGGAAAAATTTAATGACAAAACAAGATTACCTGAGTATAATAGCCTGTGTCAGGTGTCCCATCCAGATTCAGCGTATGGGCCAAAGCCATTGTGAATTTGTCATTCACGAACATGGGGTATACATCAGTGTTCACATCAAGGTGCATGAACATATCACAGTTCTGACTATGTGCTTCAATGCGGGTCACTGCATCCAAATAAAAGAAGTTACAAATCTGCGCCTACGGTTAACTCAAAAGATGTCAAAACATATTTTCCAAACATGCTATCCACAAGATTCATTCAGAAGAGTCAAAGATGGAAGGGTAGCTAGATCATGGCCAAATTTTTATTAGTTCGATAACAAGATTGCATTGTGTAGGAGTATCTCCTTAAACTGAAAGCATGTCACTCAAAACATAATTCATTGCATGATAAAAGTTAAGAGAAAACGTTCCAACGTCCCAGAACAACAGACCACACTACCAGGCAGTATTTTGTAATAAACTCAGATCAACCACATCAAGTTCCCAACCAAATAATTACGCACAATACAGCACATAATTTTCTAAGCAAAAGCATACTGTTGTCACAACGAAGTCTTTCTAACACGGGAACTGGATGAAGCATAGATATGATTATCTCATAATTGGGGATTACCACATAAAACAGACATGATATCTCCACTTGAATTCTTTAGTTTTGACAAGGAAAGCATAAAAATAAATACAGAAGTTGGAACATTCGACTTGAAGAACTTAAGGACAATGGATCTATTACAATAATAGGATCATTCATCAGAATCATTCAAACAAAGTGTTTCACACCACACTTGACAAGAGAATGGATACAATAAAGTAAATATGCAATCCAGTACAAGAAAAATCACAATTTTGGGGCAAGGTGAAGATTTTTCAGAAATCTAAAGGGAAATGAACTCAAGTTGAAAATTTTTAGCCTTGGTTGATTCTTCTAGCTCATACATAAGCATTGAACAAGAAGCTATAGAAAGAGAATTAAGGGAGAATTAAAATCATAGATACCTTTGTCAAATTTTTTGCCGTCAGGATCTAGTTTGTCAACAACAAAAATATCTTCAAACATGATGATGTTTGAGCTTGACATCCTTCCTGCAAAAACCACATGCATAGCAGCAGCATATTAGAAACAAAAGGTTCATTCTTTTAAATTGCTTAAAAAGAAAATCAAGAAAATGACTAGAGCCCAGATCATAAAATCAGAAACCCAGGAAAGATTTCCTGTTTTGACATAAACTCGAGCACATCGAATAGGAGAAAGAAAGGGAGGGAGAGGGTTTCTTACAATTGTTAGAGAGCTTGGAAGTTTTTCGAGTGAGACAACAGCAGCAAACTCTGAGAGATTTAAGACAAGAGGGAATATAAAACGGAAGGGAACTGAAGAAGTGCAAGAGAAACAATCGAGCTGGGCCCATGTTCTATTTGAAATCGGGCCCAATATGGATCGAGCCCATATTATTTGTTTGCATTTTGTAACCATTTTCAAGAAACTTTTAATTTGCAATATACCTATGACTAAATTTTTTATTTTGATTTTTTAACAAAAAGCATTGAGATGAAAGAATAAAAATCAGAAACGATATTGTCAAATAATTGGCCAAGCCAGTCAGATAATTATTAGCCAGAACCCGCTTTAAACCACCACGCCGTGGCTATCAATCCACGCCAACCCAGCCGAGCCAATACCACCAATTCTCAAAAACTTCTCTTCCTGATCAAGTGTTTGGATTTCAATACTGGCTAAAGACCCATGGTCACTAGAAGTCTTTGTTTTTATTTCAATTTTTTTATTTGATATAAATTATTAATTAAGCTCAACAAAGAAAAAAACATAAAAAAGTAAGTCGTGTAAGGAAGATAGAGCACCTGTGATTATAACTCTCTGTTGGTTGTTATTGTTCCGCAAAAGATAACAAAAGATAACAGAGAACGAAATGAGGGGCGGGTTGCTCTTCTTAGGAAATTAGAGCAGGGACTAATTAAATTAATTAGTTCTTCAACTTTCATTTTGCTGCCAGCGACTCAAAGGAAAGTTAATATATATATATATATATATATATATGCATGCATGCCAGGTCTTGCCCAGGTCACTAGTCAACCGGGTTTGACCGTTTTTTTACGCTAGCCGGTTTTTAACCTTACCCGAACCGGTTTAGCCACCGTGTCGACCCGCAGGACCAACCAGGTTCCAGATCGATCTGCCGAGTCGGTCCGGATTTAATAATTATAAATTCAACACCTATATTTTTTATTTTAGTTCGATCACAATTTCTCAAAATCAAAGAATTTTTAGAATACTCGAATAAAAAATAATATTTTCTTACATGTAGAATTAATATAAAAAAAATCAACAATAGTGTCTTATCATACTACCAGAGTATGTTTGTTTTTAATTTTTTTTTTTCAAATTAATTTTTTTATATTTTGAATTGTTTTAATATATTAATATTAAAAATTAAAAAACAAATTATTTTAATATATTTTCAAGTAAAAAACAAATTGAAAAATAATAACTATCATAATTTAAAACACTACCATAGCCATCATCAACTAAGCATGACCACCATCATAATTTTCTCCTCCTTGGTATCCGGTGATAAACTCAATTTTTAATTGATCAACATATAGCATTGATATTGATTTTTATTTTCATTTGTTTGTTTTTAAATATTTTGCAAATATTGATACTTCACATATGTCCTATAATTTATGAAAATATTATTTATTTTATTTGAATTGTATATAAAAATCATTGATTTTGAAAAATTACACTCAATTGACCGAAATTAAAATCATACTTGTTGAATTGATCTAATTGAAAACATAAGGGCGTATTTGATGAATTTATGAGAACATGGGATGCAATTAGAGGGTTTTTCCCAAATTAGTTTAACTGGTAAATGAAAGAAATAATTAATAATCAATTTTCACGTTTTATGATGAATTTGAATTTTCCCATGTTCCTTTAAAAACATGACTGGTTATGTTTGAAATTTAATCATTAAGTTTTTATTCAACGATTTAAATAAATAAATCATAAGAAGATCTCAATTAAGATTATATAATATAAACTCGGATCGGATCGTAAACTCGAATTGTAAACTCGAATTATAAAATCATAAAATCACAAGTAAAATATTTTAACTAATTTGAAAATCCAGTCAAGTAGTATATAATAATATTACACAATTAAAATAAAAATGAAACTTAACTAAATTGCAAGATCCAGTCATGTGGGTTAAAATTGTTTTCGTTTCTTTCCAGGTCACTGGTCTTTATTCAGATTCTAAAGATGAACAAGTCCAAGTGGATTGGATAGCAAGTGGATTGGATAGAAAAATGCTCTTAATTAATAACATTTTCTTTTACCTGTTGATATAATTATGTAAAGCCGCACATCACAATCATCGTTCTAATTGTTCAGTAATTTTCAATAGAAGTTTAGTCCTGAAAGTGTGTGACATAAATTGATGACACTAGGTTTTGCATGAAACACATAGCTAAACAACAAAGAAATATAAGCATGAAACAACTGATAAGATCGGACCCTCTGATTGTTTAGGAATATAATCAGTATCTTTGTTCTGTTTCCCAGTTTTTCAAATAGCATATTTGCTGGCTAGGGTCTGCATCATATAATTGCTTGTTCCTCACCTCGCCCAATTAAATTTTATGTGATGAAAGACTGTTGAGAAATGACTGCTAATTGGATCAAATTTCTGATTTTTCTATGCAGTGATGAACTGGGTCGTTTTGTTGCTAATAAACATTGCCTAAGAAGCCTTAAGATGGAAGAAAATATGCTTATATGCTTATAGAGAAGACAACCCTAGCTAGTCAAAACACACACACACTGGTTTGATTCTAGGTCAGCAGCAGCAGGAGCTTAACTTGAACACGCAAACTAAAAGCTATTGCTTTTGCTATGCTATGCTATGTTATCCAGTTATCCTAGTGATCATCTTATCAGTGTCAGCTATAAAAAGGGATCCATGCATCCAGCTGCTAAAAGCTTATTTTGGAATCTTTCTACCTTTCTGCTAAATTACATAACCCTGATTAAGAAGGTATATACTAATTAATTAGATAGCCATGTCAGCTGGACTAGTTTCATATGAGGTTGTATTTTGTAATTAAATCTTTCATGCAAGATTTCTAAAAACTGTTGTTGAATATATGTGATTGCAGGGATGATCAAGGCTTTTGTAGCATAGAGTGCAGAAATAGGCAGATGGTTTTGGATGAACTGAGAGAACTTGAAGCGTCTAGCAATGAAAGATTAAAATCTTATGAGCACTGCAGTACCACTGCTAAATTACATAACTTTTTCATATTCCTAATTTTCCTCCTTTGTACAAACTTTGTGCCAAACAGATAATTCAATGGAAAGGGATAATGTAATATAGCAGAACGCAAGTTACTAATGGGATTTTTTAAGGATTATTTATCATATAAAAGAACAGATAGAGACGATTAACAACAACAAGAACAACACTGTATTTGCCAGAGATGCTGGCGTGATGTTTTACAAATGATAGGAGTCATATGACCATTAACAACAACAACACTGTATACAGCCAGAAAAACGACATGCCCTCTTCTGCATAATAAAACATGACAGAAAAGATGAGAATCCAACTAGCAAACCTGGTTATATATTTGCGCTGCTGGTGAGTGGAGAGTCGAGACTTGAGATTCTACGCTCCTGAATGTGCTGAATGCTGATATTAATTTTTTAGGGCTGAGACTTGAGATTTTGAGAATTTGAGATTTGGGGAAACCAGGAAAGGGGAAAGGAGAAGAGGGTGGGTGGAGTGTCGGTGTCGGGCGCAATGAAATCAGGAGATGGAGTGGATTCTCAATCTTCTTATTGCATAGTTGGCAATTTTGTAATAGATGCTGACGCTGCTTAGCTACGTGGTTGAGCGTTTTTTTTTTTGTAAAAATTTAATTTTTTATTTTAAATTAATTTTTTAAATAATTTTGTATTAATTTAACGTATCGATATAAAAATTAAAGTTTTTTCAAATATATATATATATATATATATATATATATATATTATTTAAATATATTTTTAAATAAAAATTATTTTTAAAAATAATTATTACTACAGTAATAAACATGCTGTAATAAACCTCTCTTGTCATGGAAAGCTAAAGGACCGAAAAATTATTACCTTTCTATTATACATCTTAAAATTGACGAATAAGTCATCCAATAAACAAAATTACTAATTATTAATCTCTGGCACTAAAACATAAACTACAAAAAATAATGACCAAATTAATTAAAGAAGGACTATTCTATGATTCTGTTTACTCATTTCATTTTCTTTTTTAAGACAATTAAAAGAGTAGAACTTTCCACATCTTTGGTTTCTTAGCTAAACTTAGCTAGTTTCTGTTGGTAGTGTTTTGAAAAAATTGAAAAAATTATTTATTTTATTTAAAATTATTGTTTTATATTTTTAGATTGTTTTAATGTGCTAATATTAAAAATAATTTTTTTAGAAAAAATATTATGTTAATATATTTCTAAACAGTTATGCTAGATTATTTTTATTTTATTTAAGATTATTTTTTTATATTTTTAGATCATTTTGTAGTTTTTAGTATATCTATTGATGGTGTTCATGTTCAATTTAATGTATTGCAATTGTAAAGTGGCCAATCCCAAGAAGTGTTCATTATGTTTAAAGTTTTCACGGAATTGCATCTTTTTATAGGCAATTCATCTGAAACTTTAGTTCTTTTATTAAATGTATTATGAGGTATCTAAATGAAGCATCTTTTAGTGGTAAAATAAGGTTAAATTCACTTTAATTAGTGAAAAAAAAAAAGATGATTGAATGTCTTTTGTTGGCACTTTTACATTTTAAGAAATCATTTGAGGTAATTATTACATCTTGGATAAGTATTGAGGGAGTTCTTAGCTAGGATGAGTGATTTTTTTAATGAGAAGCTTTCTAGATAAAAAAGGAACTACTTCATTTATGATATGAAGTGTTATGCTATTGTTTAAAATCTCAAGCATTGACGACATTATTTGAACTTATAAAAGGACTTTGTTATAAACATAAATCATGAAGCTCTGAAAATATATAAATAAGCAACATAAATTAAGCCATTGGCATGAAAAGTGGGTGTTGTTTCTACAAGAGCTTACTTTTTTTTTCTAAAGCACCAATCAAGCAGCTTAAACAAAGTGGCTGATGCTCTCAATAAACTAATTATTCTACTCAATACTATGTGCATGTAGATAACAAGGTTTAATGTTCAACAACTGATCTCCCTCTCAGATGGACTTCAGTTCCCTCAAGTCTCCAAGAAGTGTTCATGATGTTTAAAGTTTTTATAAACTTGTATCTTTTTATAAATGATTCAAGTGAAACTTAAGTTCTTTTATTGAATCTATTACGAGGTGTTTAAATGGAGCCTCTTTTAGTGGAAAAATGAGGTTGAATTCACTTTAATTGGTGAAATAAAATATGATTGAAGGTCTTGTGTTGGCACTTCTACATTTTAAGAAATCATTTGAGGTAAACTATAGTATATCTTGGGTAAGTATTGAGGGAGTTCTTATCTAGGATAAGTAGAATTGATTTTTTAACGAGAAGTTTTCTAGATTAAAGAGGAACTACTTCATTTATGATATGAAGTGTTATCCTGTTGTTTAAAATCTCAAGCATTAAATGATATTATTTAAATTTATAAAAGGAATTTGTTCTAATCATAAATCATGAAGCTCTGAAAATATATAAATAAGCAACATAAATTAAGCCATTGGCATGAAAAGTGGGTGTTGTTTCTACAAGAGCTTACTTTTTTTTTCTAAAGCACCAATCAAGCAGCTTAAACAAAGTGGTTGATGCTCTCAATAAACTAATTATTCTACTCAATACTATGTGCATGTAGATAACAAGATTTAATGTTCAACAACTGATCTCCCTCTCAGATGGACTTCAGTTCCCTCAAGTCTCCAAGAAGTGTTCATGATGTTTAAAATTTTTATAAACTTGTATCTTTTTATAAATGATTCAAGTGAAACTTAAGTTCTTTTATTGAATCTATTATGTGGTGTTTAAATGGAGCCTCTTTTAGTGGAAAAATGAGGTTGAATTCACTTTAATTGGTGAAATAAAATATGATTGAAGGTCTTGTGTTGACACTTCTACATTTTAAGAAATCATTTGAGGTAAACTATAGTACATCTTGGGTAAGTATTGAGGGAGTTCTTATCTAGGATGAGTAGAATTGATTTTTTAACGAGAAGTTTTCTAGATCAAAGAGGAACTACTTCATTTATGATATGAAGTGTTATCCTGTTGTTTAAAATCTCAAGCATTGAATGATATTATTTAAATTTATAAAAGGAATTTGTTCTAATCATAAATCATGAAGCTCTGAAAATATATAAATAAGCAATATAAATTAAGCCATTGGTATGAAAAGTGGGTGTTGTTTCTACAAGAGCTTACTTTTTTTTTTTTCTAAAGCACCAATCAAGCAGCTTAAACAAAGTGGTTGATGCTCTCAATAAACTAATTATTCTACTCAATACTATGTGCATGTAGATAACAAGGTTTAATGTTCAACAACTGATCTCCTTCTCAGATGGACTTCAGTTCCCTCAAGTCTCCAACAACTCTCAATCAAAAAAAATTCCACATGCATGTAAATCAGCTCCATGTATATAATGTACAATATTTAGATAACCAATTGATACCATCTTGTTTTCGAATACTATAAATCTCAAGGTTAATGGAAACTTATATGGTCGTTAACTTTAGGGTCTTGAAGAATTAGTTAATATATGTGTAAGCTAGCCCGGATACCCATAATTACCAAAAAAAAAAAAAGTAATTAAATTGAAAATCAAAGAAGTAAATCAATGGCGAAATACAAAACATTAACAAGAATGTAAACGTACAAGGAAGAATCCAATTAGCTCCTCCTTTTAAAGTGAAAATCACAAAGAAAAAGGGGGGAAAAAAGTGGAAACACCTTCAAATTAACACTTCCTCAAGAAAGAAGTCCCATGCAAACCAAACCGAGCCCAACAACCAACCCCAATGCTACATTCCTTCCACCAGCTGAGTTCTTACCTGTTGATGGTTCTGCAGCCGCCACTGTTGAATTGGACTTGCTTGATGGTGCTGGAGGTGATGCAGCCGGTGACTTAACACCGAACAATGCCTCGGGCAACAGGACCTTGTCGACTGGGTAAACTGCCAAAGGAGAATCTTGCCTCAAAGCGTTGTTAATTTGAACCTCAACAAGCCCTGTTGATACATTGACTTGGTTGCTTTGGCCAGTGAAGTTAAGACCCCAGACACCATCTTGGCCTGAGGCCTGAGTGGGAACAGGGTTACTAACCAGCAAAAGATTGTTCATGGTATAGAATTTAGGCAACGTGTGGTATTGAAGAAGCTGAACTTGTTCTTGTTGGCTGAGGCCATTTAAAGCACCAGCTTTAAGATTGTTGAAGGCATTATCGGTTGGGGCAAAGATAGTCATGCCCTCAGAAGAGCTGTTTAGCTGATTCTCAATTTGGTTGAGAGTTTGAGTCTTGTTCAGAAGGTCAATGAGGGTGGCGAACTGTCCACCCTTTACAAGAACTGCGGTGAAGTTAACCGGGCCGGAGGGCGTCGGGGCGGGTGCTGTCGGGGTTTGAGCTTGAGCATTGAGGGAGAGGGAGAGGAGGAGTGAAAGGAGAAAGAAAGACAGGGGAGTGGCAGCCATTGTGGAGGCTTTGGTGGTGGTGTGCGGGCAGAGAGGATTGGCATGGCTTTTATGAGATAAAATGTGGGGTGGGACTTTGTTGGAATGAGCTGGCTATTCCACCATTGAATCAAGACAAATCCTACTCACCAATAGGAGATTAAAAATAAGCTTAATTAATGAGATTAGATAGATTTGGCTGGCTTAATTTTCCGATTTATCTTCAATTCAATGATTAATGCAGCTGCAACTTAGTTGGCAAAATCCACTTTAGTTGCACCCTCTATTTCTATAAATTCATCAAATAAGTCCCTATGTTTTCTATTAGTTCAATTCAACGCCTGTGTTTTCAATTTCAGTTCGATCACAATTTCTCAAAATATTTTTTAGGCCACTTGAATAAAAAATAATATTTTCTTAAATGTAGAATTAATATAAAAAAAATAAATTAACAGTAGTGATTACCATTCTAGAGTGATTGTTTTTATATTTAAAAAGTGTTTTTGAATTATTTTAATTTTGTTTATTTAAATTAAATTTTTTTATTTTGAATTGTTTTGATGTACTGATATCAAATATAAATTTTAAAAATAATAAATATATTATTTTAATATATTTTCAAGCAAATTATAATTTAAAAAACAATAATTATCATTACTTAAAACACTAACTTCCATCATCAACTAAGCATGACCACCGACATAATTTTCTCCTCCTTAGGATCGGTAATAAACTCAATTTTAATTGATCCACATATAGCATTGATATTGATTTTTATTTTCATTTGTTTTGTTTTTAAATATTTTTCAAACATTAATACTTCACATATGACCTCTAATTTATGAAAATATTATTTCTTTTATTTGAATTGCACATAAAAATCATTGATTTTAAAAAATTATACTCAATTGACCAAAATTAAAATCACACTTGTTGAATTAATCTAATTGGAAACATAAGGGCGTATTTGATGAATTTATGAGAACATGGGATGCAATTAGAGGGTTTTCCCAAATTAGTTTAACTAGTAAATGAAAGAAATAATTAATATTCAATTTTCACGTTTTATGATGATTTTGAATTTTCTCATGCTCCTTTAAAAACATGACTGGTTATGTTTGAAATTTAATCATCAAGTTTTTATTCAACGATTTAAATAAATAAATCATGAGAGGATCTCGATCTTCTTATTGTATAGTTGGCAATTTTGTTAGTGATACAGACCCTATTTAGCTATGTGGTTAGGCGTGTTTTTATATATAAAAAAAAAAAATTATTTTAAATAACTTTTTAATATTTTTAACATGTTGATATACAAACTAATTTTTTAAAATATATATCTATTATTTAAATATATTTTTAAATAAAAATCATTTTAAAAAATTATTACTACTAGAATACTAAACATGCTATAATAAACCTCTCTTGTCATGGAAAGCTGAAGGACCGAAAAATCATTACCTTTCTATTATACATCTTAAAATTGACGAATAAGTTTTCCAATAAACAAAATTACTAATGATTAATCTCTGGCATATATTGAGACACTGTCATTGTAGTATGGTAGCAATTCTCGCACGGCACTAAAAAATAAATTACAAAAATTAATGACCAAATTAATTAAAAAAGAAGGACTATACTATGATTCTGTTTACTCATTCCATTTTCCTTTCTTAAGACAATTAAAAGAGTAGAAGTTTCCACATCCATTGGTTTCTTCGCTAAACTTAGCTAGTTTCCGTAGACAATGTTTTGAAACATAATTGAAACTGTATTTTAAAAAAATTTATTTTATTAAAAAAATTTATTTTATTATTTAAATTGTTTTGATGTGCTAATATTAAAAATAATATTTTTATTAAAAAATATTATTTTAATATAATTCCAAACAAAAAATATTTTAAATTATAACTGCACTTCTTAACACTAATAAATTTGTGCTCAATGTTTTCCAGTTTTTAATCATAGACAGTTGGTTTTTGAACAAACAATGGTATATATTATATCCTGGTTTTGGCTGCCTGGCATAACATGGCATGTGGGAATATGATGCCTCTCTCTCTCTCTCTCTCTCTCTCTCTCTATATATATATATATATATATATATATAAAAAGCCACCAAATTCTAAATGGGGTGCAGAAATGTCTGAGCATGATTGTGCTAGGGATGGCTTTTCCAAGGGTCCCATTACCAACGTGCTGCGCTGTCGTAATTGGCATGTAGCTGTTGGACTCTTGTGGCTGGTGGTTATTAAGGTGATTTCATTTAATTTTACAAGTGATTAGGATATAGTTTTTGTTTGTGATTCCATAATAAATTGAACAAATATGTCAGTGGCAGCGCCGACAAAACATCATTACTTTTATTTTTTATTTTTTTGATTTAGGCTAAATTGATAAAAGATTATATCATCGATTATATTTTTTTGTTTTTTAATGCTAATAGTTTAAGTTTTTATTAAAACAAAAACCAAGGGAAATTATTGTGCAGCAAAGCATGTAATACTATTTATTGTAGTAGTATAATGATAAAATTACTTTTAAATCATAAACTCTTTGAACTAGGTATTGGGAGCAAGATGATCTTTTCACCATAATACAATTATTTTCTGTAAATTATATAGAGTTAGATTGGTTATTTTAATTTTTTGCACAATAAAATTACTAATTTAATTATTGAATAAAAAAATAGATTAACTTTCATTCAAGAGTGTTTTGGTCTTTTTATTTTTTAAAATAGTTAAATTACTTTATTGCTCTTAAAAATAAAATTAAATAAACTCTCATACGAGAGATTTTTTGTCTTTTTATTATTTTGTTTTTTGGTGTTATATCAAGTAATTGAAGAGCATTTTTGTATTTTGATAAATAATAAATATTAAAATAAAAAAAAAATTTGCTAGAGCATGCAACACATAGGCCAACAAGTTGACGACCCTCATGCTCTTTGAGAGGTGTGGGGGGATTGTTTGGCCATCGAAAACCACCTTCTACGGCGACATCTAAATCTTCTCAGTGCCTCCTTTATAATGGGGCGATGCGTGTTTAAAAAGCATCTTTAATTTGGCAATGATGATCATTTTTCTTTTTATCCTTTTCTTTTTCATTATTCTAGGTTATCTTGAGTCTTTTTATTTATCATTATTTGTTGAGTTTTATTTAGCTAATTTTTTAAATTAATATATTTTTCTAGAATCCATATTTTGATATTTGAAGTTTTTTTTTTTTTACAATTTATAAAATTAAAATTCTTTTTCAATCTCAAACTCCCTTCAATCTTTTAACCTTTCAAATTTAGCCCCGTTGTTTTTATTTTTTATTTTTTTTTGATATAAATTATTAATTTTAGTTTTTTTACAATATCATTCTCTCATCCGAGTCACTTTTTTTTTTTTTAAGCACACTTGCGTCGTTAAACATCTTTTTTCAGGTATAAGAAAAATGTTTTGTGCCTCAGCTTAGCACGGGCTCACAAATCTATCATGAACTAAAGGAGATTAAAGAATATCTTTAACATTAAAGATAAAAAAAAATGATTTTTTTCATTAATGGGAAAATCATTAAGCGCTATACAAATATTGAAGGGTAAACTATGTTTTCGTTAAGCATGTATTTTTTTTTTCTTTTTTTGTGTGATTTTAGACTACACCGACAGGAGGAAGTATGCTTATAAGAAAGGCTAGCTCAACCACCACATAAATCCATCCACAAATATAAATATACGTGTGCGTGTGTGTATTATTAAAAAAAAATCAAGTTTGCACCTCTCATTTATTATATATAAAAAAAATCTTATGTTTTGACATCGCAGCAACACAAGTTAATTTGGATCATCCAATCAAAAACTAACAAAAATCCTTAAAAATTGCATTGTTAAATTAGTATAAACAAATACAAATTGGAATCTTAAAAGCATTTGTCGACCAATAATTACTATCTAGCAATTAGCTATGTGTAATGGTGAAGATGACCAATCAACAGCTAGCTAGGCAAGTTTGATCCGTTGGTAAGTCATTTTCCAATTCAATTCATGAAATGGAAGGGGAAAAGGCCAGTCCTAACGTGAGTCTGTTTCACAAGCTATCAAGATTTTTAATTTTAAAGGAGGTTTCAAGAAAAAATAAAATAAAAACACACACGACAGCTACTAGTCGAAAATACCCAGATTGTTTGGAAAAACAAGAGAGCAAGTGGCTCATAATGTTTAATGATCTAGTAGAAGTGATGATGATATACCCCAGAAAAGAAGGGAGCTAAGGTAGAGGGTTCAATTTAACTTCCAGCAGAGGAAGTAATGAGTTGCGCTAAGTTTTTAGAATTCTTTTTCACAATTAACACATACCAAAGGAGCTCATTGGCGCCGTTACTGTTCATCATATTACAATTCATTATAGATTATAGCAGTGATTTTTTTTTTAGAATTTTTAATTTAGCTCTCAAATTTTTATTTTGCATGGTTTAGCCTTTTTAAACCTAAATTAACACTCGATTGCATATTTTTTTGAGAGAGATGATTGAGTTGAAAGATACGAGATTGAAGTGGAAAAACAGGTGAAATAGATGGTAATTTTGAAATTTATTTTAAAAGTTCATTTTCACCCTCCTATTTTTTTTTTGTTCTTAGGTAATCGATCCCTTTAATTTTTTTAAAAAATTAATTTTAACACCAAATTTTATTTTCTTTTTTTTTCCAGTCCTTTTATAGTAGGAGAAAAGAGAGGAGCTCATCGGATTCTAATGTAGAGAGAGAAAGTTGTTATTGCCAACGATTCTGGTCACTAAAATAGTTGATTTATGTGTCAAATAATTTCATATGATAAGAGGAGTTCAAACTAGGTGTGTGTGCGTGTGTGTTTTTTTTACCTTGAAAATGTCTAAAAAACATATTTGAGCTTGGAAATACTTTTTGTTCCAGGTTGGTTTCGGGTTTTAAGGCATTTTTTTGTTGTGTGTTTTGAGGTCATAAATTGGTTTAACAAGGTTCCTAAAGTGTTTTTTTTTTGGTGTTTCGCATGAAAAAAACATGAACTTTATTTTTTCAGTCACCACAATAACCGGAATCTGGGAATCCAAACAATGTGTAATCTATTTTTTTCAAAAAACATTGGTACAGATGACATATTGTTTGCCTTCACTAACTTATAAAAGAATAAAAGGGCCTATGCATGACCCATTTCTTGATAGGCAAGGCGTTTGGCCTGACTTACCAAGCTTAGCAGCGTCTAGCCTCATTTTTTTTTTTTGTAATTAATACCCTTTTTAAATGTCTTTTTTTTTTAATAATTTTTAAGTGTGTATTTTCATTAATGTTCATTCTCTATGATTTTCTTGGTTTATTTAACATCTTTTAATGGTGATATTTTTTATTATAATATTAGGTGTATTTAATTTTTGAAGAGGTTAGTATGATTTGTCTGTAATTTTTTTTATATTTTATATAGATAAAATTTATTTTTAAAAAATAAAAATATTTTATTTTTTTATAATATTTTTAATAAGTGCAACTTTGCGTAGTATTTTTTTTCCTTTTATTTTATTCAATAAATTATATATATGTATCGATTTCTATTATAAATTAATTTTAATAAACAAATTTATTAAATATAACTAGGTAAATGATTTGTACTGCGATATTAAATATTTTGATCTATATTAGTCTTTTGAGCTTGTCAATTTTATTTTTATTTATCATTAATTTTCTTTTTTATTGAATTATCTTGATATTATAACATAGGACGCATAATAAATATTTAATTTGGACATGTCTCATATTCAAGTCACAAGTTTCCCGTGTTAGTCAGACAATATTTTATTTATTTGTTGTGCTACATCATTTTTTTCATTAAATTAATTAAGATTTAACTTAATTAACAATTTCTCTTTAAAAAAATAAATATAATCGTCCATATATGTTAAATTTTTTATCGGCATGCAGCATTGAACATGCATGCCACCAATCTATTTTTGCACTAAATGAGTGGTGTTTCCTTTTCTCTTTTCCTATCTAGGTTTTAGTTGACTATATCCTACATTGTTGGTACCCCATCTATGTCATTATTGGTATTCTATCTCTTCATGCTATCACTTGTTATTTATGCGTATCATAAACACTTTCTATTCCTAGTTTCTTGACCGGATAAATTGAGATTGCAGCAATTTGTTAATAGATGGGAACTTAATTGCATAAGGTTTAATTGGTATGCTAAGATTAATCATTCAAGGTTATGCAGGCGTTTCTATGGCCATGTTTCTTAAAGTAATTGAAAAAAAATAAAAACTCTCTTAGCACCATAAACACTATAAACCATGCGTTTGCTCATCAAATTCTCATAAAAGTGTGGTGGAAAAAAGATTGGCTAGTATTGAGTATTTTTATCATTTATGTAACCGGTTTTGACCCCTGTTTTCAATATATTTTTAAAAATAAAATTAAAATGAGAATTGCTACAAATTTTGTTGACGAGTTTAGAGCTTCCTAGTCTTGGGCTATTAAAAAATAAAAATTTAAGCGTAAAATGATTATTAAAATAAAGAGACCATAACTAAACATAAGAGTTTAAATCATGTTTAACTCTTATCAGATCAAGAGAAAAGAAGATAAAGATAAGAATAAAGAATTTAAGATTAAAAAAAAAAAAGTCATGTAAAACGTGAGTTATAAATAGACTGGACGAGAGGAATAAAAGGGAATGAGAAAAAAAAATCTATAAGAGAAAAAAATCTTTAGTGATTAGAGAGTTATGGAAGGATACTCCGAGAATTAAAAAAAAAAAAAGAATAATAAAAGAGAGAATAAAAAGAAACAAACAAGAAACAAACACACTAAAAATAGAGAGAACAACAAGAAACGAAAAAAAAATCCATTCATCATCTTCTTACATAAATAATAATAATAAAAACAAAATACGTTTTGGCCAACCACCATAGACCAGAAGCCTCGATTTCGTCTCCATGGCTTTAGCCTAATCACTTCATAATTTATCATCCAAAATCTCAACAGTTAGCCACCATCTTATTCTCTCACAAACCGAGTGAATTACATCCCATATCATTGAAAATAAGTGACACACATTATATCTCTTTATTTGAGTGTCCTAATCTGCTAAAACAAGGCAGAATAGTTGTCACTTTTCCTGCCAAAAACAACCAATTAGCTTAAATTCTAGCTTGAAACTCAAAAAAAAAAAAAAAAAAAAAAAAAAAAAAACCCACATGAAATCATAACCCACAATAACCAAAGATCACAATCTTGATTTCCACCTAAAACATATATTTTCATTTCTTTGCAGGTCCAAGCAATAGTGCATGCAGGGTATGCATCACCAGACCCCATTGTTCCTAATATGCCAGCATGCCTAAGCCATAGGTCAACACTGATTCACTTCATTCTAGGGCATTCCGATCAATTCCAACAGTTATAGTAAATCAATATTCTTGGATCCAAAATTTTTATTATTATTATTTACTTTGAATAATTTGTTGATTATCTTATGTGTGTGATATTTCAGTTTTTTTTTTATATGCTAGTGATCATGTATATAAGTGTTAGGTTATTTTTGTTGATTTTTTATTTTTATTTTGCATGGATATGATGGATGATCATTATGTGCCATATTTTTTTTTTGATTTACGTGGGTGTTCGGGCCAGCTTGCACGCACCACGACTAATCTCACGGCTCACTGAACATCCTGCAAACCCAGTGAAAATGTAAGGCACCGCGGGGGTGACAGGCGTGCACGGTCAGGTTTGAACCCAGAATGCAGAGGAAGAGAACAAGTCCCTTCAACCGCTGGACCAAGATCTCAAGTGCTTATGTGCCATATTTTATTATCATGTATGAATGTGTTTTAAGTTTGGGTTTTTATTCAGAACATTGAAAAATCTCAATACAATTATAAGACTAGTTATGTTTTGCCTTTATTTTTATGATTGGTTATATTCATGATTTGCTTGCTTGCTTTTATGTTTTTTACTTATTTTTTTTTCATTAGCATACATATTGGATTGGATATGGACTTATACTCTTGCATAATGAAAAATTAGTGGTGGTGCCTTGATGTGGCTTCATCTTGGGTTAGTACATAAGAAACCTCAGACTCTCATTGAAAGTCTATATGGTTATGATTAGTAGTTGACATGTCATTGCTTCAATCCATATTTCTTTCACCTAGTAGGTGTCAAGGTTTTTTTAAGGTTTGTTTACATGAATGATAAGGGACTCTATAAAGATCTTTAGGTTAGTCAACCTACCTACGTGTAATGGTTGGAACCTTCCCCTATAGTGTTTCCTTGTAATGTCATTGGGCAAGTATGATGTGTATGAAATCTCATAAGATTAGTTATAAGACAATCAAAAAATACTTGAGAACATGCCATATTATCACTTAGAAAGGTGGAGTTGATTTGTTTAATGAAGTATTTTGTATTTATTTCCCCCATCTCTAGATGAATCAAAATCTTGAGTCTTTATTCTTAAAATGTAAGGGTTAATACATTGAATTATTTTTATATTTTTGGATGAAGAGAAGTTATAAATTACTTTCCCTTAATAAATAGACAATATGTTAAGTCATTTCATAGTTTCAAATGAATGAATTTTTTTTTTTTTTTACTTTTACTCTTAGAATTACTTGTACTTCAACTATCTGGATCTACTAAGAAGTATTCATATCCTCAATCTTGATTTTGAACATCATGTCAAAATTAGATAAAATCTCTCTCTATTAAAAAAATTAAAATGGATTATCTATCAACATCAAACATTTAGCAATATTTTCACCCTTTATGAAAAGCTAATTCATATCCAATCGAATTTAGTCTTTTTATTCTTGTGTTTATATTTGTGCATTCTCACTAGGTCAAGGAAAAAATATAGCTCACCTTTGCAAAACTAAACTTCAGCTACGACACTAGGCTTAAAAAGAAAATGGAGAATGAAAAGAGGGATTTTCTAGAGCAGAATTGCCTGAAAATGATTAATCTAATAAAGGGTGAGATAGTTAGACTCACCAGTTTGCTTGAACAAAGTTCTTAGAACATGTTATATAATAAACGACCCTCTAATTGGGAACGATATAGAAATACATACCTCATAACATATCCTTATTGTTCTTAAATACCTGGATTTACCTCTAGGCTTTCATCAATATCAAGGATTTCTCATCAAAAAGTTGTGTTTCACACTAAGGCTCCGTTTGTTTGCAGGAAAGTAGTTTCCTTTTGGAAAGTGAATTCCGGGGAAAGTTAATTCCTGGAAAGTGAATTCCGGGAAAGTATTTTCCGATGTTTGGTAGTGTTATGGAAAATGAACTGGAAAATACTTTCCAGTGTTTGGTTGTGTTATGAAAAATGAACTGGAAAATAATTTATTAATGAATTAAATTTTTTTTCAAGTTTATCTAATATATATAAAATATTTAATATAAAATATTTAATCACTTACAATTGTCATAACCCAATTTTTGACCTTTTTATTTTTATTATTTAAAAAAAAAGATGATGAAAAATAAAAATAAAATAATGAAGGATTAATTAAAATTTGAGTTAAGGGCAACATGATTGGAAGTTTAAAGATTTAATTAAACTCTTAACTAGTTTAATTAATTAAATCAAGGGTTTAATTGGAGAATTGATTTAATTAAAATTTAGATTATTTTAATTAATGAAATCAAGAGTTTAATTAAAGAATTAATGAGTTTGAGGACTTAATTAAACTTGATTTAATCACAAACCCACGGGTAATCTCCACTTTGCATTTTAATTCACTGCTACAGTGGCAAATGAATTATAATTCACTTGCTACAGTGGCAAGTGAATTATATCACTTGCTACAGTGCAAGCGAATTATAATTCACTTGCTACAGTGGCAAGTGAATTATATCACTTGCTACAGTGCGTAAGCGAATTATATCACTTGCTACTGTGGCAAGTGAATTATAATTCGCTTGCCACTGTAGCAAGTGAATTATAATTTATTGGGCAGGCGTGCGTAGAGCAAAGGAAAGTGTTTTTCTTTTTTAACAGAAGGAAAACACTTTCTTTCGAGAACGTTTAAATTCTAGGTGGACTGGAATTCAGTTTCCTTTGATTAGTTTCCTTTGTCGTCGCCAAACATAGGAAAAGCAGGAAAGTGAATTCCAGGAATTCACTTTCCTGCAATCAAACACGGCCTAAGCTATTATATTAGGGATTTCCAACTAATAATCAATTTCTAAGAGCTCCACACCCCTTTCGATATTGCCACAAGCAAGGTCTACCCATATTTTAAAATCTATGACAAAAGTAGTAATGAAGAGCCTAAAGAAAAGTTAGAGGCTAACAGGTTCTTGGTGATTGAAAAAAATTTAAAAATTATCCAAGGCATGGTTTTTTACGATTTTATAAGAACATCAGACATGTGTTTGGTGACATACATAGTTATCCCTAAGAAATTTAATGTACCAGAATTCCTCAAGTATATAAAAGTTAAATGCTAAGAGACCCATATGAAAATTTATTATAGTAAGATGTCATAAATGATCAAGGATGACAAGTTGCTCATCCATTTCTTCCATGAAAGTCTAAGTGTTATTGCTCTATAATGGTATATTAGCTTGGATAAAATCAAAATGAAAAAATGAAAAAAAGATTTGGATAAAGTATTCATACATCAATATAAGTGATAAAGAAGAAATATAAGGAATAAATTAAAGACTCTGCTTAGTGCTGGTAGGAAGTTACGACTCATGTTCAACCATTTTTATAGGAAAAAGAGTTGCTCTCCCTCTTTATCAACATATTCAATAGTTTGTTTTAAGAATACTTGTTAGGAAATGGATCAAATAACTTCATTGAGATTATACTTGTGGTTGAATAAGTTGAGCAGGTCATCAAAGCTGGAAGGATTGATGAAATTGCTTAGTCAAGGCCAAAAAAAGAAGGTAATTTTAGTAAAAAAAAAAAAAAGATAGAAATGCATCACGTGTCAATTATTCTTATCATAATAAAAAAAGACATATAAACAAATATGAGATACCTTTTTACCATCACTTTACTTAAAATAACATGACCAATGCAACTCCATCTTATCATGCCTATCTTACACCACTAAACAACCTAATAACCACCATTGTCAGCATGTTTTCCTAAGCCCCACTTCAAAACAACCAACCATTTTATTATCAAAACCCTCAACCTTTAACAACAACCTACGTCTATAACACTAAAATACCTCACCTTACCTTTATCATCAAAATATCTAAAAAATAAGCCATAATTAGGGAGAACTACCACCCATTTCAATGCCTTTATAAAGGCTATACCAATACTTAATCAAGCTAGGTCAAGTTTTTTCTATTCATTACAACCATTTTAACCTTACTAGTAAAAACCTGAGAAGAAATGTGATTACCATTCAATAGCAATTGGGAACGATACTAAAGCTTGTAAAGCATTTACAAAACATTTCATTATGTTATTCAAGTATGGTTGGATATCCTTCAAAAGAGATACAAACACCTTCAATGTAAACACTAAACATCTTTCAAACCATACAAATATCAATAGTGAGGGCGTGAATGCATTAGTATTTAAAGATGTTGCATGTGATGAGAAAATGGTAGTTTTGGGGGCTTATGAATACCCTAAACAAGCAAAATTAATTATGATCGGCTCATATGATAGAAGAGGAACCTGATGAGTAATATCAAATCATGAATGTTTGGCAAGGAAAATTAATGATTATAGCATTGTCAATTTATTTTTTGTTATGAAAATATATTGATATTGTCATTAAAACCTTATTTCTTTTGGATTTGTTTTTTGTATTTTAGGATGATGCTTCATTTTAAAAAAATGTCTTTGTTTTCATGATGTAATTGTTGTTATGAAATTAAGAGATGTATATACAATATAAAAATAATAGAAAAATTAATCAAATTCCAAATATATTTCATGCAAATGCTAGGGGGAATTCTTGTTTTTTATGGATCCAAAATCTTTTTTTTTTATTCATAATAAACCATAAAAGGGTAAAATCTTAATAACCCATCGTTTTGAACTATAAAATTACCCTTTATACTTCTACCAAACCTCAAAAAAGGGAAAATTACATATAATAATGTCTAAAATGAAATTAAATGATTTAATGACCTGAATAATGATAAATAGTTTATATTGGGGTCATGATCTCACCCCTTCTTCTCCAAGGTTAACCTTATGGTTTTCCTGATTAAAAATTGTTTTTGATAAAGCTTATATTTATTAATATGAACAAATTTGAGTTTTAGATGAAAAAATGTTGTTTTTTGTATATTATTTTTTATGAAAAAAGATTATCCTTTGTTGCTCTCTTTTAAGCCTTAAATATCTTTTTTGAATAATAATGCAGACTAGGATCACCTCTCACATTGAGGGCAAGTTTTGGAAATTCTCTAAATATGAAAAAGAAAGAGAAATGTGAAAGGAGCAAATCCGATACAAGGAGAGTTATAAAAAAATCTACTTGAAGTGCATTTAATGTTGGCACAAAGTCTAAAATTAAAGGTAAAATGTCAACGTAAAAAAATGAGATTGAATTTAGAGAATTGAGATTATAGTGAATAACTCCTTAAAATACCAAAATCAAGGGCACAAGCTTTTCATAGATGAATAAATGATCCTATATGTTTAATCCATTAAGAACCTTTTGAGCTTTATATATCATATTTTTTTTGTAGACATGAACCTTAGTCTATATTATATGCTTTTAAAAGCTCTTTTTGATCAAAGACAATTTATTTGTGTTGATAAAGTTTTAGCCACAAAAAGAAAAAAGAAAAAAGATGTTTTTTAAATAAAATTTTTGCTTGTAAGATATCATTTTTTATGGTTCTCATAAATGAATGTGCAAAATCCAGATAATATAAAACAAGATGACTTCTCTTTTACAAGACAAAACTCTCATTTTAGAATTCAACCTTCCTTCCAAAATAGGTTTCTAATTGTCAAAAAAATCCATTAGAGCCATTTTTCAAAAACAACCAATTTTTTAGAATAATTATCTTCTTTCACAATCCCTACCAATCTGTTTTTATCATAAATCAACATATATCTCAAATTACATCTTATAACTGAAATGACATGTTTTGATTTTTGATTAGGAAATAAATTTTTCTACTTAGCAAAAATACTTTCAAATCTCAAAGATTTCACTTCAATCTACTTGAACACAATTATTATAATTCATGGTTTAGTCCAAAAACACGAAATAAAATTGTTTGTGAATAAATTTTTGATTAGGATGCATATTTCATGAAATAAATTTGTTCTAAAATAAAATTTTCTCATTTAACTAAGTTTGCAAAGTTTTGTAATAAAAATGATGATGAGTGTTGCACCTTGGTGGACATCATGGCGGGAATAAAAAACGTATTGTTGAAAATTTTAAGTCGCCACCTCATAATTAGAGGAAACTAAGGACTCTAAAGATAAACGTTGGTTCTATAGATTCAAGCAAGGGATTGGTTATGCTTAAAGGAAAAAATGATGTCACCCTTACAGCATCCTTTCTTGTGAAAGGTTATTGTTACTTCATATTTTCTTATAAATTTATTATTTTTTATTGACATTAATTATACTAGCTTTTTATTTTTATTTTTCAATATTTCTATTTGTTTTATGAAAAATATGATGCCAGTCCTTAAAAATAAAACACATAAAAAATGTTAATGTTAAGTTGTAGAAAGAAATTTTCATTGAAAGTGCTAAAATTTAAAACATGGACATCGATCCCTTTAAAAGGATATGTCTCACCTAAGTTATTTTTAAAATGGGTATTGGACCCATATAAATGGTAAAAATTTATATTGGGCTATGGCCCATTTAACATAATTCATTTTTTAAAATATACTTGTAAACCATCATTCTTATTTAGAGGGCTTTGATGAGAACACGCTGACCTAAACCAAGAATTCAAAACAATAAAATAAATTTTATTTATTAATTTTTTTATCATTACAATTATATCAATTTTTTATCCATTATTTTTTTTTCTAGACAAACACTACAAAAAGGAAAATTGAACTTTTTTACAATGTAAAAAAAATCAATATACACAAAATTTAAAAAGCATAAATATTTAATTGGGGTTTGAAATCAACCTTTATAATAGAAAAACACTATAGAATAGTTGGAAAATACAAATTGGCCCTTGTTGTACATGTGTGGTCTACACTCTGATTTTTAAACCTTCTAGACTTAAGAGTACATGATTGAAAAACAGTAGGGGGGATTCTTAAAGGAGGCTTGAAAATTTGGTTCTGATGCTTGTGTTTGGGAGGTTATTTGTTGATTGTCCTTTGTTATTGGAGTAAAAAAAAGTAAGCGACAGTGTCATTTCAGTTTGTTGAAGGTTAATGGAGGATTGATAATGTGTTGGTTTATTGATGGTTCTTCTCTGGCTTTTTTCATGTTCCAAAGGCTGGAATCGTGAATGCCCCCTTCCCTCCTCTTAATTTTTTATTTTATATGTTTTTGGTTGTTTTGAATAAGAGGCCCCCATATTATGATGAAGCTACCCCTTTTGAATTGTTTCCTTTATTGTTAAAAAAAGAATGTCCTATTTAAGAATAACTTCTAGACCTAATCTAATAGATTGAATGATGATTTGGGCATAATCCAAGTGTTAATAAAAAATAAATGAGTTGAAATTTAAGAATTTGGTTTTATGGAGATTTGATTGGGCTTAAAATCTAGGATTGAGGAGTTGTAATTGTAATTAAGAGATTGGAATATGGACTTGAATGTTGGAGATGGTAATAGAGAATCTAAAATTAAATGTTTGATCTTGGGTTTAAGTGGACTAAAATGAATCAATTAAAAACAATTGGACTGAAATGGAATTGATTTGGGATTGAATTGAATTAAATCAACTCAATTAAACTAAATTGACTAGATCAAAACAAATAGTACTAAAATGAAGTTATGTAAATAGATTCAATTGGTCCTCAAAATATTTTTTATTTTTCATTATAGCCATTGGCTTTAAATTTTTTAATTTCATTCAATTAAGATGTTTAATTTTGAAATTTCTTTCAATCTAAACCCTATATTGAAATAATTAATCTTTTCAATTTCAATTTAGTTCTTGGTTTCCTAAAACCCCTTAATCTCATTTATCTTTTCAATTGTGTCCCTAATTGAATCAATTTATTTCTCCTGATTTAATTATTTGTTGCAAATTCATCATTGGTTCTTAAAATTATGGAATTTTGGCCAATCTAACTCCCAATTTTAACTTTCTTCTTCAATTAAGCCCTTCATTGATTTCTAACTTGAATATTTTTTTGAGCTTCAAATTTCTTTCACTTTTAGCCAAATTAAATCAAATTAACCCCTTTTCTAATTTCCTCTTCAATTATGGCCCAAAGATTCTCAAACCTCATTTTTGCCTATGGTGTTTGATTATTGGTCCGATTTCAAACCCCAACTATTTTGTATTTTATAATTGTTTTTGTATTTTTACATTTTATATTTCTTTTTACAACTTTCAAGACTTTTTTGACACACAAAAATTAAATAAAATTGAAGAAAATAATGAAATGATTAAAATTAACTATAACTATTGAAAAGACATGGTTTTTTTTTTCTATTCTTTTCAAAATATATAAAAATATGGAGTCAAAAATTGAGTTATGGCAATGACAAAACATGTATGTCTCATAATGGCTATTGTAGAGGTGAACATAGCTAAATTAGGTGGGAGTAATTCTATTTGGTTGAATCCATGGAAATAACAATAGCCAAATGATGATTTAAAAAACTCCATCATAAATTGTTAGTGGTAGAAGAAAGAAATTCTTTATTAAATTGATGAAAAAAGAACAAAGATGAACAAATATCTTCATACTGCATTTGATGGCAATCCTAGAGGAACACTAATTTTTCAAACACAAAAAATACAAACAAATAACATCATTAAGTATAAAGGAGTTCTAACCAAATTGGTTACTTCGTAGGCCTTGATGGTGTCATGTTGGCGCAACCTTTAAAATCATGAAATTCATTATATATACGAGTGTATGTATGAATGTATGTGTATGTTTTTTTCCCTATGCTTGTAAATATTCTTCTTCCTTTTTTTTTTTTTTTATCAATGTGTGCCAATTTTTTTTTTCAAATGTCAAAATACTACCTTGTCAATAAGAGTGAATTTAGGCCAGGTCAACTTGATACCATCAAGGCTCTATAAGTGTGAATGGAGTTTGTAGTCTTGTTTTCAGTAGAATGGGCTAAAGCCCAAATTGATCACTACCATTCTCTTGGATCCAACGTCTAATTTTAAAAGTTAGGATTGTGCTTTGTTGTCAGGTTGAGATTCCAAATGGCTATCTTAGGATTAGCAGTAATATAGGAAAATTTTAGCAAAACACAAGAAGTACCTTAGTCATGAATAATGAGTAACAATAGAACTTACTTTATGTATAATAATATATAAGGTGATGCATATCTTTCATATTGCATAATGAGCATTTACTTAGAACCTCTAAAAACCAGTAAGTGTTTTATACTTACTATAAAACTAAATGATGACTTAGATTTTATATTTTTGTGTTTAGTTCATCGAGATCTCTCTGTGACAATGAGTATGCTCTAAAGTCTAAATCTATTGTTTATTGCAAAATTATTACAAGAATTAAATTCACATAAATGAAAAATGGTTTTAATTGATTGGTAAAGTACTTAATTCTAATATTATTATCTCGGCTACCACAGTAACAAAACCCCGAAACCTTATAATGTGATTTGTTGATTTACGTAATAGGATTGATGTAATAATTTCTAATGTTTTTTAACACCAATAATCATAGAAATAGGAATACAAATGACATAAAAAAAATTAACAAAAAAAGACAACAAAAAAATCTTTAATGTCTATGTCACATCTATCTACCTTTATCATTTATGAATATCAAGGAGATGTTGATTATGTCTACTACAAGTGGCTTTGACCATGAAAAAAGTTCGATGGCTTCTTTACCAAAATCATTTTTATTTTCCACAACCAATTTTGGACTCTATGGCTTTGACCATAAAAGAAGTTCGATGTATACTTGCCATGGTCATTTGCCAAAAATATGAAATTTTATTCTTCGAGGCTCTGGCCTTAACTAGACAAAGACTTTGAAACCCTTAAACCAATAACTCTATAACTATTTTTTGGGCTCTGGTCCATATTATATTATTTTGTATTGTGTCAATTGAAAAAGTTTAGGATGATTCATACCACCTCATTTTTTAAAAAACATAATTCATTTTTAAATGCATGAGTTAGTGATTTGATGTTTTTTTTTTTTTTTTACCATATAAGGATTTGA
Organism: Populus tomentosa; assembly: GCA_018804465.1. Lineage (NCBI taxonomy): Eukaryota > Viridiplantae > Streptophyta > Magnoliopsida > Malpighiales > Salicaceae > Populus > Populus tomentosa. The sequence continues at coordinate 10,386,527 of CM031993.1, forward strand.
TAAAGGTAAAGTATCAATATTATCATATTATTAATAATATTGAAAATAATTATTACTATTTTCATTAACATTGATATTATTTATAAAAAAATAAATATATCACTAATATATATGGTTTATATTCATGTTGTTTTCTTTCATGCTTGTATTTATAGGAATTTAAGCAAAACAAAAGATGTTTTAGATCTCATTAGCCTTGATAAGATTGACCTATTGAATGAGTGGATTTATGAAGAACCTAGCCTTTTTTATGGAGAGGATTTTTTATGCGTATTGGATTTAAATTCTATATTATTCTCATTTCTTTTAAATACTATAATATATCATTATTTATTGCATCAATTGATGAATTTAAATACCAAATAAAATGTATAAAAATATATATTGATGCATGAGATTTATTTTCCCAAGATGTAGCTATATATTAACAGGCATAACTTTTGATTTGATTATTGGGTCAAGCTAAAATTTTGCTACAAGATTCTAGAAACCCTATTTCATATGAGGTTATAATTTTATAGATATATGAGGTTGATAAGACCTTCAAATAAGGCCTATAGATTATTGTTTGAGATTTTCAATATTTTTTTAGTTAATTTACGATTTTATTTATTTATAGAACTCTTTTTTTTTCTTCAGATTTATTTAGGATGTTTTTTCTAGTTTACGAGTAGCCTATAAGACTTGTAATATTGAGTTTTGATTAAAGAATATTAATTAATAAAATTTGAAATTATGATTTTTTTTGTGGTGATTCTATTTGGTAGAATTTTGTGTTATTTGTGCTTGTTATCTTTTTTTGTGTTGTTTTCATATGTTTTAATTGGTATCAAAACCTAACAATTCTTAGTGGTTAGTTATCAAGTGTTTATGAATAACCATGTCATCAAAAAATCACATAATAAGACGTGATCATGTATGAAAGGTTGAAAAGGTTCTTTCTTAGGAAAGAGATGTTCAAGAATTTGTGATAAAAGACATGCGAAGATATGTTTTAAAATTGAATTGTTAATTAATGAAGATGAAAAAGAGAAAACTAAAGGAATGTGAGGAGAATGATCAAGGATCCATCGCTAATTTTAAAAACTCATTTCAAATACATGAGCAAAAGAGACATCTTTTTTTATTTATTTATCATAATGAATATGATATTGAAATTGATTTTTTTTTCTTATGATTTTGGTTCCTTTACAAATTAGAATCAACCATCAAAATTCAATGAGAATGAGGAAGGTGATGTTGAAGTAGAAGATTTTGATGCAGAAATCTTGGTTTCTAATTATTTTGAATATATAAAAGATATTAATGCTAACTTAATTGAAATGAACCCTAATTTTAATAGTTAAGCTCTCCGTGAAAAGGGAGCCAAATTAGATTTGATTTCATAAGTAATTTTCTTATGAAGTATATTGTAGAGGATGTGTCTCTGACATAGACATAAGGGCATGATAATAAGGTTTGTTATAAGTCAAAACATTTAAAGACCAATAACACTATAACTATTGGAGATACTTAAAATATTTAATTTTTATTAATCCATGTCTCACTTGTCAAAAGCTATGATAAACTTTTATATAGAAAAAAAAAAAAAAAAACTAGAAACCCTAGCAATACTAAATAGAAAAAACAGACTAGGAAAATTGTTACATTCAAAAAAGAAAAAAAAAACTAAAATAGCATAATAATACAAAATAGGATAATAAAAATAATGAAAAAAATAATTTTTCTAAGCAAAATATCTATTTTCCTAAAACAAGCTTTTGCATTAGTCTTATTAGGTTAGAAGAAACTTCCCTCAAGTTCAAATCATAATCAAAAAATTATCCTCCATTACAAACATTATTTTTTTATGGGCCACCCCATCATAGATCCCCAACACCTTTATACGGGACACCCAATTATGAATCTCTAACATAATATTTTTGTGTGAGCAACTCCATCATGGATCTCACCATTAGAGTTTTCAACAATAACAATTGATGTAGATAAAAATAATACATTATTTCTTTGATTTTTTTTTTCTCGAGGAGTAACCTCATTATCCCATCCTTCACTAGCATGTCTTATTCTACAATCTCTTTCAATCATGGTTATTCAACAACACACAAAACTAACCACTAGGAATTGTTAAGCTTTGATACAAGTTCTCTACAACCTCAAACCAAAACCATGAAGAATCATAGAGTTATTCTAGTCATGGTTATTCATCAATACATAATAATTAACCATTAAGAATTGTTGAGCTCTAATACACATTCTCTACAATCGCTAACCAAAATCATGAAGAATTGTTAAGTTTTGATACCAACTGGTGCAAACAAGAGTAAAGGAAAATAAAGTTTATTATAAGTTAAAATCTTCAAAGACTAATAACATCATAATTATAGGAAGACGCCCAAAATATTCAATTTTTATTCATGCATCTCACTTGCTAAAAAGATATTACAACTCTTTATAGAGTAAAAAAAAAAACCCTTAATAATACTGAATAAGAAAAATAAAGTTGGAAAACTATTACCTTCAAATAGAAAAAAAACACTAGAAAAACTTAATAATATAAAATAGAAAAAAAAATAACAAATTAACTATGAAAAATATCTATATCAGCCTCAAATATGTTTTATGAGGATTCTGGAATTGATGGGGGTTAAAATTGATATTCTTAAATTTTAGATAAAAGTCATGAAGTAGATGTTCAAATATTCTTATAGTAAAGAAACTAGTGCATATCATGTTAGTAATGATATAAAAAATACGGGGAGAGATTGTTTGGTCCTTCTAGTAACAAGTTTCTAGTTGAGTTAGAGTTTTAGAAGACTACTGCAAGAGTTGTTGCATTTGGTCTTTCATGTAATGCTTAAGATTGGCTCCATTTTTAAGGAGGTTGAGCTTTTTTGTTAACACGTGTGATGTTTCTAACAAAAAAGACTAAGTATATAAACGGTTGAAAACTTTTGATTGGACAATCATAAGATGAAAAAAAAAGAACAATTTGAAAGAACAAATTCTCTCTGACACGACTAAAAGATTGATGTCTTCTCTCAAGTGCAGGAGTGTCGAAGTAATAAATAACCCGGCAAGACCGGGGTCGAACCACAGAGAGGTTAATTGTATAAATTATAAATAACAATAGAACAACAACAAAAACAATAATAATAACAATAATAACAATAATAATAGTAGTAGTAGTAGTAGTAGTAGTAATATTCAGTACTTGGCGTTATTATACCTGAGAATGATCTAAAAGATCGTGTCACAGGTTTCCAGCCTATATACTGAGTTTATGAAAAGATCAAAGAGATATATTATATAATATAAACAGAATGTAAATAATAATAATAATAATAATAATAATAATAATAATAATAGTAATAGTAATAGTAGTTGTAGTAGTAGTAATAAAAAGAAGAGGAGGAAGAAATTAATGAGAACTTTGAGATGGAAGATTAATGTAAGGATTAAACAATGATAAAAACAAATGTCAAGGTTAGAGGATCCACCAATGGTATTTCAAACAAGTATGGTATAAACTCTTATTAATCAATTTGGAAACCACACACGGAGGAGGTTCCAATCGGATTATTTGTCATTAATAGCTCATTATAAATTATTAACATGATCATATTAATTATCTTATTTACATAACACCAAACTTTTAAATATTATCAGGAATTCATGATGTTAACAACAAATCAAGTTCCTTTCATAGCCCAGGTGTAGGTAATACCATACGGTTGAGCTATGAGAGTGCCAAGCATTTGTTGTACCAAGTATTATACAACACAAATCTAGATTAACCATTTAACAAGCAAGGTATTAAGAATTAGTAAGATAAAAAGATAAGACATGTTAATATTAAACATTAAGGTCCATGTTGAGTTTACACCATACTTATTCTTACACCATTAGTGTAACCTTTTCACCTTGACATAATAAACTTAGCTAAACATAATGAAGAAGAGAAACATAAATAAACAAAACAAGAACATAAATAAGATACAAGTTAACTATGGAAAGGAAAGGAAATGAAAAGCATAAACAAGATATTAATGAAAGCAAAACTTAAGAATTACAAAACAATATAAAGAGAGAAATAAAGAGCATGAACTTTATCTGAACAACCAAGCCCCTAAATACATGGCAAATGCCTCCTTTTATAGGCTAAAATTCAGAATTATTGATTTGATGACTAATTGTTGAGTGGGTGGCCAACTTTTGACTTTGTGAAAATCCTTATCTTCTTGTCTGAATAAAATGAAAATGCTAGCATCAGAACTGGGTCCACTTAAAAACATGAAAGTTGTAGGAAATTGACTCACCTTTCCAGAAAAAAAAAATGGAGGTGATTTGGATTTCTAGAACTCCAGATATGGGCCAAACACTGAACAGTATTCGGGCTGGAGGACAGGTTCGGACTTCTCCGTCGTTGCTATAATTTGGACTTGAAAACGGCCTTCTTAGATCTTGATGAAAACATGAAAGTTGTAGGCCTATGTCTTACTGAATCTGTATAAAACTTTGAGGTCATTTGGACATGTATAACTCGAGATATGACCCAATTACCAAACAGTGTTATAGTTTGGACTGCACCAACATCTCTTTTCTAAGTTTCACCCTCTCTTTATCTTCACAAATTTCAGTAGTTGAATTCACCAATCAATCCTTTAATTTATGTGATAGACCTGCATTTAAGATGAACATTTACCATATATTAGGGCATTTTATAGTATTAGACTTGTTATTATAAAACATGCTTTAGTTAAGGAGTTATTGATACTTTAAGTGCAAAATGATGATATAAAACCTTGATAAATATACACTTTTAAGTACTAATCACACCCCCCAACCAGCTTATTACTAGTCCCTAGTAATCAAAGCGTTAAAATAGAAAAACAATTTGCAAATTCCATCAAGCAAGGCATTCATCATTCAACTTACTTTAATTTATCCAGATAAACAAACTCTCATTAAATTCATATATCTGCTCAATACCTCTTAAACAAGATATTACTAAACCTTTTTTTTGTGCTCAAAATATCAACATATAGTTATGGGGCTTTACTTGGAAGAAAAACAAATTTTTGTTCTAATTTTTAAGGCTAACTTCCTTAGGTTGGGATTATTTTTTTTCTTATTTATTTATTTATTTATATTCACATACAACTTGAAACACAATGCATCTTTAACCCATATAACGAGTTTTAGGCTAATGACTCCCAGACCAGTTGGTCTTAGGGCATTAGGTGTTGAGACACCCCTACGAGCTTAGCAACTCGGGTTGCAGATACTAATACGTAGATAGTGCAATGTTTGATTTTCTTAAGCTTTTCTCCTCAACCCATGTAACAAGCGTTGAGCCAATAGCTCCCAAGTCAGTTGACTTTAGGGTATTAAGTGTTAAAACACCCCTTCGGGCTTAATTGCTTAGGTTAGGGAGGCTACGAAACCAAACTTATCTACCTTTTTATTATCATTTTTTTTTGTTTATTATTATTATTATTATTATTATTATTATTATTATTATTATTGCAAATTATGTACTATCCCTTTCCCTTAGTTGTTACCTTTAACAAAAGAATATAAATAATGTAATAATCCAATGTGCAACCCACAATCATATGTTAAAGTGTGTGTGTGAAAATGAAGATTTAAAAATACTTGTTAAATGAGCATATGAGCAGAATCAAGTGCTACCAATACGAGAGTTTGTAAACCTGAATATTTCAAGAAGTATTCTGATAGACCCTGTTAAGAATGTTTACTAAGATGCGTCTCAAGAGTCACTTTAACAAAAGAACTCCTTTTACTTTGCCATCCTAGTAACAACAGTTTTGCAAATAGTTTATGAAATAGAAAACATAGGTTTTTTTTTTAAAATATCAACTACTACCCTTTCCCCCCAACCAAAATGAGACATTGTCCTCAATGTCTTAAGGTAGAAAGATAGAGTATAGAAGACATCACCTGAAATAACGAACACTGACAAACCTGAAACACACTTAAACAAATATAAGAAACAACAAAACACAATAATAAAACCAAAAGACACAAAGTTCTTACAAACGAAGGCTCAAATCCAATCTAAGCTTTTTACGGTTTTCCTTAGTTTACCAATTTATGCGACTCATGGAGGGATTAATTACAGGGATGAAAGATTGTAGTTGGTCAATCAATTGTTCAGCAGTAGCAGCAGAGATTATGATTTGTCATGCTGAGGATGTTAGAAATTCCTGTTCCACAGCATGATCAAGAAAAGACAACAACTTATCATAAAAACCATTAACATTTAACAAACCTATGGGTTTATGGTGAATATGCAGTTGGGCCCAAGAGAAAATATGAAAGATCTCTTCCAATATGCCTAGGCCACCTGGTAAGGCAATGAAGGCATCAGCATGGTTAAACATTGCATTCAGTCGATCAGACATTGTGGGGACCTGTAATTCCTCTCCAATTGTTTTTCCAATGATGTCCCCTTGTGCTAAAGCTTTGGGGACAACCCCCAAAACTTGACTACCTCCTGAAAATGCAGCTTTTGACACTCCCCCCATTAACCCAAGGTTGCCTCCTCCATACACTAAATGAATCTTTCGCTCAGTTAGTACCTGACCAAGATGATTTGCTGATTCTAAAAACTCTTTTTCTTTCCCAGGACTGGATCCACCAAAAACACAAATATTGTTTATGTGATTACTTGAGGAACCTGCCATTTCTACACACGTCTGTATTTGATGAATGTATGGGTTGAGTAGAAATGAAGGGAAGGAAGAGAAGAATTTATAGATGAGAAATTGAAAATGCAATCATACCACCTATATGTAGGCCAACTGTAGTCTCACTCTCTCTCTCTCTCTATTTATTTATTTATTTATTTTGAAAAAGCATGTGTATGTACAGGTAGTTGTGATTGTGGCTCACATCTTTCCTTGGTTTTACGTCCAAGAATGGCTTAAACGCCCTCTATGGGTCGGGGATAGGCTTCCCATCTAATTTTCTTAAAAACTGGCAAACAGGGTATTTTTTAGTCAGATTTCCAAGACTAAGTCGAGCATGTTCTTTATGGAATTGGGGCCATAAATCATAAATTGCACGATGCACATCTCCACTAGGGTGCGTCTTAAAAGTCAATGGAAGATTATCTAAAGACCCCTTACTCAGGCCATCCTTAATGAATTGTATTTTATCTTCACGGTTTATAGATACCATTCCTAAAGAACGACATGTCGCATTACAAGTCCATCTGGCACATCTGTGACAGACTTGCAGTCGTTTTGCACGACATTTCTTTGCAAAAGTGCTTTAACCTGTTCCAGGCATGTGTGAAATGAAAGAATTGGAGGACTCACCTGATAACCGGACTTTGCTTCAATCAGCCAACGAATATCTTCAGGAATTCCATGGTTCATTAATAACCTTAATCTTGCACATCTAGCATGGTAAATTTTTGTAATCGCATTCTGAGGTAGAACGGGAAAATACTTTTTCAATTTTTCAAGAGTGGTGTCCATTTTCAAATGAAAATTGGATGAGAGATTCAAAGAAAGAAGAAAGAGCAGAGAATTGCACAATTATATACACATATATCAGTTATCATGGGAAACTGAAAGAACCAACTTAAGAGTCACGGAGTACCGTTATCCGCCATTTGACCGGGGTAAGAAAAACTAGCAAAAAAAAAGATACACCAAAACAAAACACAAAACAATGTGAGAAAAAGAATCAATCTTTATATACAGGATCACTCAATTTAATAGAGTCATTTTCAACTGAAAAATTATCAAAATAAACTTTCAACCGATGCCTATTTACTTTAAAAACATTGTCATTCTTGGATTTTCAATATCACAGGCCCCATATGGATACACATGTTTCACAATAAAAGGACCGCTCCATCTTGATCTTAGTTTTCCAGGAAATAAATGGAGTCGAGAATTATAAAGCAAGACTTTTTGACCAACATTGAATGTTTTTCTCAGTATTTTCTTATCATGAAACTCTTTGAGTCTTGCTTTATTAATTCTTGAATTGTCATATGCATCATTTTTTATTTTCTCAAGCTCATTTATTTGCAATTTTCGCAGCTGACAAGCATCATCAATGTTTGAATTGAAAGCTTTAATAGCCCAATAAGCTTTATGTTCAATTTTCACAGGCAAGTGACAAGGTTTTCCATATACTAGTCTATAAGGTGACATACCTAATGATGTTTTATATGCAGTTTGATAAGCCCAAAGTGCATCATTAAGTCTTAAAGACCAGTCTTTCCAATTAGGGTTCACCGTTTTCTCTAAGATCTGTTTAATCTCCCTATTAGCAAGTTCTACCTGTCCACTTGTCTGAGGGTGATAAGGGGTGGCAACTTTGTGTGTGATTCCATATTTCTTCATTAAAGACTCAAATGGCTTGTTGTAGAAATGTGTTCCCCCATCACTTATCATGGCCCGAGGGATTCCAAATCGACTTAAAATGTTTTCTTTCAAAAACTTTATCACTGTTTTGTGATCATTGGTTCGACTTGGAATTGCCTCTATCCATTTTGAAACATAATCTACTTCGACCAATATGTACAAGAAACTAAATGATGGAGGAAATGGACCCATGAAATCTATACCCCAACAGTCAAAGATCTCAATGACAAGAATAGGATTTAAAGGCATCATGTGATGTTTCGAAATAGATCCTAACTTTTGACAATTTTCACAAGTCTTACAGAATGCATGTAAGTCTTTGAACATGGTGGGCCAGTAAAATCCACTTTGTAAGATTTTTGCATTTGTCTTTTTTGATGAGAAATGACCCCCACATGCCTCAGAATGACAAAATTTAATGACACTACTTACCTCATTGTCAGGAATGCATCTTTGAAATATTTGATCAGGACAATATTTGAATAAATAAGGGTCATCCCAATAAAAGTTCTTCACTTCGTTCAAGAACTTTCTTTTGTCTTGGGTACTCCAATGAGCTAGCAATTGTCCCGAAACAAGAAAATTAACAATATTAGCAAACCAAGGCATTGTAGAGATAGAAAATAAAGATTCATCAGGAAAGTAGTCGTCGATTGGTGTGATGTCAGATCTCGAATTAGTTGTCAATCTTGACAAATAATCCGCGACAACATTTTCGGTGCCTTTCTTGTCTTTGATTGTGATATCAAATTCTTGAAGTAACAAAATCCACCACACCAATCTAGCCTTAGAATCTTTCTTAGAGAGAAGATATTTCAATGCTGCATGATCACTAAAAACAACAACAGGTGAGCCAACAAGATAAGATCTGAACTTGTCACATGCAAATACTACTGCAAGTAATTCTTTTTCAGTGGTAGTGTAATTCATTTGAGCACTATTTAAAGTTTTACTTGCATAGTAAATCACATAAGATTTCTTATCTTTTCTTTGTCCCAAGATAGCACCCACGGCATAATCACTAGCGTCACATATTATTTCAAAAGGTAATGACCAATCAGGAGGTTGAATGACAGGAGCAGAAGTAAGCAAGCTTTTAAGTTTAACAAAGGCTTTTTCACATTGTTCAGTCTATTCAAAAACATTTTCCTTTGTTAGAAGGTTACACAATGGTTTAGATATTACACTAAAATCTTTGATGAACCTTCTGTAAAAACCAGCATGTCCTAAGAATGATCTAACATCTTTAACAGATTTTGGTGTTGGTAAGTTGGCAATTAGCTCGATTTTAAATTTGTCAACCTCAATTCCTTTCGATGAAACAATATGACCAAGTACAATGCCGTTTGTTACCATAAAGTGACATTTTTCCCAATTCAGTACAAGATTCTTCTCTTCACACATGTTCAAAACCTTTTCCAAGTTAGTTAAACAATCATCAAATGAATCACCAAAAACAGAAAAATCATCCATAAAAATCTCAAGAAAACGTTCAACCATATCACTGAATATGCTAAGCATGCATCTTTGAAATGTGGCTGGTGCATTACATAACCTAAAAGGCATTCTTCGATATGCAAAAGTATCAAATGGACATGTGAAAGTAGTCTTTTCTTGATCTTCCAATGCAATTTTAATTTGATTGTAACCTGAATAGCCATCTAGGAAACAATAAAATTCATGACCTGCAACTCTTTCTAGGATTTGATCCATGAAAGGTAAAGGAAAATGATCTTTTCTAGTCATTAAATTAAGTTTCCTATAGTCAATGCACATGCGCCAACCAATAATAGTCCAAGTTGGAATTAACTCATTTTTCTCATTTGTTATCACAGTGACTCCAGACTTTTTGGGTACAACTTGGGTAGGACTTACCCATTTGCTGTCAAAAATAGGATAAATGATTCCATTATCTAGAAGCTTAATGACTTCATTTTTCATTACTTCTTTCATATTAGGATTAAGTCTTCGTTGTATTTCTCTAGATGGTTTAGCATTTTCCTCCAAATAAATCCTGTATGTGCAAATCAAAGGACTAATTCCTTTTATGTCAGCTATGGTCCATCCTAATGCATTTTTGTATATTTTCAGAGTTTGTAATAACTTACCTTCTTGATGTGCATTAAGTTTGGAAGAGATTATTATCAGAAAAGTTTCATTTTCTCCCAAAAATGAGTATTTAAGATTGAATGGTAATGGCTTCAAATTAGGTTTTGGTGGTTGAACACTTGAAGGTATAGACTCAATTGATCGTGGTGGCAATTCTTCAATTTGTGGTCTCCAATTACATGCCTTTGCTTCTTCCTGAAAATAAACCATTTGCAACTCGTCAGGTTCATCAATCTCAGTTTCACTGGAAGTGGTTTGAAATTGATCATGAACTAATTTTTCAATAAAGTCCACTTCCTGTAAATCATTATCATCTTCAGGTTGCTTGTAAATGTTGAAAATATTCATCTCCAATGTCATGTTTCCAAATGATAGCTTCATCAGTCCATTCCTACAATTAATCAATACATTAGAAGTTGCAAGAAATGGACGTCCTAAAATAACAGGAATTGAATTACATGCTTCAACAGGTTGTGTCTCCAAGACAATAAAATCTACAGGGTAAATGAATTTATCAACTTGTACTAACACATCCTCAACTATTCCTCTAGGCACTTTTACAGATCTATCAGCAAGTAAAAGAGTTACAGAAGTTGGTTTTAACTCACTTAGATTGAGACTTTGAAAAACTGAATATGGAAGTAAATTCACACTAGCTCCAAGATCAAGTAAAGCTCTTTTAATTTTATGTTCTCCAATAAAGCAAGAAATTGTAGGACAACCAGGGTCTTTATATTTCAAAGCATTATGTTCTGAAGAATAGCATTTACTTGTTCGGCTAAAAATGCTTTCTTTTTCACATTCAGTTTTCTCTTCACAGTTCATAGATCTTTCAAAAATTTAGCATAGGAAGGTACCTGTTTAATAGCATCCAACAAAGGTATATTGATCCTTACCTGTTTGAAAATTTTAAGGATTTCAGAATTGTGATTGACTTTCCTTGTTTGGTCATGGCATGAGGAAATGAAAGTGCTGGCGGAGAATCAGTCTTTTCTTTACAATGTTCAGATTCAACCCCTTCCTTACCCTCAGAGATTGACTCATCATCTTTCTCACAAGGTTCAAGAGTGGGTTTTTCAATAACCTTACAACTGCGAAGAGTGATGACTGATTTGACTTGATCCATGTGTTGGCTTCCGAAACTACTTGCATTTGCATTGTATTGCCCCTTTGGATTTTGTTGTGGTTGAGATGGAAACTTACCTTTCTCTTAAAAACTAGGAGCAGATGTGAATTTTGCAAGAGCATCTTTAAAATTTGTCATGCTTCGAGCAAGTTGAGTGTTGATTGTCTCTTGCTTTTCAATGAATGCATGCAATGTTTCCTCAAGATTTCTTCTAGGAGGTGGAGCATAAGGAGGTGCATATCCATAAGAATTTTGGAAATTATGATGTGCTTGAAATGGTGGCTGTGAAGTTTGTGCATTGTTGTTATCACTCTTCCAACTGAAATTCGGGTGATTTCTCCAACCAGGGTTGTATGTTTGCGAGTATGGGTTATGATTGGGCCTTTGAAAATTGTTTAAAGCATGGGCTTGTTCATGGAGGCATTCCTTGAAAGAAGGCAAAGTTGGACAATCATTGGTTGCATATTCATTTGTTTCACAGATTTGACACACAATGTCTTGAATATATTTTAATTGACCAATCTTTTTCAATTCTAGTACCTCGACTTTTCTAGCTAAAGATGTAAACTTGGCTTGGAGGTCATGATCTTCCCTAAGGTTATACATACCTCCACTAGATGTATGAGGTTGGGTTTTACTTGGTGCCTTATAAGTGCCTGTAGTGTCCTAATTTTACGCATTTTCAGCTAGCAAGTCTAGGTACTCCATTGCTTCATTAGGGTCTTTATCTTCAAAAGTTCCATTGCACATCAATTCAACCATTTGCCTAACTTTAGGTGCTAATCCTTCATAAAATTGTGAAACCAATCTTCATGTTTCAAAACCATGATGAGGACAAGTATTAAGCAAGTCTCGATACCTATCCCAACATTGGTAAAATGTTTCACCTGGTTTTTGAGTGAAAGTGATGATTTGTCTTTTGAAAGAGTTGGTTCTATGAGATGGAAAAAACTTCTTCAAAAATTGTTGTTGCATTTCATCCCAAGCACGAATGGATCCTGACCTAAGATTTTATAGCCATGTTTTAGCTTTATCTTTTAATGAAAAAGGAAAAAGCTTTAATCTAATGGTATTCATGCTACAATTTAAGTCATTATAGGTGTTATAAACTTCTTTAAATTCTCTCAAATGCAAGTATGGATTTTCTAGATCTAAGCCATGAAAAGAAGATAAAAATTGAATAATGCCTGACTTAAAATTAAAATGAGATGCATCAGGAGGGAAAACTATGCATGAGGGTGCACTTGTTCTTGTGGGATTCATGTGGTCTCTAAGTGTCCTAACACGGTTATTCTCATTATTCTCATTATGAAGTGACTGGTTATCTTCTTCAGCCATATTTTCTGAAAATGATGAGGATACCCTACAAAGTCTACCACTTAATGTACGTGACCAAACACTCATGCACGTGTAGAAAGAGAATAAAAGGAAGAAGAAAACAAAAGAAAAAGAAACAAAACAAAAGAAACAAAGTTAGATATAAGAAAAGTGAAAAGATAAAATAAAATAAATACTATAATTTGTACAAGAATTTACCTCCCCGGCAACGGCGCCAAAAACTTGACACGACTAAAAGATTGATGTCTTCTCTCAAGTGCAGGAGTGTCGAAGTAATAAATAACCCGGCAAGACCGGGGTCGAACCACAGAGAGGTTAATTGTATAAATTATAAATAACAATAGAACAACAACAAAAACAATAATAATAACAATAATAACAATAATAATAGTAGTAGTAGTAGTAGTAGTAGTAGTAGTAGTAGTAATACTCAGTACGTGGCGTTGTTATACCTGAGAATGATCTAAAAGATCGTGTCACAGGTTTCCAGCCTATATACTGAGTTTATGAAAAGATCAAAGAGATATATTATATAATATAAACAGAATGTAAATAATAATAATAATAATAATAATAATAATAATAATAATAGTAATAATAGTAATAGTAATAGTAGTTGTAGTAGTAGTAATAAAAAGAAGAGGAGGAAGAAATTAATGAGAACTTTGATCTTTCAAACAAGTATGGTATAAACTCTTATTACTCAATTTGAAAACCACACACGGAGGAGGTTCCAATCGGATTATTTGTCATTAATAGCTCATTATAAATTATTAACATGATCATATTAATTATCTTATTTACATAACACCAAACTTTTAAATATTGTCAGGAATTCATGATGTTAACAACAAATCAAGTTCCTTTCATAGCCCAGGTGTAGGTAATACCATACGGTTGGGCTATGAGAGTGCCAAGCATTTGTTGTACCAAGTATTATACAACACAAATCTAGATTAACCATTTAACAAGCAAGGTATTAAGAATTAGTAAGATAAAAAGATAAGACATGTTAATATTAAACATTAAGGTCCATGTTGAGTTTACACCATACTTATTCTTACACCATTAGTGTAACCTTTTCACCTTGACATAATAAACTTAGCTAAACATAATGAAGAAGAGAAACATAAATAAACAAAACAAGAACATAAATAAGATACAAGTTAACTATGGAAAGGAAAGGAAATGAAAAGCATAAACAAGATATTAATGAAAGCAAAACTTAAGAATTACAAAACAATATAAAGAGAGAAATAAAGAGCATGAACTTTATCTGAACAACCAAGCCCCTAAATACATGGCAAATGCCTCCTTTTATAGGCTAAAATTCAGAATTATTGATTTGATGACTAATTGTTGAGTGGGTGGCCAACTTTTGACTTTGTGAAAATCCTTATCTTCTTGTCTGAATAAAATGAAAATGCTAGCATTAGAGCTGGGTCCACTTGAAAACATGAAAGTTGTAGGAAATTGACTCAGCTTTCCAGGAAAAATAAATAAAGGTGATTTGGACTTCTAGAACTCTAGATATTGGCCAAACACTGAACAGTATTCAGGCTGCAGGACAGGTTCAGACTTCTCTGTTGTTGCTATAATTTGGACTTGAAAACGGCCTTCTTAGATCTTGATGAAAACATGAAAGTTGTATGCATATGTCTTACTGAATCTGTATAAAAATTTGAGGTTATTTGGACATGTAGAACTCGAGATATGACCCAATTACCAAACAGTGTTCTAGTTTGGACTGCACCAACATCTCTTTTCTAAGTTTCACCCTTTCTTTATTTTCACAAATTTCAGTAGTTGAATTCACCAATCAATCCTTTGATTTATGTGATAGGCTTGCATTTAAGATGAATATTTACCATATATTAGGGCATTTTATAGTATTAGACTTGTTATTATAAAACATGCTTTAGTTAAGGACTTACTGATACTTTAAGTGCAAAATGATGATATAAAACCTTGATAAATATGCACTTTTAAGTACTAATGACTCTCTAACCCAAGAAGACTAGTATATAGGATTTTTCCTAGCACACAACTTTATGTTAACAAGTTTAACTTTTGATCTGATTTTTGAATCAAGTTGAAAGTTTGTTAAGAAATTCTAAAGACTATGTTTTCTATTGAGTTAAAATTTTATACCATCCAAGGTCGGGAAGGTCTTTAACTAAAATAAGGTATAAATATAACTGTTTGGGATTTGCAATATTTCTTAATTGATTTAAGACTTGTTTTTTCTTATTTAATTTATATCTCTTTTATTATTTTTATATCTTTTTTTAAGAAAGTTTTCCTACTATATAGCAGCTCAGCTTAGAAGAGTTTTAATATTGAGTTTTGATTAGATAAAATATTAAACAATAAAATTTTAAATTAAAATTAACATGCGAGTCATCAAATTAATTTGGGTTAATCATTTTTATTAAAATGAGATTATTTTTTTTTAAATTTGTCTTGGTATGGCCAAGTTAAGTTTGGATCAAATTTAGTAAAGCCAATTAAATTATATGATATGTTTGGATTCTAATGAACAAGTTTAATAGTTATGATAAAATGAAAAATTAATAATCATGTAAATTATTCTAATAGTAACTATGATGTATAAGTGTGTGTTTGATATTATAGTGTAAAATATTTTTTAATTAAAATTATATTAAAATAAATTTTTTATTTTTGATATATTTATATCAAAATTATCTAAAAAAATATTAATTTAATATTATTTTAAAGTAAATATCTAAAAAATACTTTAAAAAAATAGTTAAAATTCAAAAACAAACGCACGCACATAATGAGAACCGTACGGAAGCCAAGAAACCTTTTTGTCCAGCAAACCACCTAGCACAACAAAAACAAGTGTTTGAATTCGCCACTTCATCCTCTTTAATAAATCCACTAACTTTTCCCCACGTAAGCAACAGAAAACCACTTCGTACGTACATATGGAGTAACGGTTCAACTGACTTTTTATTAAATTAATTTGTTTTTTAATTTAAGATAATTTTAATATGATTAAATTAAAATTAAAATTTTAAAAATATAAAAAATATTATTTTAATATATTTTAAAATAAAAAATATTTTAAAAAAACCTCAACAGCACTGTCACGTGCATAAAAGTCCAACTGCACAAAATAGAACACCTGTACTCTTCTCTCCATTCCTTTTCCTCACACCTTCAAGATCCAATCCTTGTGTTTCCCCTCTCACCTTTTCCTCTGTAGCACTAAAATAGCAGCCAAAGACTCATCCTTTGCTCTCTGCAAAAAAGCAAACAAAACTACGTAGTGGTTGTTGCTGGTGGTGGATGGCAAGAGCCAATAAATATGCCTCTGTTAACTTTAACCATGTTTATGACAAGAACATAAGCAATTCCACCTCTTCTAATAACACAAACAACAACCCATCAAAGCACCAATCTTCCACTTCCTTTTACTCTACTATATCATCACCTAATAGCCCAAACAATCTCTACAAAAGCCAGCTTCCATCCTCGTCAACCCGTACACATGGCCGGATGCTGGTTCTGACCCGAACCGCACCTAAACCTACACCCTCTATCCAAACACCACCACTAACTCCCTCTCCGAAAACCCCACCTGCCCATCAAGCTCAAGTTCAAATCCCGGCTCAAACAGAGGC
The DNA here is from genome assembly GCA_018804465.1 of Populus tomentosa. Taxonomy (NCBI): domain Eukaryota; kingdom Viridiplantae; phylum Streptophyta; class Magnoliopsida; order Malpighiales; family Salicaceae; genus Populus; species Populus tomentosa. Next base: position 10,403,158 of record CM031993.1, read on the forward strand.
TGAACCGGAATCGGACCGGATTTCTCTACGTCCTTTAGGTCGAACCGGGGCTGGCTCGATTGCTTCTTCTCCGGTTCATGGACAGGAGAAGCAGAAGGAGGTTGGGTCTAGTGTGGGGTCGCCTAAATCGGATAAGTTTGTGCCACCACATCTTAGACCGGGTTTTGTTGGGAGAGAGGCAAGGCCTGGGCCGGAGGTTTTTAGGGGTAAGGAGGTGGGTCAAAGGCAGCAGCAGCAGTTTTTTGGTTCTCCGGATCGGTTTGTTGAGGAAGGGAGGCCCAAGTCAGGTGGGTATGAGATGATGAGGAGATTTGATGAATCAAATCTGGGTTTCGTAAATCGACCCATATCCAGTGGGAACCGGCCCGGTTCAAGTGGATGGTATGGTTCTTGCTAATCTTGATCTTGTTTTTTCCTTGCTTTGTCTTTGATTGCTTTATTTCTAGTCATGTTTGCTCATGTTATGTGGTTTCTGATTTATATTTTTAGTGATACATTTTTTTTGGGGATATTTTACTTGTGGATAAGTTTAACTAGCGTGATCACAATTCTGTAGTTTAGCTGCATAGTAAATAGCGTTTAAAGGTTTGATCTTGAAATGGAGTTAGTTGTAGATATTTAGTTTGATAGAACAATTTTTTTATTGAAGATCTAAATTTGTTTTGCAGTTGAAATTATTGGCGTTTCAAAAATTGGGGGTAGGGGTTCATAGGACTATAATTATTGCAAGTAGGTATGGTTTTGGTTGTAAGTATGGAAGCACAGTGTTTGTATTCAAAATCTCAAGTTGTTTAGATTCCTTCTGGACCCGTCGACGCTAAAAATTAGGTTTTGCTCATCTCACTCAATGAAGCTTTACATTCAAACCTCTTTGAGTTCAATTGTATAATTTCTATCTACTATTTTTCCGTATAAGGGTTTTACATGTGGAGAGGATATGTAGGCATAGACTTCTTCTGCATTTCTTTTGCTCTTGCTATATAAGGTTTTGTCATATGATTTCAATTTAAAAACCTGCATATTATAAGCACAATTGTTGCTAATTAATGACTCAATTATGCTATCATAACATTAATAATTGCAGTGATTTTGCATCTTATTTTATGGGAGATAAAGAACTCCTTGAGAACATAATACATGATGAAACCAAAATAACATCACAAATTGACGAGAGCACATTCTCTTTTGGATATTTCCATTCGAAGCAAGAAACCTTACTCTCCAAAAAGTTTACCATGTTGACATGCCATCTTGATGATGAAGTCATGATTTTGTTGAGTAAATACAAAATAAAGAATTCAATGAAGGGTTGGACATAGCAAACTACAGAAGATGAATTACAGTAAACAAACCCATGAAAAAACCCCTTTAAGCATTACTTGGATGGAAACTTTACCCATGCCATACCAATTTATACTTGTTTTTAATCGAAATTATACACTTCCCATTTTGACTTAAATAGGTATACGTTGGTATGACATGGGTAAAGTGTCCATCCAAGTTCATTTTAAAGTGGGTTTTTTTATTTTATTTTTTATGCGGGTTTGTTTTCTAAACTTTAAGATATTTTTTATTTTCTGAAGTGGTAACCCTTAATTAATTTCCTTACATTGGTTTTTTCTACATTAGTCAAAACAATACAAAAAGACCATTTTGGAGAGCATCTGTGGTCTTAAGAATGACGGCAACGTTCATCAAACTAAACTTTCAATCCGCCTCCGATGTCCCTGTTGCTATCAGTCTGTTTTTGGAAATTGCCTTTACCTATGGCTTCTTGATTGGAGCCTCAGTTTCGCTATTTCTATCAATACTGTTACTTGTTTGTAAGGCTGTTGATTGCTATCAACTTGCTGACCTTGTGTCATCTGTATGTTGATTGCTCTAGGGATTAGTGTGTACTTTCTATTTTCTGCACATCAAGTTTTTCTATCATCCTGTTAAGGACTCATGATGAACAAGGGGTCTGATATTTAGTAGAGAAACTAGTTGCCTCAATTTGAGCAACAGTAATTTGTTTTTTTGTCGTTTATTATGCTGTTAAGGTGTTTTTATTTTATTTTATTATGTGCTGTATTTTCTCATTTTTTGTAGTGGGTTATTTCACTTCATGATCCAGTTGATTTTAGTATGTGTCATGTTAATTATCTTAATTATGCAGTTTAGCTGTCAAGTAAATAGCCAGGTTTTAGTGTTGAAATGGAGATGATGGTTAGATTTGTAGCTTGATGGAAGCAAATTGATTGAAGGTCTTACAAATTTTGGTTTCTTTTGCATTTAAAGTTTGTGGCTCCTGAAAAAATGGTTGGGACAATGTTCAGAGCTGAATAACATGTATACAGCGTGAAATTGGGCTCTCAAGATCATATTTATTACAAGACACAAGCAGGCATAGATGTGTTTTCAGTGTTTGTGTTCAACATCCCAAGTTTAGATTGAATTTTGATCCAATGGAAGCTAAAATTTAGGTTTCACATGACTCTCATCTCACCCAATCAAGTATACTAACCAGTTGCAGTCAATTTCATAATTTCTCGTTACTATTTCACCCTATTTCACCATGCAAGGTTTTACCTGTGATTTGTAGCTGTAAAAGTCTTCTGCCTTTTGCTCTTTCCCTACTGTTTGTTAAAAAAACACAATTGCATCTTGTTACTGCAGTTGTTTCTAATTGATGACTAAGTCATGTTGCCTCGTTTTCAACTGATGTCTAGCAACCTTCTTCCTCCACAAATAATTGCAATGATCTGATATGCTATACGTGGAAGACCAAAACACCTTTGGAACATAATATATAACTAAAACTAGAACTAATGCCACACAATTGCAGGAGATATTCACTGAAATGGACCAGGTTTTAGGGAATAAGTTTTAGCCACTTTGAAAGCCAGCATTCATGGAGTTGCATACCGTTACGAAGCTTAATTTCATTTCTGGTCATGTATTGAGATGTCTGGATCTAATCTGGTGTTTTGAGCTGAAAGTACAACTCACTTTGAATGAATGTGGTTTGCAGACTTCTTACGACATTGAAGTCATCGACGTGGACAAGAACAGAACTTTCTCGATACTACTACATACCAGATACATCATAGAGCCCCAGTTTCCATCTATTATTCCCTAAAAAATCTCGCTGTCTTTTCCTGAGGATCAGTGGCATTTTAACCCATGCAGCCTGGTGGCACCTTCTAGTTTCCTAACTCGGATGATAGAAGACATCTAGATACCCATGGATTGTAGGATGTGCTTATGTGATTTTTTGTGTTTGATCAGTTTTACCATTCTGACATGCATTTTGTTTGTATGCTGCCTCCTCCGTAGCTTTTCCTGTTGGATGTACTTCAAAAATCTTTGTTCAACGACATCTCGTTCCCCGTTATCCCAATAATCTCATTCGCACTATAGGAAATAGGAGTTGCTTGGAGGTTTACTGATATGCATGCTTGTGATCTGGATATGTTATATTGGTCGAACTTAATATATAATTGCTCTGTTAAATACTATTTATTGAGAAGAGATTCAAACATGGAAATTCAAGGTGATGTGAAGTGATGAGACTTGGTGGGCTGTGGCTGGGAATAACCCTTTAGGCTCCCTTAACTGTATAAAAAAAATAATAACTATAATGGATGTTTGTTTCTCCTCATATTCGGTTGAAACAAATTACTAAGATATTTAGTTAATACTTTTTATTTTTAATTTTAAATTTAAAAAATAATGAGTTTATTAGGATTTGGAATTCTTATGCTTTATAAATACAAATCCACATGGAAGAAAAGAGAAGGCAAAAAGGAGAACGAGATATAGAGAACAAACATTAAAAATAAAAAAGGAAAAAAACCTAGCCACCCTTATATATCTCCCATGGTTTTCCCAGCCTAGCCGCCACTCTCACATTAAAAAAAACCACTCAGCCTGACTCTCCCTTTGATCCATGATTACCAGCATCAGGATTGGGTCAAAAGTTGTTGAATCCTCATTGTTGTTTCAGGTATAACCCTCAGCCATGCATCACTGCCTTTATACCTTTTCATGCTCTTGATGTGTGGTGATAATATTCGCTTCAGGTCTATTTGCATGTGAAAATCATCTTTTTTTAATCATTATGCCAACATCTTTTATATGTCAGTTTCGGTTAAACGTTGTTATCTTGAAAATGCATTGATGAAAATAGGAACCATAATTTTGAAACTCAGCCCGGCCCGGTAGGTCGACCCGGGACCTGGCTGATCTGAGGTTAGAACCGGGTCAGGTTGAAGAAAAAATAGGAAAATAAAAAACCCGGTGTGACTTGGTTGACCTGGCGACTCAGTTGACTGAGTAAGACCTGGTCAAAAAACTGATTGTAACCCGTTGATTTTTGTTTTGTTTTTTTTTTAAAACGATGTCGTTTTGATTTTTTTTTTTTTAAATTATTCTGGGCGATTCGGTGACCTGGTCAAAACCAGGTGACCCGGTCAAAATCCGAAACCCGGGCCTTGAATCGGGCTGGGTCTAAAAACTATGATAGGAACATTGGTGTTTATTTTGATGTCTTTCTCGAAGTAATAAATAACTTGGTAAAACTGATATTGATTGATTCGCAGGAAATTTAAATATATATAACCACAAATAATAAAATAAAAGGTTAAAAAGATCTTTAAAATGTGGTATTAATGTAAATATTTAACAAAGACAAAACAATTTCTAAAATGAGAGGATCCACCAATGATATTTTAAATAAATAGTCTAAACTCTTTCTATTACTCAACTGGAAACTACACACAAAAGATATTTCAGTAAGCTGATTTATCATTAATAACTCATTTTAATTTAATAACATTATCATATTAATTATCTTTAATTATTTTATCTGAATAACATCAACACTTGTAAATGTTGTCAAGTATTAATGGTGCTAATTTATTTCAATAACAAATTAAGATTTTTTTATAGTATTGGTGTCGGTTCTCCAAGCGGTGAGAGTTATGAAAGAATAATTATTTGTTGTGCCAATGATTATACATTAGTAATCAAGACTCGCTACTTAACAAGGAGGTTATTAAAATTGATTAAGATAACAATTACAACACATGTTAATAGAAAATTTTCTTAAATTTAAACATTAAAGTTCATGTTAAGTTTGTATGATACTTATTCTTACACCATTAGTGTAACTTTTTCACCTTGTCAAAAAGAAACTTAACTAAACATAATTAATAATAAAATATAAATAATCAAGATGAGAATATAGGTATGATAGAAATTAACTAAGTATAATAAGGAAAATGATAGGTATAAACAAGAAATTAACAAAAATATAACATGAAATAAAACTTGAATATTATAAATGCAAATGAATAAAGTAAGAGAATGAATCTTGATCTCAAAACCAATATATCTTAAATGAATGGTAAATGTCTCCTTTTATAGGCTAAAATCTAGAATTATTGATATGGTAACTAACTGTTAATTTGATGGTTGAACAAAACATCATTAATAAAATCATAATATAATTAGATTGTTTTCATGAAAGTTGTAGATATTCGTCTATGCTTTCCAACCTAAAAAGAGTGAGTTTATTCAGGCTTGTATAACTCCATATATGGGTTGAACATCGAACAATGTCTAGGCTACAAGATAAATTTTTGATAAGATTTGAACTTAAAAACAACAATATTGAGTTTTGGCCTTTTTATGAATGTTTTAGGCTTACGTCTTAGCTTTTTATCAAGCCAAACCACACTTGAATCCAAGATCGATAACTCTAGTTATAACTCAAAAACCAAATGGTGTTTCAATTTGACTAGAACCAACCCAACTAGGATTTATGAATACTAGTGTGTGTGTGACAAAAATTGTTTATGAATGCTTTTTAAATAAATATATGAGCAGAATTAAGTGAAAATAGTATAAGAGTTTGTAAACTTTAATAATTCAAAAAGAAACGTATGATAAAACCTTGTTATGAATTTTACTAATAACCATTGTAAAATATTTATTACGATGGATTTTAAGATTCATGTCAAGAGTAGAGCTCATACCTACTTTATCATCCTAATCAGAAAGTCGCACAAAAATAAAACACAAAATTATATGAGAAAAACAAATCAATTTTATAATTAAGATCATTCAAACCAATAGATTTATTTTCATAACAAAAATTATCAAAGTATTCTTTCAAATGATGTCCATTCACCTTAAAAATATTTTTATTCTTTAGATTCTTGATATCAAAGGCCCTATAAGCTTTATGTTTAAGTTTCACTAGTAAGTGATAAGATTTCTCATAAAGTAGTTTGTAAAGTGACATACCACAATGGCTCCAGACTACTTAGTTATAACTTGGAAAAAACTTACCAATTTTCTGTCAAAAATATGGTAAATAATTCATTTCTAATGTCATGTTTTCAAAGGATAACTTCATCACTTCATTTCTACAATTAATCAATGCATTAAAAGTTGTAAGAAATGAACTTCCTAAAAAAATAGAAATTGAATTGCATGCTTTAACAAATTATGTATCAAAGACAATAAGATTCACATGATAAAATTATCAACTTGTACTAACACATCTTCAACTGCTTTTCTAAGCACTTTTATATATCTATCAACAAGTAAAAGAGTTACAGAATCTGGTTTTAACTCAACTGGATTGAGACTTTGAAAAACTGAATATAAAAGTAAATTTACATTATTTTCAAGATCAAGTAAAACTTTTTCAATTTTATGTTCTTCAATAAACCATGAAATTGTAAGACAACCGTGATCTTTATATTTCAAAACATTATTGTTTTCAAGAATTATATTTCTTTAGCTAAAACAACTTTCTATTTAAAATTCATTTTTGTTTTCACATTGCAAAAGTATTTTAAAATTTTGGCATAAAAGAGTACCTATTTAACAACATTCAATAAAAGTATATTGATCTTTATTTGTGTGAAAATTTTAAAAATTTTAGAATTATGATTCACTTTGCTTTGATTAGTCATGACATGAAGAAATGAAAGTATTGGTGAGAAATCAATCTTTTCTTTGCAATGCTCAAGTTCAACCTCTTTTTAACCTTCAGAAATTGATTCATTATTTTTCTCACAAGGTTTAAGAACATGTTTTTCAATAGCCTTGTCATTGTGAAGAGTCATGACTAATTTGACTTTACATGTGTTGGCTTCTTGAGCTACATATACTTAGGTTGTATTGTACTTTCGAATTTTGTTATGTTGAGAAGAAAACTTATCTTTTTCTTGAAAAATAAGAGTTAATGCGAATTCTGCAAGACTGTCTTTTAAATATATCATAGTTTGAGCATTTTTAGTATTGATTGACTTTGGCTTTTCAATGAATGCATACTGTGTTTCTTCAAGATTTTTTCTAGAAAAGGAAACATATGAAGGTGTATGTCTTTGAGAATTTTTAAAATTATTGTGTGCTTGAAAGAGTGGCTATGAAGTTTGTGCATTATTTTTATTACTTTTCCAAATAAAATTTGAATGATTTCTCCAAATAGGATTTAAGTTTGCATATATGGATTAAGATTTAGCCTTTGAAAAGTGTTTAAAACATTAACTTCTTAATGAAGATATTAATTGAAAGATGATAAAGTTGGACAATCATTGGTTGAGTATTAATTAGTTTCACAGATTTGACGTATAATTTTTGAACAGATTTTAACTAAATAATTTTTTTGTTTCAATTCTAGTACTTCGATTTTTCTAGCTAAAGATTCAAATTTGGCTTAAAAGCCATAATCTTTTCTAAGGTTGTATATGTTGCCACTTTATGTATAAGGTAGAGTTTTAATCAGTGTCTTATAAGTGCTTGTAATATTCTAATTTTGAGTATTTTCAGCTATTAAATTTAGGCACTTTATTGTATTATGAGGGCTTTTAACTTTAAAAGTTTCATTGCATAACAATTCTATTATTTGTCTATTTTTACGTGTTATTATAGAAGTGTGAAATTAATTCCATGTTTCAAAACCAAAGTGAAAAGAAAAACAAGAATAAAATTCATATTTTGTACACTAACTTACCTCAACGATAACAACATAAAAAACATGACACGATTAAATAATTAATATCTATTTTAAAGTATTGAGGTGTCAAAATGATAAATAGTTTGATAAGATCATGGTCGATTCACATGAGGTTAAGTAGTGGTGGAGGCAGGGGGGCTGGCAGGGACCCCAATCCCTGCAAGGAAATGTTTTTTCACATTTCCCAACCTCTTCCTTATAAATATTTATAATTTTAATGACGTGAAGAGCATTGAAAATAATGTGCAAGGAAATGTTACGCCCCCTCTAATTATTTGTTCTTGCTCTGCCCCTGAGGTTAAGCATATATAACCATAAATAATAATAATAATAATAATAATAATAATTCTTGTGAGCAGAATTATTATTGAATAATTTATAAATAAAAAAAGATAGTCGCTCTGAAGTATCATCTTGCCATCCTTTTTCATTCGGTTTGTCATCGTCTTTCTGACACATTTTATTGAAGAATTCAATTTTTTACTTTTGGAAAAAAAGATTTTGATACGAGCAGTTGGTAAGACATGATCGCTATGTATCCCATGAAATTAAACAAATTTATTTACGCTAGAGAGAAAACGTCACACAATTTTATTTGATGTCACTCGCAGCAATTCATAGCTAAACTATAGCACAGAACATGGTTTTGAAAACCATAATATCATGAATTTTCTCACTTAAACATAACAAAAACAAAACAAAACAAAACACTACTAAGATCTTATCATGGATAAAGCTCAATGAGAGCTCTTGTGCCTAGCACAGGGTGTATCTTATAATTGAGGAAACCAGCATCAAAGAAGAGCTTAGCCCACTCCTTTTCATTTCTCTCCATGCCACTAGCAGCCACCATCATTTCTAGATCAAAAAATAGCTGCGTTTCAATTGACCCCTCGTCTCCATTCTGGTTCTCTCTCACCATATCTATAATTATCACCTTCCCAGCTTTCTGCTGTCCCTTGCTCGTAATTGCTTGTTTGCATCGCTTAAGTATTTTCACGCAGTCTTCATCACTCCAGTCATGAAGTACCCACTGTTTTTCATTAGCCATAAGATAAATAAAATGAATAAATGAAGACGGGGGATAAGTTTTTTTTCTAATACATGCAGTCCCCTGCCTAACACCGATTTTCTTATACATGTAGGGATGAAAGGGTTGATATATGACGCAGAGACCTATGAATCTCTCATAATAGAAGAAAAACTAACATATAGTGTTGGTATAAGAATACTGTTGAAATTAATTTACCTTGAGTAAAAGTGCATTTGCTGGAGGAACTGCCTCGAACATATCCCCTCCTACATACTTCAAGTTTTTGCCGCCTTGCAAGTCAGAAACCACATGGGGGAGATCAAACACAGTGCAGTCCATGTGGGGAAATGCTTCAGCAATGCCCTTGGCCATAGTTCCTAAGCCTCCACCGACATCCACCAAGGAATCCACCCCATCAAAGATGCCTTTACATTTGCTTACAACCAACTTACTAGCCAGTATGCTATCACTAGCCATGGCATCATTAACGAGATTATTGATTCTTGGATCTTGGCCAGCGTACTCCCAAGGTGTCTTTTCATGGGCAACACTAAATGCACTGCGATCATCATTTTGGAACCAAGTGCTCAAGCAATCCCATGGTTTTGTCAGAACTGGGTCGAGCACAAAAAGTAAAAGAGGTCTCACACTCCAGGGATTGTCCTTGAGTAGGAGACGAGCGGATTGGGTAAGGGAATAGGCTTCTTGGTTGTCAACGCCGTTAAGATTTTGCTGGGAAAAGAAACCGGAGTGCACGAGAATACGCATAAGGCGGTGGACATATTGAGCTTTTGATGGGTGGATTGGTAGGGCAGAAACAAGCTCCGAGAGGGTCATGGGCTTGCCATGTTTTTGGATCACATCTGGTATGCCTAGTTGAACGGCACATTTCAAAGTCATGGAGTTTATGAAGTTGAATATATGATTCCACACATGAGCTTGAGCTTGAAGTAGCTCACTAGCACTTTCCTCGCTAATCAACTCCATTGATTTTAAGTAGTATATATGCTAGTGCATGTTGTGATACCTCAAGAGATCTCTCTTCATATTTATAGTAGTGAAACGTACTCTACCCTCGGAGTAGGCTTAGTTTCTCAACTTTATCCAATAAAAAAAAATTCAAAGGAAAAATTCCATTACAGGAATCTGTTTTCACAGTGCAACATGTCGTGTGCTTGGTATTTTCAGTTTTTATTTCTTGAAATGCGCTTGTTCCAAGTACAAAATTGAATATTTTAATGTATTTTTTTTTTAAGTTTCACACAATTAATTTTATAAGTAATTAGTTTTGTATTGATTCAGTTCGATTCTCTTGCACTCCATACCGAATTCCAAGATTATTAAGCTTGAATATACTTAAAAGAACATGATTTTATCAAGACATTGGCAAATGTATGATAAGACAATAAATAATGGAAAGCAAATAAAAGTGAAAACCCAACAACCATTACCACAAGTAGCAAGGATTCGACCTATAACACACAAAAAATGTTGGATTCGAATCTTATTTTTAAATAATTTGTGTCAAAGATTTTTATGATAAATAATAATAATATAATTCTAGTGGTCTATCACCTAATACCTAACCCTGTCCCCATGCTATCACTTCTCATAATTCAATTCGTTTTGAATTATCATGGCCAATCCTGTCCCCATGCTGCCTTGCAAGTCAGAAACCACATGGGGAGATCAAACACAGTGCAGTCCATGTGGGGAAATGCTTCAGTGATGCCCTTGGCCGTAGTTCCTAAGCCTCCACCGACATCCACCAAAGAACTCACCCCCTCAAAGATGCCTTTACATTTGTTTACAACCAACTTACTAGCCAGTATGCTATCACTAGCCATGGCATCATTAACGAGATTGTTGATTCTTGGATCTTGGCCAGCGTACTCCCGAGGTGTCTTTTCATGGGCAACACTAAATGCAATGCGATCATCATTTTGGAACCAAGTGCTCAAGCAATCCCATGGTTTTGTCAGAACTGGGTCGAGCACAAAAGTGAAAGAGGTCTCATACTCCAGGGATTGTCCTTGAGTAGGAGACGAGTGGATTGGGTAAGGGAATAGGCCCCTTGGTTGTCAACGCCGTTAAGATTTTGCTGGGAAAAGAAACAGGAGTGCACGAGAATACGCATAAGGCGGTGGACATATTGAGCTTTCGATGGGTGGATCGGTAGGGCAGAAACAAGCTCCGAGAGGGTCATGGGCTTGCCATGGTTTTTTTTTTTTTAGGTAAAAGTAGCATACATGCTCTCTCAACGCACATGAATTTAGTGTAAAATAATCTCCTTTGAAAACGATATCCATAATCTTATAATACATTTTAACTCCACAAAAACATGGAAAAGGGTATAGTCATTATTGAGCTGTGAAGATCTTCAATATCTATAACTTTGTTAGAGCAAAACCCCTTTTCTTTTCTCTACTTTTTTTTTTTTTTTTTTTTTTTTTTAATGTTTGATCAAATCCACAACATTCTCTCATCTTTGTAACCTCTTGTCTTTCAATAGAGAAAAGAAGCGTTCGTCTTTGAAAAAAATACAGTATTTAATTTTGTTCTTAGATTTTATCAAACTATAAAACAAGCACAACAATGAAAAAAAGATGGAGTGATGGACGGTGGGTGAAACCTGGCAATTGCACTTTGGATTTTGGATTTCAAACTTGGTGGAAAAGGAGTTAAAAGTAGGGAAAATTAATTCTCAATTTAACATTAATATATTGTGTAATTTATCACTTGAATCCTAAAGTTTGAGAGTGAATTGATAACTATATAATATGTTAGGGATTGAATGTGAGGTCTCTCCCTCTCATAATCATATTAAAGTGTAAAGTGACATAAATAGAATGTACTTCAAAAGCAGACTTAAATTAAGGTTTACTTGGACACTTATTCAAGATTTTCATTTAACAAAAGCTTCAAAATTAAATAAGAAATATTTGTCAGCATTATGAAATTAAGATTGTCTATACTTAAAAAAAAAAATTAAATATAAAATAAAGATCTTACTCGTTATATATATATATATATATATATATATATATATATATATATATATATATATAAAGATTTCATTTGTAGTTTTCATCAATTCCTTTATCCATGCTAAGAGAGAGTTTGAAAACATGGGCTAACCCGTGTTTTTAAAAAATTCAATTTTTTTTGCTAAAAATTATTTTTTTATTTTAAATCTTTTTGATGTGCTAATCTCAAAAATAATTTTTTAAAAATACAAAAAATATCATTTCAATGTATTTTAAAATAAAAAAATATTTTAAAAAGCAACCACAACCATACTCTCAAACATAGCTATGCATGTTTGAACATTGTTTAATTCAATTCAATTCTGTCGATCTAACTTCCTGAATTGATAAGCTATGAAGATTTGCAGTATATATTTTTATGTTATTTTATTCTTTTAAGATAGTAATTTGTTATTTTTTTAAAACGACAATTGATATATATATAAAAAAGACCACATCGTTGTCAACATCTGTTTTACGTTTTCGAGAAGGAGAATTAAATGCTTAAATGATAAGAGCCATAAGATTTTAACATATATATGTGAAAAACAAGTTAAATTGGCATATATTTTATTTGTTTAAAAATTATGTATGCATTGATTTAAATTTATTTTATTAGTTTATTTACTGGCGCCAGAGCCAGGAATACCATATATATTTTTTTAATTGTGTAATATTTATCAACGTCAGAGTTGGAAGTATCTATGGTTTAATATTAATTAATGCAAAAGTCAGGAATATCATAAACATACGATTATAGCATAAACCAACAATTCTTAGCAATTGAAGATAAAATTAGTGATGCAACCTACTTCAGGTAAGACGCTTAAGGGGTGATAGCATCTTCACTTTTGCGTAATCAATCTCGTATCATAGAATTTCTACTGACTAGTTAGAGTTTCTAATTACCATAATACTAGATAACAACTCTTTAAACAAGACTTTTTCCATCTACGAATAAGATGCCAGAAACCTATTCTTTTTATTGAATTCTTAAGGCCACCGCGATGCCGGGTGTGATAGGTTAGATTCTAATAGATGATCATAAACTGGTTATGATATTTGCCTTTTTATTTTTTTTTTCCCTTTTTGAAACATGAGAAAGATGCAAATTATTTATGAAAATATACTTGGAAAACTTTTTAAGATATGGTTGTATGCATGAAAATAAAATATTTTTTTTTCTTTTTTTGTTTTTTGAGTTTAAAAGTTTTGTCGCCGGAGGTGGATAAAAAGAGGGGGAAGTATGGCTAGTGAAGGAGAAGAAAAAATAAAGGGGGAAATGGTTTTTAGCCAACTTTGCACACTAATTTCTTCATGCTCATGCCATAAAATCCACTTGTATTTATAGGAGATGGAAGAGGGTAATCTTGTCTTCATTAGGGAAAAATTCTGAACTTTGATTCAAATAGAAAGGATCCAAACTGTCGATTTAAAGTTGGCATTATGAAATGTCAAATTTAACAGTAAAATACTGCTTGAGTTTACCAGTGTAGGCCAATACCATGACCGTTGTGGTGCCTATTGGCGAAAACAAAACATACCTGGTTGTAGAGAAATGTCATGTGATCATTTTGGTTCAAGTGTTGTCAGTTTACACTACTAAAAAAAGTAGTAATTAACAACTAACCATTCCGTTGCAAATAAAACCAAAATCCGTTGCTAAAATAATTGAGCAACGGAATCAGCAACAGTAAATATCGGATGCAAATTTGTCGTTGTTGATTTCACAACAATGAAAATTCCGATGTTAACAATCAGCAACGGATAATCCGATGCTGCCAAGCCAGCAATGGATTTTCCGTTGCTGATTGACAAAATCAGCAACGGATTTACAATCAGCAACGGAAAATCCGTTGCTGACTATATTATTTTTATTAAATTAATTTTTTTATTTATTAAAATGAATTTTAATTTGTTTAATTAATTATTTATGGATAGTTTAAAAGTTGTAGAATATAACCAGCATAAATTAATATTAAAAATAATTGTATCACTAATAAAAGATGGAATAAAAATAATATTCATATTATAAAAATTTAGTTAAACTTGCATTAATACAAATAAATCGAAATACAATAAAAAGAAACAACAAAAGATACAATCATGGTGCTGGTTGCGAAGACGAATCATGATATTGTGGATCGACACAAGATGCATCAGGATATAGTGGTCGAGGTATAGGTCGATAAATTGGTTGAGATGCGGGACCCATAGTTGGTGGCATTGATGGGGCTAAAGGTGGTGGTATACCTTGGTCAATATTTGATATCCCACCATGGTATCCAAGATTATTCACAAGATATTCTTTCATGGAATCCATCTGCCGCTCCACGATACCGTTCTTCACGATCACTACCGTTCCACGATACCATTCCATCTACCTCGGTCATCTCTCTCACTCCCAGGACTCCTAGACCTAACACTCTGGGAACTCCTAGCATACGTAGCATAATCCTTCAATTAAGAGGGCAAAATTAGACACCATATATAGTATGTACTCTTACAAACCACAAAATCTCGTAAAAATAATTGCTAAATACCAAAGAAGTGTTTAGTGTAAAAGGCACAATAATTGAAGGCATCAAGGTATAATCCCCTTCCACCCTAGTCCCCTGATTTCTACTAAACTATGTTTGTGGGAAAACATTGATTACAGAGAGCCAGTAAGCAAATGGAAGTGAAAATAACAATAGTAATTTTGTTATGGCAGAAACTTATCCCTTCAAATTCTTAGAGTAGAACCGTTTAATCAAAACACCTAAAACAGACCAAGGAGTCAAAAGTTACATGTTATGGAATCAAGAAGTCAATAGCTTCTTAGTAGGTTTGTTCACCATATCCAGTCCTACATAGAGATGTTAGCATCATGAACCTTAGAAGTTACATTTTGTCTCAATAGAATTCAAGGATAGTTTCATTGTTAAAATTCTACAAGGATCAACGAAATATCACACTATTAATAGATTAAAACTTTTTTCCTATTTCTCATTGCTGTTCTGTACTTTTACTAAGCAAAGCTGAAGTAAAAAAATCACTTTCTTGAAAATGCATTAGTGAGTACCGAAATATCAACAACAAGATAAAGAAGGAATGCAAATTTTTTTCCTTTGTTCTTCATACAGGTACATATTTATCATTGAAGAAACATACATGGATAGAAGCTAAGCATAAAAATAAAAACAATATGAATTAATTAGTGGTTCTAAATTCTGATTTAATAAAAGTGTTTCAATTAGCATTTCTTGCTATGTCATTCAAATTTTGATTTTAATAAATCTAATCAGTAATTAAAAAAAAAAATAACAATAAAATCTATAATTTATAATGAATTGAAAAAATAAGAAGATGGTGGCACCTTGTAACTCCTTGGGTGAACTATTCTCCAGAAGTTTCAAGGGTCTCATTGTTTGGTGCTTTCTGCTTTCATTGACCCAATGTTCATTGGCTACTGCTACTTCTAATAAGACTGGATCACTCCATTTTTAGAAATGGGAAGTGGAGTACATGTACTCATCTCCAGTGGGTTAGAGAATGTTGTTATGAGCATCAATGGCAAGTTTCCTGGACCAATTAAATAAAAAATTTAAAAATTTATTCATATAATGATATCAAATATTCACATGTGCATCTACACTTTGCTTCTTACCATCAGAGAATGCATTGCAGGTACTAAACTCATTTTCATTATAGTAAACTCATTTTACTATAGTAGCCATTATAGTAGTTTCTACTTTGGTGGATGCCTAATATCATTTTAATTGACTGTTGATATAAATTATAGATGTCCAACCATCCTGATGATGAAGCAGAGAATGGGGCCGAACCTGCTCATGAGTGAATAAACAGGATCAACAATATCCACATTTCAATTCATTCTTTCTTGCCTCTGCCAAAACATAAATGTAAAAGTAACCCTTTAATAGTCATGTATACTTCTTTCTTTGTTTCTGCTCTTCGTTTAGGAAGAAATAGGTTTAACCATGATTTTTTTATTTGTAGTTTATTATAAAAAAAATCTCCCTAACAAAGTTAATTCTCTTTGCAAGATCAATATGTTTGGTATAATAACTCTAAAACAGAATTAAAATGCCTAAAACATAAAAGAAAAATAACATAAAATCTATGATAACACAAGAAATCCAAACAAAATTAATAATATATTAGTCAAGCATAATCTTTCAAGCCTCATTTCAGATTATATACATAATGGATGAACTAACAACACAATTTGAACTGGAAAAAAATGGAATTCATGGTTGTTCATATTTAGCCCTCAATTCAGTAATTAACTTTTTCTCATTCTGTTAAAGATTCAAGAAACCTATTGATTAACTGTTCTAAATACACAATGAAGCATCCAGTGAGAATAATCTTATGATATAATTTTCTGTTAACCATGTGGCATTTTTTTCTTTATTATGTTTTTGGCAGTGCGGTGGGTGGGGGTTCCTAATTTAGTTATACCCTAAATTTATGCTTGATGATGTATTTCTGTTCAAAAGGGGGAGAGAAACTTGTGTTCATACATATATTTGCACTGACTACAGTTTCTAAATCCTAATTTTATCGAATGAATGGCCTAAAACAATTATTCAAAGCATCGATCAAAAAAACTTTGTTACCTGTGTTCTTGAGTTCTGGGCGAGCAAGATGAAATCTACACGGCAGAAGAACACCTGGGATTACAGAAGAACACCTGAGGTTGAGAAAGTTAGGTTAAAACTTTTTAACCTAAGTTTAATTGCAACAAAGCAACAAATAAATCGTAAAATTAATTACCTAAATTATTGAGGAAAAGTATGCAATACCCAACCCATATACAAAGAGTGTGGGTAAATCAGGATGCTCGATGGTGATATTGATGGGTAAAGTGGGATGTTGCCGTGGGTCTATGTTTTTGGTGGCTTACAAAGAAAGATCAAATCTGTTATGGATGCTGCAGACAAATGAGAAGAAGATGAAGAGAAATGTTAGGGACAAAGGAAAATGAGATCGATGAAGAGAGAGTGCTAAGTTAATTGTTTTTCTATTGTTATGGATGTTATCAGGGAACGAAGGGGATGAAGAGATCAGTGCAAGTTAATTAAATCAGCATTTTCTAGCTGGTTGTTTGTTTATTTTCTCTGTTTACGTTTCTGAAAGGGGAGAGATCAGTGTAAGTTTAGGATTGCTAATTAACGGTTGAGATTGTCAAAGCTAAATGCCCATTAACGGTCTATATAATTTTAATTTTAGATTAAGATTTAAATATATATTTTTTTAATCTGCAACAGATAGTCCGTTACAAATGTTATGTTTCCTTTTGCAACGGATTTTCCGTTGCTAAAGTCCGTTGCTAATATTAAAAAAATAATAAATATACAATCCATTACAAATCCGTTACTAAATTTAGCAACGGAATTATTTGTTGCTAAAATCAGATGCAAATAATCCTCTTTTTTAGTAGTGTTAGTGGAGAGATCAAGCATTAAATGCACTTAAAAAATAACTACTTGGACAACGTTTTCTGGTAAATTAGAACCAAGCGACTTTATTTTTTATAACGACGCTGTTTTTGGGGTTTTATAGGGTTTTAATTTAGGGTTTTGGCCAAAGTTTAATTTAAATGTCCAACTTTCAATTTATTTTAATTGCACCCCTAATTGACCATAAATTTTTTATTTAATGCAATTTGGTCCCTTAAAAAATTCAATTTTAACCGCGAAGCCTTTTTCATTTTGGATTTCTTCAATTTAACCCTTAATTGACCATTCAACTTTTAATTTCACACCTAGTTTCAAACAATTGAGCCCTTATAGTTTGATACCTTTTGCAAAATAGTATTTGGCTGTGAAATTTTTGAATTTGACCTCTAATTGATGCTAAAACATTAATTTTCTTGTGATTTTACTTTTGATTTCAATCAATTGACTTGGTAAAAAATAAATTTGGTCTCTTAAAATTCATTCTCAATTAAGCCTATAATAAAATTAATATGACTCATTTAAAGTATAATTAAGTCCTTGCACAAAATTAAGTCATTTAATTTGTCCCAAATTAATTATTAAACATAATTAAACTTTAATTTGGTCCATGATTAAATCAAATTGGCCTATTAAAAATGATCATTTAAATTGGCCTATGTCCTTGGACTTATTTTTTATGCAGATTCATCCAATAATCATTTAATTTAGCCTTGAATTTGCATTGTTTCTTCAATCTTTGGGTATAATGGGGTGCAATTAGGCCTTAAATTTCTTCTAAAATCAACTTGGTTTTTATGTATTTTTAAAATCCTCTTGTACTTGCTTTCTCCACGTTTCCAACCTTTATCGACGTTGCTAGCATTTATTTATTTTTTAGTTTTTAGTTTGGAAAGAAAAATATATAATTTTTGGGTATAACCCAGAGATGGGTGATGACAATGTTGACTATAACAAGTTGATTAGAGATTTAAAAATCTAGGTTCAAATGGAAAACTAAGTAATATAATATTTTTGATAGCATTAAAAAAAATATTATTTCTTAGTTATTCCTATGATGAAATAGGTGCTACCTGCAATGTGATAAAAGGGTGAGTTGTGCTCTTATTTACTTTTATATATTGGTATACCAAGTAGAGTATAATAGAATAGTCTTAATGAAATATCACCAATATAAGTAAGAAATATGATCATTTCTTTGAGAACTTTGATAAAGGGAGATTTCTATAAAACATCTATAAGTCTAGGATTTGTTTAGGGCCAAAATGAACATAATAATGAGAACCAAAGTAAATATCTAGGTAGAAAACTATATAAATATTATTGTCTTGATTTACACAAAAGATTGAATAGTTTAAGACATCGCGTTTCCTATTTAATCGAGAAAATCTCATAGTTTTCTACTAAGAAATGTTCGAAATCGAAAGAAACCTATCTTGATGTAGTGATCCACCACATTACTATCTCTCTACAAATTTTCAAGTCTTTTATAGTAGTCGGGCAATTTTCATTCATATGTTGGATTGCTGATATTTGTTTTAATAAAAATATGAGTAAAAGGCATATCTAATGTCACCTTTAAAGTAGAGTCCACTAACTTTTAAGATCAAAACTTTGTTAAAAATTATTCTCCAACAAACTTGATTAATATGGAACATTAACATGATTAGAATAACTTATGAGTGAATGAGAAATTGATCTTAAAGAATCATTAGTTGACATGTTCTAATAAAACCAAAGACCCTCTATGCTACATAGAAAAAAAAGAGTTTTTCTATTTTTAGTTTATATAGTGGAAAGTTAAGTAGTCATAAATTAATCTTAGCAAATTAGTAAAATTTTAAACACACGCGCATGATTAGATCGGCTAAACTATGGCCTGAGCTCCTTGTTTCAGGTTTCAAGTCCTTAATGTAGGTTTTGGGTTTATTTTTTGCTAACATATTTTGATCTAGAATTTGGGCTTATTATAAAATAACTCTTTGACTTATAAATAATTATTTTTTACTAGCCCATTATTTTTTCTAATCTAGCCTATGAATTTGATCAGTTTTCTTCAATAAGAGTTTATTAAAATTGCGTTAGTTTTTTCAACTTAAAAGCATTAAATTTAAAGCCCAAACATTTAAGTTTAATTTTAGTTTTATAATGGGTAATCAAAGTTGATAGTTGTGGAAATCAATTTTAGTAATCATCATTATTAATTCTTTATTAGTTTCGATTTCAAAATCCATTATAAAAAATTGGTGAATAAAGAGTTTTTTGCATTTTTTATCTTAATTTTATATATTCTTCCTCTTCTCGGTTGCCGTAACTTATTTATGGAATATTCCTTAAATTCACTTTTCTTTCAAGAAAATCCAAAATAAAATAAACACTAGTAATGTGGAGAAAGCATGTAGAGTAGAATTTTAAAAATATATAAAAATCAAGATATAATTCTGGAGGAAATTCAAGACCTAATTATATTTTATTATATATAAAATTAAAAATACAATGTAAATTTAAGATTAAATTAAATGATTATTATATGAATGTGGGTTGCATTGGATTGGTTAAAGGCTTGTAAGATGTGGCCTGAGGATGATGAAATGGTCTGATTAGACTTGCTAACAGCCGCTGCTTGCGCTTGTCAAAGATTGTGTATATATTTAGCTGTGTCGACATATCTCAAAAACCAGTTACAAGCTGAAGTTGATGTCATGAAGCATGAAACATAAAGTATATTAAGAAGCAGGCTTTCACAACAGTAAAAGCCATAGCAATTTTTCCGTTCTCAGATATATTCTGAAATTAGCTTTCAAATAATATACAAACCATTTAAAGAGGATAATTTTAACTAGTACAATCATCCAAGACCCTTGCATTCTCATATATGACTGCAGCATTACAGTTACTCAAACCTGATTTCTCGAAATGCCTTCTTGGTTCTCTTTTTTAAGACTTGGAACTTGTGTTTGATGTGGTGCTCTTGATCTGAGAAGAAGTGGTGGAGGTGTGGCTCTGTGCCTGCGAACTTTGGCTAGAGGATGAGTCTGTGAAGAAAATTATGCTCTACTGGTTGTCAAGAAACACTTGGTGATTTTTTTATGATAAAAAATTGTCTTCATTACATGTTTAATGAAACAATATTTTTCCTTTGCTTGTATCTTTTATGATGCATGGTTGTAGAGGTAATTATTTTTTGTTCAGTTTAGTTTTTACTTATAAAAAAAATCAAACTAGAATTTTGTAAAATATCAAAATAAAATTAAAATCAGTTCAAATCAATCGATTTCAATTCGGTTTAGTTATTTTGTATTAAAAACTGAAACCCAACCGACTGGTTTTAGTTCTATTCGGTTTGGTTTTGGTTTAGTTTGGTTTCGGTCTGGTTCAGTTAAGTTTCGGTTCTGTTTGATTATTTTATATTTAAAACCAAAAACTATGTTGTCATTTGGGGTTCTTTTGGACTTTTCTAATGGGTTTGGTTTCGGTTCAGTTTGGTTTTTTGGTTCAGTTTGGTTTTTTGGTTTTAAGCTTATGAAACTGAAACCAAACCAAACTGAATATTTTTTAAAATATTCTAAACTATTTAATTGATTTTTTCCATGGTTTAGTTTTTTTAATTATTTTATTTTTAGTTTTCTCGGTTTAATTAATTTTTTGGTTTTTTTGTTCACCACTACATGGCAGACATATTGAGAGACTCAAATGATTTGGGTTTAAATTGATTTAAATTGAATAAACGATAAAAAAAAACCTAATTTGACCTAATTAAAAACCTAAAATGATTTGAGAATCGGTTATTATAGGTAAAACTCGATTAAAAATCTATTAATATATTTAAAAATAAATTATTAAAACAATATTGTTTATATATATATATATATATATATATAATTTATCAACCTAACACGTGATCTATGTATATATATATATATATATATATATCCATCTAAATTAATCAACCTAACACATGATTCAAAACTCTAAAGTTTTAAAATTACAAAAATATAAGTATACTTCAATCTTTTTATTTATAAAAGTAATATAAAAATTGATTTTGATATAGATGAAATGAAATTTCTTTTAACTATACCCATATTATATAAAAAATATATATGCAATACTCTTCGTCAATATATATATTACTCCTCTTATTCAGGGCATGACCTCGAGCCTTCAGACTTAAGCAGGGAAGACCACTTATAATTTTCTTTTTAAATGGATGTACAGATATATATATATATATATATATATATATATATATATATATATATATATCTGTACATCCATTTAAAAAGAAAATTATAAGTGGTCTTCCCTGCTTAAGTCTGAAGGCTCGAGGTCATGCCCTGAATAAGAGGAGTCCCCAAGTTGTCTTCTTTAGGGCTCGAGAAGCAAGACCGCACTTGGTCATATAAACCAAAAGAGAGAACATCAAGAAGACTAAAAATAATCCTTTCTAAAAGGTTGAAAATTGGATCTGTCTTGACTTGGTTTTCACCTATATACCCTTGAAAGATTATCCTCGACGACAAGGAAGAAGACTTGGAAAAACTTGCCGGAACAATAATCAAATTATTTTTTAAAATAAAATTAAAAGAGAAAAAATATTTTTTTTCACATAAAATTAATTTGAAATTAATACCAATATAAATTAAAACATCCAATCAACAACTTTTATTATCTAATGATGGTTTTGATATAACTGTTGGTTTCATAAATATTATACACGCAACAAAAATTATAAAATAAAATTATTCGGAAGTTCTTAAGATTCATTTAGATAAATTTAAAGTTTTTGAGAGATTTATTATCTGAAATCTGATCTTCTTCGGGTTTGAATAATTCCTTAAAAACTAAATTGTTGCAAACTAGAAGTTGTTCAATTGTCTGGTCTCCAAAGATAATCCACACGAACCACCCGTGACAAATCTCATAAATTCCTATTTAAAAGAGAGGGATTTTTATGTCTAAAGTGCTAGCTTTAATTTTGTGTTTACGTAGTTTTTATGTCTAACAGACAACCACTCCTCTTTTTCACTCACAAAATAATAGGTTTTATATTTTCAGGGAATCCTAAAAACCCTATAAATAACAAAATCTCTATTTTCCCCTTAAATAATATACATATATTATTTAAAGATAATTTTAGAAATTTAATTAATAAGTCCTTACTTGATTTTTTCTAGATCTAAAAATATAATCTCCATATTAATTATATTCTAGTTCTTAATTGATAAAATATATTTTAATCAAGTCATACTTAATTAAATTATCACAGTTTTATTTCTGACTAATGGTTATTAATGTGTATGACTCATTAGGTTCCTAATATGTTGGTCAAAATATAAATTATAATTATAATTAAATAGAATTAAATAAGTCAAATAATTTAATTTATTATCAATTCAACAATTGATTAATTTATATCTGAAGATTAGGTATATCGATCGTCTAACAACATGTCATGATTCCCTCAATATTAGAAAAATAATTAGTGGTTTGACTTAATCTTATAGTGACCGATTTCCTAGTGTAATTAATATTTCATCAATAATATTTTGATTTAATATTAAAGCATGGAGTATGTATACCATGTTAAATCATGTTTGTTCTCTACATAATAGTCATTGATCGTTTAACTTTTCAAATCTCATTCTATCTTGACCAAGAATTTCTTGACAATAGATGGAAATTTTTTCCTAATTCATCTAAAATGATAAATCTTCTCTTAATCACTCAAATACCTTCATATAATTCATGTTATACCTCATGTCTTCCCTTTCATTACCTCGATTAAAATAACATATAACATGATCATAACATAACATTTTTTTTTATATATAAGATGATTTAGAGATCTCAAGTCTAAGAATTACTTAAACAATTGTTATGTGAACCTTTATATAAACATAAATTATTTTTCCATATAAAATTCTTATATTGTTCATTTTAGTGTATGTGTTTATATTAAGCAATTATATTAACATTTCTTTCGAACTGCATCATCTTAACTTCCAAATGAACAGAACAAAAGATCCAAAAACCAAGAAAAAAAATACGAAGGGGTAGTAATCCATACAAAAATGCACCATGACAGATAACCATGGAATGAAGAAATGATTCAATAATAATCTACCAATATTCTTATTTGGTTGAAGAAGCGGCGTCTTGATTAGGATGATGAAGAGAAAACTAGAATAGCTTTCATAAATTAAATCTATCATAACACATGTTGACAGACTCATAAATCCGCATGTATCGATTTGGAACCCACAAGAATCAAATGCTAGTCCTCAAACACGTAACTAACAACCACGCAAAAGAAAAGCAAGTGATTGGTGGCTTGATCATCATCTACTACCCATTTTGTTGTTTGCACATCTGTCAAGAATCCTTGGATTTTCATCTCACTGATAAGTTGCACTGCCTTTGGATCCTTGTTTTGGAGAAATCCTTGGATAAAAACATTATAAGAACAATTATCTTGTGGGTGGCCATCCTCTTCCATTAGTCTGAAAGCTTTGTATGCTTCATCTAGCAATCCCTCTCTGCAAAGGCCATTGATTACTAAAGTCCAAACCAGAGCATCAGGCTGCAACCCTTTGACTGATTTCCGAAAAGAACTCCAATGCATCTTTAAGTTTCCTAGATCTACACATGGCAATGATTATGATATCATAGATCACCAAATCATGAGGCTTCAAGTAACTTTTTTGCATGTCACGAAATAGTCCCAACGCTTGATCAAGATACCCTTGTTTTCTTAAGGCATCAAGCAAAGTTAAGTAGGTCATTAAATCTGGGAAATGGCTTTGGGCACGTATATCCTTGAAAAGCTCTTTTGCTTCCAAAACTCTCCTTGCCTAAAACAAGCAACTTAAAAAAGTGGTATACCTAACATTGTGAAACAAGCCACTTATAATCTGATATCTCGCCTTCTTTTGCTTCTTTCCTTTAGATGCATAGCATTATGCTTGTAGAAAACGGATCTGAAATGTTTATCCACAGATGCAAAAAATATACTAAAACATCAAACCTGATATCCATGATGGTTGTTTTCTTTTGAACAACATATACAAGATGCTTGAACAGGACATGAAAAAAATATAGACAATAGAAGATTCTAAGTTCACTGGAGAAATTATTCAACACCTAGATATCCTAACTCTACTTATTATTATATGCATGCTTGGAAAGTGTATGCATGCACTAGCACATGCTCAAAAGAAATGCTAGGAAGAGGGGAGTATGGAAAAGTGTTTTTTAAAAACCTAAACACTCACCTTCTCCCTTAGTCTGTTCTGAACTTTGTTAGTTGCACAATTTGCTGTCATAATCCTTGGCTTCATTGATGGAATTTCTCCTGCAGAAAATAGGTGTGAAATGCTTATCCACTTGAACATTATGCAAGTAACCACAGTTTGTAGTCATGATGTCTTAGTCACATTCAACAAACAAGAAAGAAAAGTATGACTTGATTCTAGAAACTGAGGAGGCTAGTCAGTAGCATAGGCACGTCTCAAATAAGGTAGTCGCTTTAATTCTAATGAATAATATATAATAGTGCTCAATGAACACTCCACATGAGTATACTTCAATGTTTTAGTATGGTAGGCTTTGCAAGAAACCCTTATTTAGGTCATTATGAAGGTAAAGTCCTTGTTAGTCGTACAATTTTCTTATTTTCTTTGGCATTCTATTTCCTAATCTACAATTTTTCTCGAAAGTTTTACCATTACATGGTGAAAAGATCAACTATGTTACACCATATATGGCAGAGTATCATGGCTACATGGATTACCATGGACATGTAAGAGTAAAAAACGGTGGTCCTAGGTATGTGGTTGCATTTGCATCCTTTAGCATCTAAGGTTTTTTAGTGCAACTGAGAGGTTAAAGGTTGAGTAAAGAAACTAGGGAATCAACAACATGAACAAGTGCAAACAACATAGGATCACACATGAGTAAGTGCACTAGCATGCACAGCAGCCACATCCAAGTAGCTGGAGCCAGCATTGACAGAAAAAAACTAAGATACCATCAGCTCAACATGACCAAAAAGGTAGCA
Organism: Populus tomentosa; assembly: GCA_018804465.1. Taxonomy (NCBI): domain Eukaryota; kingdom Viridiplantae; phylum Streptophyta; class Magnoliopsida; order Malpighiales; family Salicaceae; genus Populus; species Populus tomentosa. Next base: position 10,428,755 of record CM031993.1, read on the forward strand.
TAAGTTTTGAGTTTTCCTAAGAAAATTATGTAGAATTCCACGAATTTCTCACAGGTTTCTGCAACATGACACAAAATCACCACCAATTCAAACTTAGGAGGCCATTTTTCTTGGCATCATTTCAAGAGGGGACCGTATGTTGAGTTCTAGCCCACTGTCGATCATAAGAAGTAGTGATTTTGCAGTCAAACCAAAGTCACCTTAACAGGGGACCTATCAAGGCTACAGCCCATTTCTTGATCTTCAATACATGACACTACGAATGAACATATTTAGTTTATAATGTAAAGTTCCACATGCAGAATGAGATGAGGCAAAGCACTTAAAAAGCTAGGTGAATGCCTGCACTGAAAGGCTCACAGTAAGTGTGTCTTGATGATTTTAATTGAGAGTTTAAATATCTATAAGGGGCGCACAAGCAGACAAAATCCCATAAGTTTTGCACTAACAAAATACCTTAAGAATTTGGATCAATGTATCCCACTTGTTCGGTTTTTTAAGTACATCAACCACATGTTCCATCAAGATAATTGGAAAAATCCATTAGAAAAAAGAATTGCAATGAACACAGATATTGTGGTATGTGCTGCTTGAAAAATTAGATTGTGATTTTCATTCTAAATAACATTCAGATATGGACTCCTCGTATTTGATAATTCATGATGAAGTTCATCAACTACTGCATAGTAAAACTTGAGATACTGAAAACAGGGTAAATTATCATTTCCAACAACTCTCGGTACCATGTGATAACCATACCAGAATTCTACAGATATATGCTCCATTGCAAGTATTTCTATAAGTATTTTTTTTGGCTCACCCAATGATTGCAAGTATTTCTACAAGTAGTTTTTTGGCTCACCCAATTACAAAAGTTAACACTTTTAATCTGAACAGTCACTTTCTATAATTTTGGCTCCACGGTGCACTCTTCTTGATGCGCTCGTTCTGCTTGCATTAACTCTTTTATAATCCACTCTTACTGGCCTGCTTTTTTTCCCTCCTGCCTTGGGAGAATTACCGCTTTCAAAATAAAAGACAACTTCTTCTTTTTTGCCTCCCTCTTTCCTTTCATTCTTGTAGACGAACCTCTTTGGTGGTTGGTTTACACCACAAAGGCGATTAAAGTAATAAAGAGGGTCAACATAACAGGATGATGAAGACACAATACCTTTCATGTTAGTTGGCTGGACAAGTTCAATAAACTCTTATATCTCTGCAAAGCATGAGTGATCAAAGTAAGGAACTGAAAACATGTACTGGTGATACCTTTCAGCATATCCTAAATTACCGTCCAGCTTATCAGATAGCTGTCTCTTTTTGTAACGAGAAGTTAAGAGAGAAACAAAAAGATTGCCATCTCTTTTAACAGGTTTCAGCACCCATGGAAGACCAGATGGCATGATTCCTATTGTTAGCCGCATTGTGTTTAATCCCTCTAAAGTTTCAACACTGAAACTGTAATGAGGAACTGCTCGGACTCTTGTTAGAGAAGTTTTAGTTGTGAATGTGTCATGGAATCCAAGAAAATGCATGGTTTGTAAACGCTCTGGCCACACCCAAATCTTGAAAGAAGGAAAGGAAATTAAAGCTAAAACAAACTTGAACCAGAAATAGTTCGCAAATGTAATTTGCAAGTAGCTCACTAAACTTCATTCAACAACTACTTTCTTGTAAAATGATGAGAAAATGTGGGTGCCCTAGAATCATTATAAATACAATAAACAGGCATGGAAACTGAGCTAAGAACTTGGTTCTGTGCTTTACCGAAACACATCCTTCATAATCCACGCATATAGAAGATCAGAATCTTCCATCAAACAACAACGATGATCGTATCTTTATGTTAAGCACACGTGAAATGTGAATTAGAAGCTCTTTTTCCCCAAAGTATCAATCCCAATAACAATGTCATGCTTTGGATGAGAAGCAATGATATCAACAACCTGTCATTACCAAGTAATTAAACCACCAAGAAAAGTTGTATAACTGATATGTTTCCTATTTTGAAGCACTGTAATCTCCGCCAAGCCCATAAACTCAAAATAAATCTACTTACTTTCATGACCATTCCTAAGACACGAATACTAATCAATTGCTTACTATATTTTCTCATTTTCAGCACCAACAATATTTAGCTCTTTATCCATACTTCATCCCTATTAACCAGTATCCATTCTCCGCAATGCACATTAATTGTTAGCACCTACCAAAAAACACTCAAAGAAAGAAATGCTATAGAAATATGTAAATCCTACCTGTTGAGCAACAACTTCTCGAGTGGGAAAATCATAAGACGAATTACAATACGTATTATCCAAGTAAAGAACATCAACCGTCTCATTCTTGAGAACATTAAGTAGCCTACTCCTCACATCCTTTGCCCTCTCGCTATCAACTTCCCATCAAAAATCCCCCGTATACATCAAGCATCCAAACTCCCCGCGAAACAACAACAGGACCCCTCCTGTTACAGTTCAATCCCATCAAATCTCCATAGCCAACCATCCAAAAAATGATTTCTAGAAGGTAATGATTTCTTTTTCCGAAATCGATTCCCAAAATATATCATGCATTGCGATTGAATAAGCAAGCAAACTTGGCTTACCAGGGCAATGATGGGTCTCGAGAGCCATGACATGAGTTGTGATTTGAGATCCGGTAGTCAGAGAAATGAGAGAATAAGAATGCTAGATGTGAAGATCGACGACACGAAGTAGAGAGAGGTTGAAATCAGGGAACTTAAAAGGTAAGAGCTTAACTGTTAGTTTGGAGCAAAAGAGAGGACCTTTTCCCCATTTTGAGGTCAAGCCTTAAGTGTGGTTCGTGTGTAAGTGAGTCAAGAAGTATGCCTGGCTTGACTCGGTGAATCAGTCCACTGATATCAAGCCTTTCTCCATCGAGATTGGAGAGAGAGGAAGAGGTTTTGATTTTTCTTTTCGGCGAGGAAATTTGATTTTATTTGAATTGTTTTTTTATTTATTTTATCTTATTGAGACACAGTGCGTGTGTTTTTTATATTTTGGAGGTAGAAAATTTAAAGAATGAAATCTTATAAGATGTGCTTGATCATATTCGAATAAAAAATAATTATAAGCTAATTAATATTTATATATCGTATAAGAATTTTGAATTATCTAAATTTAATCTTAAAAAAGCCTTAAAAAAATGGGAAATTCATGTTTATTTGTTCTGCATTAAAACACATTTCATGACTCATTCACTGGTTTATTATTCACATATTGTTCATAGCTTTTTTATTTTATTTTGATTCTTTATTTTTTTTCTTTTCCATTGTATTTTTTTAGCTAAATTAATAATCAATTTCTTATAATTGACAATTAAGAGTCAAAGTTCTAAGTTAGGATGATTAAAGTTCAAAACACGGAAAAAAACCCAAGTGGGCAATAATAACTTTGAGCCAAAAAAAGTTTTTTTAATCCAAAAAAGAAGTTCATTGTGGTGGTTTTTTCCAAGAATAATTCCAAAAAAATTACATTTATAATTAAAGGGTGTTTGAAATGTGATAATGGTTATTTTTCAAAGTGTTTTTCATTTCATAACACATTAAAATAATATTATTTTTATTTTAAAAAATTATTTTTGACATCAGCATATTAAAATTATCTGAAAACATCAAAAACATATTAATTTAATATAAATAAATAAAAACATATTAAAAAAATATTTTCCAACCGTAGTGTCAGACACTACTTAGGCAATTGCGAGTTGTAGGAGTTGTAGGGGTGTTTTAGACTTTTTCTTTTATTTTCCTCCTTAAAATTAGCTTGAAATAGGCTTTGGAGGTAAAACCACATAACTGATTTTTTTTCTTATTTTTTTTTAATATTATTGGGCCATGTTTTTCCAGCAATGTTTCTATACATGCCTAGTGTCCGTCAAACCCAATTTTTCTTAATACCTTTCCTTTTCAATGATTTATTGTTTTATTAATATAAATATTATTACAATACTTAATGATTATTTTTCATGATTTTAGCTTTTTTATTTATTATAAATCAGTGTAGAAAAATAATCATTATGATAAAAATAATGATATTAATCAATTTTCTCTATAATAATTGATGCTTGAGGATAGATAATATATAATACTAAAATAGAGTTAATGTAATAACTATTTTTTTTCTCTTAATAAATTCAACATTGACTTTAGATTAATATTCCGAATAATAAGGATTTATTTGTTGATAATTTATCATTTCAAGTTTTTATTATTTTTGGTGAATAATTATGTGTTGCTTCAAAATTGATCATGTTTCTTAATTAATATTTTCATTTTTCTATGTAAATTAATATTTTATTTCACATGATAAAAATAAAAATAATATTCTAATAAATGGATACGGATACAAGTTTTTAGTGATCTATGAGACTTAATTCTAAGATAGCTTTAGTTACACCACTCTTATAAAGCTTTTTAAACGTGTTTGAAAGTGTGATTGTAGTTACTTTTCAAAATATTTTTCACTCAGAAAAGTATGTCAATAATATTTTTTTTATTTTTAAAAAATTATTTTTGAGATCAGCACATTAAAATGATTTGAAAACATCAAAAACATATTAATTTAAGAAAAAAAAAACTAATTTTTTTGAAAGCGCTTTTCAAATGCAATGTCAAACGCCCTTTTAAGCCCTTTCTTGATATTGTATTTTAAATAGGGTTAGGCAAAATTTAATTTTTTTTATATATTTTAATGTATTTTTAAATAAAAAATACTTTAAAAAATAATTACTAGTACACTCTTAAATACTATTAACTAACCCCGGAAAAAGGTGACGTAATAGCTTCATACAAGGTTTTATTATTTTTGTCGAAGTCTGGAACAAGCCACCAATAACTAGCATTTGTTTCTTTTGAGTTATAAACTGCTCATACATGCAGACATATATGTCTGTCAGCATGTGGTTTTAATCCCATGATCAAGCATCATGTATCTATTGTTCAAGAGAAAACAACCATCCTGTGGTGATCTTGCATATGTGGATGATAAGCATTTCAGATCCTTTTTCTGCAGGCAAGATGCAATGGATCTAGGGGAAAAGGAGGAAAGAGAGGTGAAATATTAGATCGTGAATGAAGCTGAAGATTGTAAACAAGCTGCAAAGTGTAATCTTCCTAAAATAAATCACTTATACTACCTAGTACTTGCACTCACTTTCACTGTGTGTAGCACTCAATCTTATACCAACACATACATTTATGTATTTTAAGTTCCCAAGTTGTCCACACAAACTTTTCATGAGTGCACAATATGTGCGATGCACGAAGTGCTTTTTCTATCTAGTCTTAACATCATTTTTTCTAGCTAATGGTTATTTTTTGTATTTAATATTGATGTTTTTACCAATGGCACATACATATAGCACAACAATCAGCAACCAACTGATGACTCTACTTTTTAAGAAAATTTACCAATAATCTGATTATGGATCATTTAAAAGCAATAAAATAAGTACTCAAATATTTGGAGTACAGATTGAACTATGGACAATATTGTACTAGTTACCTTAGAGTACTAGAATGATATAATGATGCATAGTAGATATCTAATACTAAGAATTTAAAATCCACTAGCAGATATGTCTTCACCTTGGTGGAGTAATTATGTCCTAAGACACCTTTTAGAAAAAAATTGTATCATAAGATAAATGCATGATGGAATCAAAGTTTATTGTTCTTGATAACAGTTAAGAGGTACCCGAGAGGCTTTGAAATTGCTTAGGGGCTATTCTATGTTGGCCAAAATCAGTGCCAATAATTTATGTCCATTGCAACAACTAGTCTTGAGTTGGAAGCAATATATAATGCTCAATCTAGACATATACATCATTGACATAATACCATTAATTAAATACTTGTTATCAAATGAAAGTATTTTCATTGACTATGAAAATCCAAAGTAAAATATTGCAATCCATTGATCAAAGATTTATTGATAGATGTTATGTATAATTCATCAAAGGGTATTGGTTTTAAAAAATTAAAAATAAAAGACTATAATGATGGTGACAACAACAAGTTGATTAAAGATCTCAAAATCCAGGTTCAAATAGAAAACTAAGTCATATAACATTTTCTGTAGCATTAAAAAATTATTATTTTCTGCTTATTCCTATGATGAAATAGGTGGTAGTTGTAGTGTGATAAAAGAGTGATTTGTACTCTTATTTATTTTTATATGAAGTATAGTATAAATGAATACTCTTAATGAAAAATCATATATATATATATATATATATATATATATAAAGAAAATTTTCTATAAAACATCCATAAATCCAGGATTTGTTTAGTGCCAAAATAAACATAATAATGAGAACCAAAGTAAATATCTAAATAGAAAACTATGTAAATATTATTGTCTTTGTTTACACATAAGGTTGAAAGTTTAAGACATATCACGTTCTCTATTTAATTGAGTAAATCTAATAGTTTTTCACTAAAAAGTATTCAAAATTAAAAGAAACCTATCTTAATTTTCATTCATGTGAAGGATTGTTGAACTTTTTAAAAATAAAATATGATTAAAAAGCATATCTAAGGTCAACTTGATAGTGGAGTCCACTCACTTTTAAGGTCAAATCTTTATTAAAAAGTGGAGCCCAACAAAACTTCATTAATATGAAACATTAACATCATTAAAATAAGTTATGGGTGAATGAGAAATTGATCTCACAGAACTATTGGTAGACATGTTTTTATAAAACCAAAAACCCTCTATTCAATATAGGAAATAAAATATATATTTTTTAGTTTATACAGAGGGATGTTAAGGAGTCATAAATGAGTCTTAGCAAAGTAGTATAGGCGTAACCCACAAATGCATGATCAAATTAGCTAAGCTATGGCTCGAGCTCTTTGTTCCAGGTTTCAGGTCCTCAATCTTGGTTTCGGGATATTTTTTGCTAACATATTTTGATCTTGAATGTGGGTTTATTATAAAATAACTCTTTGGCTCATAAATAATTATTTTTGCTAGCCTATTGTTTTGTCCAATTCAGCCCATGAATCTAATTAGTTTTCTTGAAAAAGAGTTTCTTTAAATCGTATGAGTTTTTTCAACTCAGAATCATCAAATTTAAAGCCAAAATATTCATGTTTAATTTTGATTAATTTTATGATGGTTAATCAAATTTAATAATGGTGGAAATCAATTCTAGTAATCATCATTATTAATTCAGTATTAGTTTTAATTCCAAAATTCATTATAAAAAAAGGGTGAATGAAGAGTTTCTTGCATTGTTTATCATGATTTTATATATTCTTTCTCACCTCAGTTTTTAAAGTTATCTCTGCATTTTTTAAACTTTTTTTTTCCCTCCTAATCTAGAGTTTACTCAATTTTATTAAGAGATAACCGAGTCTAAATAAGATGTTATTGGAATCTTAAAAATTATATTGCACTAAGTGAGGAGTAATGAAATATTAAAGATAAATAATTTATTATGACAATAACAACGATGATAATAACAACAACAACAGCAAGCAGCAACAACAAGTTTATTATTTTACACAAACATTATTTTGGACAAATCCAAAATGTCATGAATTTCACAAAACCATAATATCATGAATTTTCACACTCAAGCATAACAAAAGCAAAACATTACTAATATCTTATCAAGGATAAAGCTCAATGAGAGCTCTTGTGTCTAGCACAGGGTGTATCTTATAATTGAGGAAACCAGCATCAAAGAAGAGCTTAGCCCACTCCTTTTCATTTCTCTCCATGCCACTAAAAGCCACCATCAGTTCCAGATCACAAAACAACTGCGTTTCAAGTAACCCCTCGTCTCCATTCAGGTTCTCTCTCACCATATCAATAATTATCACCTTCCCAGCTTTCTTATTCCCCATGCTCGTAATTGCTTGTTTGCATCGCTTTAGTATTTTCACGCACTCCTCATCACTCCAGTCATGCAGTATCCACTGTTTGTCATTTGCCATAAGATATGTAGCATGAATAAATGAAGACGGGAAAAAAAATCCTAAAGGAAATACAAAACATAAGATGCATATATAAAAAAACTCCGTAGTATAGATTTTTGGGTTAGAGATGATGTCCATCTTTGAATATAAATCTTCATATGCATGTGTCAAAATATAAGCCCAAGGATGGACGTGTGAATAAGCACCTCTCAAACGAAAACTAATTATGAAAGACGTTTATATATATATATATATATATACACACACACACACACACCCACACACACACACACACACACGCAAATTTAATATATAGTGTTGGTATAAGAATACTGTTAAAATTAATTTACCTTGAGTAAAATTGCTTCTGCTGCAGGAACTGCCTCGAACATATCCCCCCCTATATACTTCAAATTTTTGCTGCCTTGCAAGTCACAAACCACATGGGGGAGATCAAAGACGGTGCAGTCCATGTGGGGAAATGCTTCAGCAATGCCCTTGGCCATAGTTCCTAAGCCTCCGCCGACATCCACCAAAGAATCCACCCCATCAAAGATGCCTTTATATTTGCTTACAACCAACTTACTAGCCAGTATGCTATCTCTAGCCATGGCTTCATTAAAAAGATTGTTGATTCTTGGATCTTGGCCAGCGTACTCCCAAAATGTTTTTTCATGGGCAACACTAAATGCGGTGGCTTCATCATTTTGGAACCAAGTGCTCATGCAATCCCATGGTTTTGTCAGAACTGCATCGAGAAAAAAAAGTAAAAGAGGTCTCATACTCCAGGGATTGTCCTTGAGTAGGAGACGAGTGGATTGGGTAAGGGAATAGGCTTCTTGGTTAAGATTTTGCTGGGAAAAGAAACCGGAGTGCACGAGAATACGCATAAGGCGGTGGACATATTGAGCTTTTAATGGGTGGATTGGTAGGGCAGAAACAAGCTCCGAGAGGGTCATGGGTTTGCCATGTTTTTGGATCACGTCTGGTATGCCTAGTTGAACGGCACATTTCAGAGTCATGGAGTTTATGAAGGTGAATATATGATTCCACACATGAGTTTGAGCTTGAAGTAGCTCACTAGCACTTTCCTCGTTAATCAACTCCATTGATTTTAAGTAGTATATATGCTAGTGCATGTTGTGATACCTTTAGAGATCTCTCTTCATATTTATAGTAGTGAAACGTACTCTACCCTCGGAGTAGGCTTAATTTCTCAACTTTATCCAATAAAAAAAAATAAAAGGAAAAATTCCATTACAGGAATCTGTTTTCACAGTGCAACATGTTGTGTGCTTGGTATTTTCAGTTTTTTGTTTCTTGAAAAGCGCTTGTTTCAAGTACAAAATTGAATATTTTAATGTTTTTTTTTTCAAGTTTCACACAATTAATTTTATAAGTAATTAGTTTTGTATTGATTCAGTTCGATTCTCTTGCACTCCATACCGAATTCCAAGATTATTAAGCTTGCATATACTTAAAAGAACAAGATTTTATCAAGACATTGACAAATATATCATAAGACAACAAATAATGGAAAGCAAATAAAAGTGAAAACCCAACAACCATTACAACAAGTAGCAAGGATTCCGCACCAAGGCTTGTAGTCCAGTGATCCTGGCAATGATTTCCTTGTCTATACATTTTGAATTTAAACCTTAGCATGTACACCTATCACTCATATAGTGCCTTATTACTTACCTACTGGCTTGTAAAATATTCAGTGAGTCCGGAAATTAATTATGGTACACGTAAACTGACCCGGATATCCCAAATTATATATAAAAAAAATAGCAAGGATTCGACCTATAACACAAAAAAAATGTTTGATTCGAATCTTATTTTTAAATAATATAATTCTAGTGGTCTATCACCTAATACCTAACCCTTTCCCCATGCTATCACTTCTCATAATTAAATTCGTTATGAATTATCATGGCCAACCCTGTCCCCATGCTGCCTTGCAAGTCAGAAACCACATGGGGGAGATCAAACACAGTGCAGTCCATGTGGGAAAATGCTTCAGCAATGCGCCCTTGGCCATAGTACCTAAGCCTCCCCCGACACCAAAGAATTCACCCCATCAAAGATGCCTCTAAATTTGCTTACAACCAACTTACTAGCCAATATGCTATCGCTAGCCATGGCTTCAATAAAGAGATTCTTGAGTCTTTGATCTTGGCCAGCGTACTCCCAAAGCGCTCAAGCAATCATGGGGTTTTGTCAGAACTGGATCGAGCACCAGAAGTAAAAGAGGTCTCACGCTCCAGGGATTGTCCTTGAGGAGGAGACGAGTGGATTGGGCTAGGGAATACGCTTCTTGGTTAAGATTTTGCTGGGAAAGGAAACCGGAGTGCACTAGAATACGCATAAGACAAATGAAATAAAAAAACCTTTAGATGATTCACTGTTGATTAAACAATGTTTACACCTCAAGTTTTTTAATTATATTGATAATTAGTTTGATTTTTTTTCTTCAAAAGATACTTTCTTTAATCAAAACCAATAAAATATCCATAAAAAAATGTGAAATCTTTCAATTTAAAGTACTTAAAGGATCCCAATTGCTTGATTTTTATAACAATTTTTTGGGGTCATAAATTCGCCGGTTAACATCAACTTATGGCTTAAAAGATTTCCTCGGGTGCTGTTTTTTTTTTTTTTTTTGGTAAAAGTAGCATGCATGCTCTCTCAACGCACATGAATTTAATGTAAAACAAGAAGAAGATATGCATAATCTCCTTTGAAAACGATTTCCATAATCTTATAATACATTTTAACTCAACAAGAACATGCAAAAGGGTATGGTCATTATTGAACTGTGAAGATCTTCAATATCTATAACTTTGTTAGAGCAGCAAACCCCCTTTTCTATACATTATTGAAGGAGTTAAAAGTAAGGAAACTTAATTCTCAATTTAACACTAATATATTGTGTAATTTATCACTTGAATCCTAAAGTTTGAGAGTGAATTGATAACTATATAATATGTTAGGGATTAAATGTGAGGTCTCTCCCTCTCATAATCATATTAAAGTGTAAAGTGACATAAATAGAATGTATTTCAAAAGCAGACTTAAATTAAGGTTTACTTGAACAACGATTCAAGATTTTCATTTAACAAAAGCTTCAAAATTAAATAAGAAATATTTGTCAGCTTTATGAAATTAAGATTGTCTAAACTTAAAAAAAATTAAATATAAAATAAAAATTGTTCAAGATCTTACTCGTTATATATATATATATATATATATTAAAAGATTTCATTTGTAGTTTTCATCAATTCCTTTATCCATGCTAAAAGAGCATTTGAAAACGCGGGCTAACCCGTGTTTTTAAAAAATTCAATTTTGTTTGTTAAAAATTATTTTTTTTGTTTTGAATCTTTTTGATACATTGATCTCAAAAGTAATTTTTTAAAAATAATAAAAAAATCATTTCAATGTATTTTAAAATAAAAAACACTTTAAAAAACAACCATAGCCACACTCTTAAACATGATTATGCACATTTGGAACGTTGTTTAATTTAATTCAATTCTGTCGATCTAACTTCCTGAATTGATAAGCTATGAAGATTTGCAGTATATATTTCTATGTTATTTTATTCTTTTAAGATAGTAATTTGTTATTTTTTTAAACGACAATTGATATATAAAAAAAAGACCACATCGTTGTCAACATCTGTTTTATGTTTTTTGAGAAGGAGAATTAAATGCTTAAATGATAAGAGCCATAAGATTTTAAAATATATATGTGAAAAACAAGTTAAATTGGCATATATTTTATTAGTTTAAAAATTATGTATGCATTGATTTAAATTTATTTTATTAGTTTATTTACTAGCGCTAGAACCAGGAATATTATATTTTTTTTTAACTGTGTAATATTTATCAACACCAAAGTGGAAGTATTCATGGTTGAATATTAATTAACGCCAAAGTCAGGAATATCGTAAACATACGACCATAGCATAAACCAACAATTCTTAGCTATTTAATACAAAACTAGCGATGCAGCCTACCTCAGGTAAGATGCTTATGGGGTGATAATATCTTCACTTTTGTGTAACCAGTCTCGTATTATAGAATTTCTACTGACCAGTTAGGGTTCCTAGTGACCAGAATACTAGGTGACAACCCCTTAAACATGACTTTTTTCCATCAAAGAACAAGATGCCAGAAACCTATTCTTTTCATTGAATTTTTAAAGTCACCGCGATATCGGATGTGACAAGTCAGATTCTAATGGATGATTATAAACTGGTTACAATATTTGCTTATTTTTTTTTTCCTTTTTGAAACATGAGAAAGATGCAAATTATTTATGAAAATATACTTGGAAAACTTTTTTAAGATTTGGTTGTATACATGAAAACAAAATATTTTTTGTTTTTTTTTTTTTTTGTTTTTTGAATTTGAAAGTTTTGTTGTCGGCAGTGGATAAAAAGAGGGTGAAGTATGGCTAGCGAAGGAGAAGAAAAAATAAAGGGGGAAAATGGTTTTTAGCCAACTTTGCACACTAATTATTCTTCATGCTCATGTCATAAAATCCACTCGTATTTATAAGAGATGGAAGAGGGTAATCTTCTCTTCATTGGGGAAAAAATTTGACCTTTGACTCAAATGGAAAGGATCCCAACTATTGATTCAAAGTTGGCACCATGAAATGTCAAATTTGACAGTTAAATATTGCCTGAGTTTGCCACTTTAGGCCAACGCCGTGATTGCTGTGGTGCCTATTGGCCAAAACAAAACATACCTGGTTGTAGAGAAATGTCATGTGATTATTTTGGTTCAGGTGTTGTCAGTTTAGTTGAGAGATGAAGCATTAAATGCATTTAAAAAATAGCTACTCGGACAACGTTTTCTACTAAAATTGGAGAAGAAAATGAACAGGAACCAAACAATTTTTTTTTTTTTAATATAACGACACTGTTTTTGGGGTTTTATAGGGTTTTAATTTAGGGTTTTGGCCAAAGTTTAATTTAATCCTTCAACTTTTAATTTATTTTAATTGCACCTTAATTGACCCTAAATTTTTTATTTAATGCAATTTGGTCCCTAAAAAAATTCAATTTTAACCTTGAAGTTTGGCGCCTTTTCCATTTCGGATTTCTTCAATTTAACCCTTAATTGACCATTCAACTTTCAATTTCATCCCTAGTTTCAAACAATTGAGCCCCTATAGTTTGACACCTTTTGCAAAATAGTATTTGGCTGTGAAATTTTTGAATTTGACCTCTAATTGACGCTAAAACATTAATTTTCTTATGATTTTACCTCTAATTTTAATCAATTGACGTGGTAAAAATTAAACTTGGTCTCTTAAAATTCAATCTTCTCAATTAAGCCTATAATAAAATTAATGTAACCCATTTATAGTATAATTAAGTCCTTGCACAAAATTAAGTCCTTTAATTTATCCCAAATTAATTATTAAACATAATTAAACTTTAATTTGGTCCATGATTAAATCAAATTGGTCTATTAAAAATAATCATTTAAATTTGCCCATGTCCTTGGACTTATTTTTTATGCAGATTCGTCCAATAATCATTTAATTTAGCCTTGAATTTGCATTGTTTCTTCAGTCTTTGGATACTATGGGGTGCAATTAGGCCTCAAATTTCTTCTAAAATCAGCTAGGTTTTTATGTATTTTTAAAATCCTCTTGTACTTGCTTTCTCCACGTTTCCAACCTTTATCGACGTTGCTAGCATTTATTTATTTTTTAGTTTTTATTTTGGAAAGAAAAGTATATAATTTAATTTTCGAGGATAACCTAGAGATGGGTGATGACAATGTTGACTATAACAAGTTGATTAGAGATTTAAAAATCTAGGTTCAAATGGAAAACTAAGTAATATAATATTTTTGATAGCATTAAAAAAAATATTATTTCTTAGTTATTCCGATGATGAAATAGGTGCTAATTGCAATGTGATAAAAGGGTGAGTTGTGCTGTTATTTACTTTTATATATTGATATACCAAGTAAAATATAATAGAATACTCTTAATGAAATATCACCAATGTAAGTGAGAAATATGTTCATTTCGTTGAGAACTTTGATAATGGGAGATTTCTATAAAACATCTATAAGTCTAGGATTTGTTTAGGGCCAAAATGAACATAATAATGAGAATCAAAGTAAATATATAGGTAGAAAACTTTATGAATATTATTGTCTTGATCTACACAAAAAATTGAATAGTTTAAGACATCGTGTTTCTTATTTAATCAAGAAAATCTGATAGTTTTCTACTAAGAAATGTTTGAAATCAAAAGAAACATTTCTTGATGTAGTGATCCACCACATTACTATCTCTCTACAAATTTTCAAGTCTTTTATAGTAGTCGGGCAATTTTCATTTATATGAAGGATTGCCTATATTTGCTTTAATAAAAATATGATTAAAAGGCATATCTAATGTCACCTTTAAAGTAGAGTCCACTAACTTTTAAGATCAAAACTTTGTTAAAAATTATTCTCCAACAAAACTTGATTAATATCAAACATTAACATGATTAGAATAAGTTATGGGTGAATGAGAAATTGATCTCAAAAAATCATTAGCTGACATGTTCTTATAAAACCAAAGACCCTCTATCCTACATATAAAATAAATGAGTTTTTTTTTTTTTTAGTTTATATAGTGGGAAGTTAGGTAGTTATAAATTAATCTTAGCAAAGTAGTAGAAGTTTAAACCACACGTGCATGATTAGATCGGCTAAGCTATGGCATGAGCTCCTTGTTTCAGGTTTCGAGTTTTTAATCTTGGTTTTGGGTTTATGTTTTGCTAACATATTTTGATCTAGAATCTGGGTTTATTATAAAATAACTATTTGGCTTATAAATAATTATTTTTTACTAGCTCATTGTTTTATCTAATCTAGCCTATGAATCTAATCAGTTTTCTTCAATAATAGTTTATTAAAATTGTATTAGTTTTTTCAACTTAAAAACATCAAATTTAAAGCCAAAACATCCAGGTTAATTTTAGTTTTATAATGGGCAATCAAAGTTTATAGTTGTGGAAATCAATTTTAGTAATTATCATTATTAATTCTTTATCAGTTTTGATTCCAAATTTTATTATAAAAAAAAATGGTGAAGGAAGAGTTTTTTGCATTGTTTATCCTCATTTTATATATTCTTCCTCATCTCAATTGCCATAACTTATTTATGGGATATTTCTCAAATTCACTTTTCTTTCAAGAAAATCCAAAATAAAATAAACCCTGGCAATGTGAAGAAAGCAGGTAGAGTAGGATTTTAAAAATACATAAAAATCAAGATATAATTTTCAAGGAAATTCAATGTCTAATTATACCTTATTATACCCAAGATTGAAGAAACAATGAAAATTCAAAGTTGAATTAAATAATTATTGTGTGAAATGGATTGCATTGGATTGGCTAAAGGCTTGTAAGATGTGGACTGAGGATGATGAAATGGTCTGATTAGACTTGCTAACAGCCGCTGCTTGCTCTTGTCAAAGATTGGTATATATTTAGCTGTGTCGACATATCTCAAAAACCAGTTACAAGCTGAAGTTGATGTCATGAAGCATGAAACATAAAGTATATTAAGAAGCAGGCTTTCACAACAGTAAAAGCCATAGCAATTTTTCCGTTCTCAGATATATTCTGAAATTAGCTTTCAAATAATATACAAATCATTTAAAGAGGATAATTTGAACTAGTACAATCACCCAAGACTCTTGCATTCTCATATATGACTGCAGCATTACAGTTACTCAAACCCGATTTCTCGAAATGCCTTCTTGGTTCTCTTTTTTAAGACTTGGAACTTGTGTTTGATGTGGTGCTCTTGATCTGAGAAGAAGCGGTGGAGGTGTGGCTCTGTGCCTGTGAACTTTGGCTAGAGGATGAGTCTGTGAAGAAAATTATGCTCTCCTGGTTGTCAAGAAACACTTGGAGAGATCTCGGAACCGGAGGTAGGTTCACGCTCACAACCCCTTCGAGGATCTGAACTACCTGACCCATTGATGGCCTTTGGGCTTCATCATCTTGGATGCACCAGCAAGCAACTTTACAGATTCTTGTTAGCTCTTCAAGATCAGCATTGCCCTCCAACCTGTGGTCCAATAGGCTAAGCATTTCACCATCCTCTTGATTGATTTGGCTTGCAGCATAACTTGGGAAGAACTTCACTTTTCCATCTTCAGATTGCTCAGAGTTTCTCCTTCCTGATACAACTTCAAAAAGCATCATTCCATAACTGTAAACGTCTGCTTTGGCAGTTATAGGCACACCTGAAATCCACTCTGGTGCAAGATAACCTCTTGTCCCTCTCATGGTTGTTAGCACCCTGCTAAAATCCCGGCCTACAATCTTCGCCAGGCCAAAATCTGCCACTTTAGGGAAAAACTGAGCATCTAAAAGGATGTTCTCAGGCTTTATATCGCAGTGTATGATACAATCCCTGCATTTCTCATGGAGATAATTTAATCCTCTAGCTGTCCCCAAAGCAATACTGTACCGAGTTTTCCAGTCGAAGACCGTTTTTGAGTCCTCAGAGAAAAGATGGGAATCAAGAGATCCATTGGGCATGTAGTCATAGACCAACAGCTTCTTATTACCCTCCGAGCAGAACCCACGAAGGCGAACAAGATTGACGTGCTGGATTGTCCCGATTGTGCTCACTTCTGACCGGAATTGCTTCTCTCCTTGGATGATGCTTTCGAGCTTCTTCACAGCTATGACACTCGTATCAGGCAACACCCCTTTGAAAACAGAACCAAAACCTCCACCTCCCAATTTCTCTGAGAAATTCTTTGTCGCATTCTGTAGATCTCTGTACCCAAAAGCTATCAGTGAACCTTCTACTGCTTTCCCTATTTTGACTGTTTTCCTCCTCCTCAAAAATACAAACAGAGCAAGGCCAAAGAGAGACACTATCACCACTGAGCCCACAACACCACCAATAACTATCCCCTTGTCATTCTTCGAACTTGAAAACTCAGATGCTGCAAGCCTGATAGAGATAGTGTTTCCATTTGAGTCATCTGCAAGTTGTTGCATATCCAAAAGATCGCCGAACCAAACTGAGCACTGACTGCCTTCATAAGCATAGGCAGTACAAGTGCAGTTACTCAAGCAAGTGGATTCGCATTCCTGTGCACTCCTGGCTGCCACTGTCTGTGGATTTGCAGGCAACTTCATATTGTTTCTCGAGAAAAATCTGTCACTCTTCCCATTAACAACACTAGAATTCCCACACCGCAGATTTGATGCCCTCTCACATCCACCAGAAAAAACCTCCGAATTCCAGTCCTCCCTGTTTTTCGGGTTGAAACCTTTCAAGCAGTTGCAGAAAGGCTGTGAATTCTCATTACAGCTTCCAAAAGCCCCGCAGTAAGCATAAACCTCACATTGCGTCTTTGGTTGAGACCAGAACAAAAACCATTGCTGGGTACTCGCCAACCATGATTTTTGCTGAATCTGTCCTCCATCCGTCATCACAAACCGAGATATGATTGTTTCATCGTACAATGAATAGGTGAAATAGCTCTCATTAGTATTGTTAACATAACTAAAGTTGTAAATATAGTTGGATCTCATTTCAGGAACTAAGCTGAAAATCTGTCCATTCCATGATCCACTATCCCAATAGGATTTAGACCTATTCCGAAAGATCAAATATCGACTCTGATTTGGGTCTAGCTCAAGAGAGAAAAGACCCGGTGAAGGGTTATCTTTGCTTTTCCATGAAATGAGAAGTGTGTTCCTTTTGGTGATTTTGTTCAATCCAACCTTGGCACCAGGCAGCCATGTATCAGCTGGAAAATCAAAAGACTGCCATAGTGGTGACACTGATGAATTAGACCCATCTCTCAAAACAAGATTTCCATCATCACCAAGAACTGCTTCCACAGAACTTGACCTACTAGAGGTCAAATTTGTGGACCAAATTGGGATCTTGGACTCATTAAAGAGAACTAAATTACCTCCAGAAATCCTTAACTCTGAAGAAAATCTATCAGAAACGGGTGTGTCTCTGTTTGCTACCCAAACTATGGTCTGTTCAGACACTTTATCTGTACTGTACCACATGCCTATATAGTAGTTTGAGGAGTTACCTCGATGGAAGAAACCAAGTTCAAAGACTTTTCGTGCTGAGACAATAGTTTGGTCTCCAGAGAGAGAACTGTTTGCAGAGATTGTATCAGCTCCAAGGGAGACATGGGAGTTGAGAGGAAAACAGAAAAAGATAACAGAAAACATGATCCATGGATTGTTTCGGACATCCATGGCTGCTGCCAGAGAATTTTGCAGGCAAGATTGAGATGCTGGAGGTGCAAGAATGGACACCACAGCTAGTTTAATAGAGTCTGAAAGAGAGAAAACAAGACTTGGTCTCAATATGCTACGCAAGCATTTGCCAAAGAAACTTCAAAGACTGTTGTTTTGAACCATAAGTCAACCGAGCTACACATTCAACGTCATTTTCCTAATGCCATGTCCCCATCTTTTATTTATTTATTTTATTACCATATGATATTCTCAATCAATTTTCATTTAAATCCAAATTATTTATATATATTAAAATTAAAGTTAAACCTATATTTCAATATCTATCAAATTTTGTCATTACATGCGGTGGTTGATGCGTTCATTAACACGAAAATGACAAATTGAAATTAATAGGTAAATACGTTTCTTATTTTTTTTCTTTTCATAAATATTTGATTTTTTTTTAAAAGAATCATTTCAATCCAAGTTATGATTTATATTATTTTTTAACACACCTTGTAAAAGTTTTTTAAATTTAAAACTTGCATAGATTCATATTATTATATACTTGATTTTTATTAAATATATTGATATGATGAGTTGAACTCGTGATCGTTTGGTCATCAAGACTCTGATACCATATCAAAAAATCATCTCCATTCAATAGTTTAAACTGTTACGTGAGATCCCATATTATAATTCATATTATTTTTTAATATTTTTTTGGGCTGCTTTTGCAACAGAGTTTTAGCAAATTTTGAAAAAAAAATTCTTCATATTATTTTTTTATATATTTTTAGATCATTTTAATATGTTGATATCAAAATAAATTTTAAAAAAATAAAAAATATATATTTAATATATTTTCAAAAACAAATAACATTTTAAAATACAATCTTAACTAAACCCCCCAAATACCCTTCATCATTTGAGATGCAGTGGGCGTGATTTTTTTATGATAAAAAAGTCATTCTCGTGCCAAGAAAGGAAAATTCAAAGTTCCATCTTGCAACCTTCAAGAGATCGAAATTGAATTATGTGAAAGACAATTAATGGTTTGTCATGACCAGAGAGAGGACTGGGGACTCAAGCTTGGTCAACATGGAAGAAAGGCCACATAGCCAAGAACTCTTGTAAAATATTATTTCATATTAATATTTACCATTGGCTATTAATTTGATTAGAAATAATTATTTGATTTAAATAAAAAAATTATATAAAATCAAAATCAAAATTTTACTTTAATCAATTCTCTTAAAGAAAAAAAAAGGTTAATATTTTTTTTTTGTCAAACATACTTTTCATAAATTTAACTCATAATTTTTTGATAATTTATTTATGAAAAGATAATATTAATTAAATTGTGATTCAGAGTTAAAAACGACGGTTTCAGGAGTCATAAATCATGTAAAACGGATTTTAAAGATAATAATGGTTCAAATTGTTTATTAGAATATTTTATTATTAATGTGTGATATGACGTATTAGATAAATAACACTAGTTGATTAGTAAAACAATACATCTCAACCGTAGATAAGATCGAGTTGGGTGCTCTCATTTGCCGTGTGGAAAACTCGCTCCAATCACTTTCATGAATATAAATAAAATATAATGTTGACTTAGATGATTTTTTTATGATAAAAAATTATCTTCAATACACGTTGAATGAAAAAATGTTTTTCCTTTGCTCGTATCTTTTTATGATGTATGGTTGTACAGGTAATTATTTTTAATTCAGTTTAGTTTTTATATATAGAAAATAATTAAATTAAAATTTTATAAAATATCAAAATAAAATTGAAACCAGTTCAAACCAACCAATTTTAATTTAGTTAAGTTATTTTATATTAAAAACCAAAACCCAACCGGCCGGTTTTGGTTTGGTTCGTTTGGTTTCGGTTAAGTTTTGGTTTGATTCAATTATTATTTATTAAAAACCAAAAATTATATTGTTATTTGAGGTTTTTTTTTGGACTTTTTTAATGGATTTGGTTTCGGTTCAGTTTGGTTTTTTAGTTTTAAACTTATGAAACCAAACCAAACTAAATATTTTTTAAAATATTCTAAAAAATTTCATTGATTTTTTCCGTGG
This sequence comes from Populus tomentosa, assembly GCA_018804465.1. Lineage (NCBI taxonomy): Eukaryota > Viridiplantae > Streptophyta > Magnoliopsida > Malpighiales > Salicaceae > Populus > Populus tomentosa. Next base: position 10,449,061 of record CM031993.1, read on the forward strand.
TTTAGTTTTTCTAGTTTTTTTTTATTTTTGGTTTCTTAATTTAATTGATTTTTTAATTTTTTTTTACTCACCTTTACATGATATATAGACATATCGAGAGACTCAGATGATTTGGATTTAAATTGAATAATAATAAAAAAAACAATTAAACTAATTTGACCTAATTAAAAAGCTAAAATGATTTGAGATTTGGTTGTTCCTGGTAAAACTTAATTAAAACTCCATTAATATTTTTAAAAATAAATTATTAAAACAAACCTAGGAGGATAAATTTACATGGACATCATATATATATGATGTCCATGTAAATTTATCCTCCTAGGTCTTGATTTGAAACCCTAGAGTTTTAAAATTATGGGAGTGAGAATAAAGATTTTATTATAAAAATATAAGTAGTTCAATTCTTTTATTTATAAAAGTAATATAAAAATTGATTTTGATATAGATGAAATGAAGTTTCTTTTAACTATACCCATATTATATATAAAAAAAATGAAATACTCTTCATCAATATATCTTCATCATGCTCGGGTTTCTTTTAACTACATCCATTTATCTGGTGGGCGGCCATCCTCTTCCATGAGTCTGAAAGCTTTGTATGCTTCATCTAGCAATCCCTCTCTGCAAAGTCCATTGATTACTAAAGTCTAAACCCGAGCATCAGGCTGCAGCCCTTTGACTGAGTTCCGAAAACAACTCCAATGCATCTTTAAGCTTCCTAGATCTGCACATGGCACATGGCAATGCATCTTCAAGTAACTTTTTTGCCTGTTATGAAATAGTCCCAATGCTTGATCAAGATACCCTTGTTTTCTTAAGCAATCAAGCAAAGTTAAGTAGGCCATTAAATCTGAGAAATGGCTTTAGGCACTATATCCTGGAAAGCTCTTTTGCTTCCAAAACTCTCCTTGCCTAAAACAAGCCACTTATAAAAGTACAATAACTAACATTGTGAAACAAGCCTTCGTTTTCTTCTTCCCTCTAGATGCATAGCATTATGCTTGCAGAAAACGGATCTGAAATGTTTATCCACATATGCAAAAATTATACTGAAACACCAAACCTGATATCCATAATGGTTGTTTTCTTTTGAACAACAGATACAAGATGCTTGAATAGGACATGAAAAAAATACAGACAATAGAAGATTCTAAATTCGCTCGAGAAATTATTCAACACCTAGATATCCTAACTCTACTTGTTATTATATGCATGCTTAGAAAGTGTATGCACGCACCAGTACAAGCTCAAAAGTAAATGCTAGGAAGAGGGGAGTATGGAAAAGTGATTTTTAAAAACCTAAACGCTCACCTCCTCCCTTAATCTGTTCTGAACTTTGTTAGTTACACAATTTGTTGTCATACTTCTCGGCTTCATTGATGGCATTTCTCCTGCAGAAAATGGGTGTGAAATGTTTATCCACGTGAACATTATGCAAGCTGTTTAACCACAGTTTATAGTCTTGATGTCTCAGTCACACACAACAAACAAGAAAAAAAAGTATGACTTGATTCTAGAAATTGAGGAGGCTAGTCAGTAGCATCAGCACGTCTCAAACAAGGCAGTCACTTTGATTCTGATGAATAATATATCATAGAGCTCAATGAACACTCCACGTGAGTATACTTCAATGTTTTAGTATGGCAAGCTTTGCAGGAAACCCTTATTTAGGTCACTGGGAAGGTAAAGTCCTGGTTAGTTGTGCAGTTTTCTTATTTTCTTAGGCATTATATTTCCTAATCTATGATTTTTCTCGAATTGTTAAACATTACATTATGTAAAGATCAACTATGTTACACCATATATAGTAGAGTATCATGGCTACATGGATTACCATGGACATGTAAGAGTAAAAACGGTGGTCTTGGGTATGTTGTTGCATTTGCATCCTTTAGCATATAAGGTTTTGTAGTGCCAAAACAGCAACTAAGAAGACAAAAGTTGAGCAAAGAAACTAGGGAATCAGCAACATGAACAAGTGCAAACAACAGAGGATCACACATGAGTAAGGGCACTAGCATGCACAACAGCCACATTCAAATAGCTGGAGCTAGCATTGACAGAAAACAACTAAGATACCATCAGCTCAACATGACCAAAAAGGTAGCATAAGTTTTGAGTTTTCCTAAGAAAATTATGTAGAATTCCACGAATTTCTCACAGGTTTCTACAACATGACACAAAATCACCACCAATTCAAACTTAGGAGGCCATTTTCTTGGCATCGTTTCAAAGGTGGACCATGTGTTGAGTTCTGGCCCACTGTCGACCGTAAGAAGTAGTGACTTTGCAGTCAAACCAAAGTCACCTTAACAGGGGACCCAACAAGGCTACAACCCACTTCTTGATCTTCAATACATGACACTACTAATGAACATTTTCAGCTTATAATGTAAAGTTCGACATGCAGAATGAGATGAGGCAAAGCACTTAAAAAGCTAGGTGAATGCCTGCACTAAAAGTCTCACGGTTAGTTTGTCTTGATGATGTTAATTGAGAGTTTAAATATCTATAAGGGGTACACAAGAAGACAAAATCCCATAAGTTTTGCATTAACAAAATACTTGAAGAATTTGGATCAATGTATCCCAGTTGTTCGGTTTCTTAAGTACATCAACCACATGTTCCATCAAGATAATTGGAAAAATCCATTAGAAAAAAGAATTGCAATGAACACAGATAATGTGGTATGTGCTGCTTGAAAAACTAGATTGTGATTTTCATTCTAAATAAGATTCAGATATGGACTCCTCGTATTTGATAACTCATGATGAAGTTCATCAACTACTGCACAGTAAAACTCGAGATACTGAAAACAAGGCAAATTATCATTTCCAGCAACTCTCGGTACCACGTGATAACCATACCAGAATTCTACAAATATATGCTCGATTGTAAGTATTTCTACAAGTATTTTTTTTTTGCTCACCTAATCATGATTGCGAGTATTTCTACAAGTATTTTTTTGGCTCCCCCAATTACAGAAGTTAACACTTTTAATCTGAACAGTCACTTTCCACAATTTTGGCTCTACGGCGCGCTCTTCTTAATGCGCTTGTTCTGCTTATATTAACTCTTTTATAATCCACTCTTACTGCCCTGTTTTTTTTATTTCTTGCCTCAAGAGAATTACCACTTTCAAAATAAGAGACAACAACTTCTTTTTTGCCTCCCTCTTTCCTTTCATTCTTGTAGACGAACCTCTTTGGTGGTTGGTTTACAACACAAAGACGAATGAAGTAATAAAGTGGGTCAACATAACAGGATGATGAAGACACAATACCTCTCATCTTAGTTGGCTAGACAAGTTCAATAAACTGTTGTATCTCTGCAAAGCATGAGTGATCAGAGTAAGGAACTGAAAACATGTACTGGTGATACCTTTCGTCATATCATAAATTACTGTCCAGCTTATCAGATGGCTGTCTCTTTTTGTAACAAGAAATTAAGAGAGAAACAAAAAGATTGACATCTCCTTTAACAGGTTTCAGCACCCAAGGAAGACCAGATGGCATGATTCCTATTGTTGGCCGCATTGTGTTTAATCCCTCTAAAGTTTCAATGTTGAAACTGTAACGAGGAATTGCTCGGACTCTTGTTAGAGAAGTTTTAGTTGTGAATTTGTCATGGAATCCAAGAAGATGCATGGTTTGTAAACGCTCTGGCCACACCCAAATCTTCAAAGAAGGAAAGGAAATTAAAGCTAAAACAAACTTGAACCAGATATAGTTCGCAAATGTAATTTGCAAGTAGCTCACTAAATTTCATTCAACAACTACTTTCTTGTAAAACGATGAGAAAATGTGGGTGCCCTAGAATCATAATAAAAACAATAAAAAGGCATGGAAACTGAGCTAAGAACTTGGTTCTGTGCTTTACAGAAACACATCCTTTATAATCGACGCATATAGAAGATCAGAATCTTCCATCAAACATCAACAATGATCGTACCTTTATGTTAAGCACACGTGAAATGTGAATTAGAAGCTCTTTTTCCCCAAAGTATCAATCCCAATAACGATGCCATGCTCTGGTTCAGAAGCAGTGATATCAACAACCTGTCATTACCAAGTAATTAAACCAGTAAGAAAAGTTGTATAACTGATTTGTTTCCTATTTTGAAGCACTGTAATCTCCGCCAAGCCCATAAACTCAAAATAAATATACTTACTTTTATGACCATTCCTAAGACACGAATACTAATCAATTGCTTACTATATTTTCTCATTTTTAGCACCAACAATATTTAGCTCTTTATCCATACTTCATCCCTATTAACTAGTATCCATTCTCCTCAATGCACATTAATCGTCAGCACCTACCAAAAAACACTCCAAGAAAGAACTGCTATAGAAATATGTAAATCCTACGTGCTGAGCAGCAACTTCTCTGGTGGGAAAATCATAAGACGGATTATACTACGTATTATCCAAGTAAAGAACATCAACTGTCTCATTCTTGAGAACATTAAGTAGCCTACTCCTCTCATCCTTTGCCCTCTCGCTAACAACTTCCCATTGAAAATCCCCTGAATACATCAAGCATCCAAACTCCCTGCGAAACAAAAACATAACCCCTTCTGTTACAGTTCAATCCCATCAAATCTCCGTAGCCAACCATCCAAAAAGTGATTTCCGGAAGGTAATGATTTCTTTTTTTGAAATTGATTCCCAAAATATCTCATGCATTGCAATTGAATAAGCAAGGGAACTTGGCTAGTGGTTCCGGAATGAAAAAGAAAACATAAAAAAATGGGCTTACCAGGGCAATGGTGGGCGTCGAGAGCCATGACATGAGTGGTGATTTGAGATCCGGTGGTCAGAGAAATGAGAGAAAAAGAATGCCAGATGTGAAGATCAATGACGTGAAGTAGAGAGAGGTTAAAATCAGGGAACTTGAAAGGTAAGAGCTTAGGGGTTAGTTTAGAGCAAAAGAGAGGACCCTTTCCCCATTTTGAGGTCAAGCCTTGAGTGTGGTCAGTGTGTAAGTGAGTCAAGAAGTATGCCTGGCTTGACTCGGTGAATCGTTCCATTGATATCAAGCCTTTCTCCATCGAGATCAGAGAGAGAGGAAGAGGTTTTAATTTTTTGTTTTGGCGGGGAAATTTCATTTTATTTGAATTGTTTTTTTGATTCATTTTATCTTATTAAGACACCGCGCGTGTGTTTTTTATATTTCAGAGGTAGAAAATTTGAAGAATGAATTCTTATAAGATGTGCTTAATCATATTCGAATAAAAAATCAATAATTATAAGCTAATTAATATTTATATACCATAAAAGAATTTTGGATTATCTAAATTTAATCTTAAAAAAGCCTAAAAAAATGGGAAATTCATGTTTATTTATTGTGCAATACGAGACATTTCACCACTCATTCACTGTTTTATTATTCACATATTGTTCATTACTTTTTATTTTATTTGGATTCTTTTTTTTTTCAATTGTATTATAGCTAAATTAATAATCAATATCTTATAATTTACAATTAAGAGTCAAAGTTCTAAGCTAGATGATTAAAGTTCAAAACACGGAAAAACCAAGTGGCCAATATTAAATTTGAGCAAACAAAAAAAAAGTTTTTTTAGTCCCAAAAAAAAAGTTCATTGTGGTGGTTTTTTCCATGGATAATTTCAAAAAAATTACATTTATACTTATTAGAGGGTGTTCGGGTTGTGGTAGTGGTTACTTTTAAAAGTATTTTTAATTCCAAAACACATTAAAATAACACTATTTTTATTTTTTAAAAAATATTTTTAACATCAGCATATTAAAATGATCTGAAAACTTTATAAGCATATTAATTTGATGTAAATAAAAAAATAAAAATAAATTAATTTTTTTTCAAAGCGCTTTCCAACCGTAGTGCCAAATACTGTTCCCAATTGAGATTTGTAGGGGTGTTTTAGGCTTTTTCTTTTATTTTCCTCTTTAAAATTGTCTTGAAATGGGATTTGGAGGTAAAACCACCTAACTGATTTTTCTTCTTCTTTTTTTAATATTATTGGGCCATGCTTTTTCAGCACAAGCCTGTTTCTATACAGACCTAGTGTGCGTCCAACCCAATTTATTTTAATACCTTTCCTTTTCAATGATTTTTTGTTTTCTTAATATCAATATTATTACAATACTTAATGATTATTTTTCATGATTTTAGCTTGCTTATTTATTAAAAATCAGTGTAGAAAAATAATCATTATGGTAAAAATAACTATATTAATCAATTTTTTCTATAATAATTGAGGCTTGAGGATAGATAATATATAATACTAAAATAGAGTTAATGTAATAAATATTTTTTTCTCTTAATAAATTCAACATTGACTTTAGATTAATATTCAGAATAATAAGGATTTATTTGTTGATTATTTATCATTTCAAGTTTTTATTATTTTTGATGAATTATTTGTTGGTTCAAAATTGATCATGTTTCTTAATTAATATTTTCATTTTCCTATGTAAATTAATATTTTATTTTACACGATAAAAATAAAAATAATATTATAATCAATGGATACAATACAAGTTTTTAGTGAAATGATCTATGAGACTTAATTCTAAGACACCTTTAGTTACACCACTCTTATAAGAGAGTTTTTTAAGCCCTTGTTTGATATTATATTTTAAATAGGGTTAGGCAAAATTTAAATATATTTTTTATATTTTAATGTATTTTCAAATAAAAAACACTTTAAAAAATAATTACTACTACACTCTCAAATACTAATAACTAACCCGGGAAAAAGGTGACGTAATAGCTTCATACAAGGTATTATTAGTCTTGTTGAAGTCTGGAAGAAGCCACAATAACTGGCATTTGTTTCTTGTGGGTTATAAACTGATCATTAGGGGTGTTCATGGTCCGGTTCGGTTCGGTTTTAACATAAAAATTCAACCGAACCGGAAAATACTATTCATTGTTAATATAACCCGAACCGAACCGAGAACCGGTTCAAACCGAACCGGTTTTGTTCGGTTCGGGTCGGTTTTTTAGCCTTAAAAACCAGAAAAACCAAAATCAATTAAATAAAAGAAAACTTGTGCACAGAAGAGAGGGAGAGGGAGAAAGGGAAGGGTAAGGCCACTGGAAAAGGGAAAGGGAGGGGGAGAGCAGGGAAGGGGAGAGCAGGGAATGCAGGGAAGGAGAGAGCGGGGAAGGGGGGGGAGAGAGCAAGGAGGGACGGATGTGTGGAGCAAGGAGGGAGGGATGTGTGGAGAATGGAAAAAGGGAAAGGGAAATGGGGAAAAGCTGGAAAGGTTTTGGGAAGGGGGGCGGGAAAGTTTTGGGGAGGGGGGGTAATTTATTATTAGGTTTAGTGGGGGGTGGGGTGGGGTAATTTATTATTATTAGGTTTAGTGGGGGTGGGGTAATTTATTATTAGGTTTAGTGTTTTCTTTTATATATTTTTTTAAATTCAATTAAACCGGTTCGGTTTGGTCCGGTTTAATCGGTTTAAGCTTTTTTAAACCGGAACCGAACCGGACCGGGTGGTTTTTTAAATTTTTTAATCGATTTATTCGGTTTTTTCTATTGGTTCGGTTTTTTCGGTTAATTTTTTCTCGGTTTTTTCGGTTTAATCGGTTGGTCGGTTTTTTTGAACACCCCTACTGATCATACATGCAGACTTGTATGTCTGTCAGCATGTGGTTTTAATCCCATGATCAAGTATTATGTAGCTGTTGTTCAAGAGAAAACCACCATTCTGTGGTGTTCCTATATAATTCTTGCATATATGGATGATAAACATTTCAAATCCTTTTTCTGCTGGCAAAATGCAATGGATCTAGGGGAAAGGGAGGAAAGAGAGGTGAAAGATTAGATCGTGAATGAAGCTGAAGATTTTAAACAAGCTGCAAAGTGTAATCTTCCTAAAATAAATCACTCATACTACCTAGTACTTGCACTCACTTTCATTGTGTTTAGCACTCAATCTTATACCAACACACTCATTTATGTATTTTTAAGTTCCCAGGTTGTCCACACAAACTTTCCATGAGTGCACAATATGTTCCATGCACGAAGTGCTTTCTCTATCTAGTCTTAACATCACTTTTCTAGCTAATGATTATTTTTTGTATTTAATATTGATATCTTTACCAATGCAAATACATATAGCACAACAATCGGCAACCAACTGATGACTCTGTTTTTTAAAAAAATTTACCAATAATCTGATTATTGATCATTTAAAAGCAATAGAAAAGATACTCAAATACTTAGAGTATAGATTGGACTATGGACAATATTGTGCTAGTTACCCTAGAGTACTAGAATGATATAATGATGCATATTAGATATCTAATACTAATGATTCAAAATTCGCTAGCGGATATGTCTTCACCTTTGTGGACTAATTATGTCCTAAAACTCCTCTTAGTAAAAATTGTATCATAAGATATATGCATGATGGGATCAAAGTTTATTGTTCTTGATAAAAGTTAAGAGGTAATTAAAAGGTAATGAGCATTCTATGTTGGCCAAAATCAGTGCCAATAATTTATGTCCATTTCAACAACCAGTATTGAGTTGGAAGCAATATATAATGCTCAATTTAGACATATACATCATTGACATAATACCATTAAATAAATCCTTGTTATCAAATGAAATTATTTTCATTGACTATGGAAATTCAAAGTAAAATATTGCAATTCATTGACCAAAGATTTATTGATAGATCTTATGTATAATTCACCAAAGGGTATTGGTTTAAAAACTTTAAAAATTAAAAAGTGTAATTGTCGCACCTCTAAAAAATCCAATGCGGCATCGGCTGGCGATTTTTTTGTTTTGTTTTGTTGATTGATTTGGTTCTTCGGAGTCGCCACCTAGTATTTTGGTCACTAGGAACCCTAACTGGTCTTTCAGAGATTCTAAGGCAAGGGACTGGTTGCGTAAAGGGAAGGTATTAGCACCCCTAGTACGCCCTACCTAAGGTAAGCTGCTTGGTGTTTGGTTTGCTCTATAATTGCTATGGTGTTGGTGTTTTCTAGTCCCGTCAATTTTCCTAGGTTTGATTCAAATAAAATTTATTTGGATAGAAATCCAAGGAGATTCCATGTGCTTTGAAAGCTCATTTTTCCCTTAGTATTTCAAGAGTTTGCGACTCATAAATCGCAAGAAGGAGGGACAATTTTTTTTTTAGAAATCTAAGGAAATTCAAAGCGCTTTTAAAAGCCTCCTTTTGCCTTAGTATTTCATACTTTCACGGCTCGTAAACCGTGGAGTAAAAAATTTAAAATGTTGAAATGTCCTCGATTATAATCAAGGCTTCTGTCAAGGACGTGTGTGGATTTATTACTCCCAATAATATTTTGGATATTTGTCCTTTAAGGATTTCTTTATCCAAACATTAGCGGTGAATAATAGATGAATTCCCCCCCCCCAAAATAAGATTTTTATAGTTTTTGGAATATTGGCCAATACCCTTTGGAGTTTTACAAACATGTTGTAAAATCCAGAAATGCAAGAAAACAATTTTTGTGGTGTTTAAGAAATCCATGCGAAACACATTTTCAAAACTTCCAATATTTTTTTATATAAAAAGAACATTCAAAACATGTTAGAGTATTGGCCGTATGCATAATAAACTTTTTTTTTTTGTTGACGAAAACCGGGTATTTTAATACCGGATTTGTATCTTTACAATATAAAAATACAAACCGATAGACCAAAATACAGTAATAAAATTACAGAAAAATCACAAATTCTTTGAAATAATTTTTGAAGAATTTTTATTTTTTTATATTTTTTTTCACCCAGCGGGGCCCACGTGGCTGGGCTGAACCCAGCGGGCCTCATGTGAACAGTGAAATATGTTTGATGTGAACAGTGAAATAGCATTTCACTGTTCACGTGAATTATATTTGATGTGAACAGTGAATTAGCATTTCACTATTCAAGCGAATTATATTTCACTTGAACAGTGAAATGCAAGGAAATGGTGCACAGCGACGAAGGGGGTGCAAACCTAGTGGCAGAAACGATGTTGAAGACGATGGCGAACACTCCCAGTGATGCTGGTGGCGGTGGAGAGGCAGTCGACGAGGTCTCCCGGTGGTGCTGACGGTGGAGTTGGAGGAAGACAGCGTCGGTTTCCTGTTGCAGAGGAAGAAAGAAGAAGAAGAAAAATCTGCAGAAATTGGGCGAAAATGCTGGTTTTAGGCTGACTTTGGACTCGAATTTCTCCTCTCTCAGATCATCAAATCCGACTCTATTTATAGGCTGTGGAAGAGGGCAATCTTGTCTATGTTGGTGAAAAATTGCAGCCCTTGATTCAGTTGGGAAGAATCTCAACCGTTGGCTCAAAGTGTGCACCTCGAGCTGCCAAATTTGGCAGCTCAAGGCTGTGAACTGCCCGAGGTGGCCACTTTGAGCCACTCAACGGAGCTGTTTCTAATTTTTCCGACCCGACCGGACCATTCTTCGGGATAAAGGGGTTTCATGTGGACATTTTGGTGCAAGTTTTGTCGGATTTGGAGGCCACACGAGCCGGAAAATGCGCCTGGAAAGCAGCCACTTAGGCAGTTTTTTGAGGAAGAAAGTGAACAGTAGCAGACCGTTTTTTTGAATTAGTCCTCCAGTTTTCAATTTCTTCAATTTGACCCCGGATCAATCCAATACAGCCCCCCCTATTTACACGTCTTTTCCAAATTGATCCCTGGTTTTGGATTTTCTCAATTTAGTCCCTAATTGACCATTAAACTTCAATATTTATGCAAAGCCCCTTATTTGACTTAATAAATTTCTAAAAAATATATTTTGGCCCCAGAACTTAAATTTCTTCTAATTAAAGCCCAAATTGACTTAAAAATCAATTTTTCTTGCAATCAAATCCTCTATAAATCCAATTAAAAATCCAATTAAGTCCATAAACATCCAAATTTGGGCTTTTCTCCTCAAAATTTAAAATTTCCTTCTAAACAGGGCCCTCATCCTTCAAGAATATACTGTCAAAAATCCAATCTTTGTATTTTTATACTCCTTGACCAATTTTCTGACCATCTTCTGAGTGCTTCTGCCTTCCGTTATTTTTCTAACCTCCTTTGGCTATTTATTTTATTTATTTTTGTGGCGACCCGAAAATGGGTTACAACAGATGCCCCCTCTTTATAAAGCTTACGGAGCAGAGGTTTTTGCGTAGTAAGATTTATAAAGATAAACCAAAACTGAACTCCCGAAACTGATCTGGTCGAAGCTTGATCGATTTGAAACTCTTTCTTTACAGCAATCCTCTTCGACCCAAAAAACTATGATCAAAATTTAGTCATCTCAAGATCCCTTCTAGCGATCTCCTTTAACCAAAAACTTGGAATCCCATCTGGCGATTCCTTTTAACCAAGGCTGAAATATGAGGTCCCTTCTGGTGACCTCCTTTGACCAATATCAAAATACGAAATCCCTTCTGACGATCTCAAAACTTGGAATCTCATTTGGCGATTCCACATCCAAAACAAAAATGCGTGTGTGGTCTCATTATGATGGGTGACCTGCCCGAGTGGAAAAGGGAAAGAGTGGTCTCATTCTTTGGGTGACCTACCCAGGGGGAAGAATGGCCTCATTATTATGGGTGACCTACCTAGGTAAAAAAAGATGGAGAATGGTCTCATTCTTATGGGTGACCTACCCAGAAAAAATAATGGTCTCATTGTGATGGGTGACCTACCCAAGTGGAAAAAGAAAGAGTGGTCTTATTCTTTGGGTGACCTACCCAGGGGGAAGAATGACCTCATTATTATGGGTGACCTACCCAGGTAAAAAAAAAATGGAGAATGGTCTCATTCTTATGGGTGACCTACCTAGAAAAAATAATGGTCTCATTGTGATGGGTGACCTACCTAAGTGGAAAAAGGAAGAGTGGTCTCATTCTTTGGGTGACCTACCCAAGGGGAGGAATGACCTCATTCTTATGGGTGACCTACCCAGGTAAAAAAAAGATGGAGAATGGTCTCATTCTTATGGGTGACCTACCTAGAAAAAATAATGGTCTCATTGTGATGGGTGACCTACCCAAGTGGAAAAAGGAAGAGTCGTCTCATTCTTTGGGTGACCTACCCAAGGGGAGGAATGGCCTCATTCTTATGGGTGACCTACCCAGGTAAAAAAAAGATGGAGAATGGTCTCATTCTTATGGGTGACCTACCCAGAAAAAATAATGGTCTCATTGTGATGGGTGACCTACCCAAGTGGAAAAAGAAAGAGTGGTCTCATTCTTTGGGTGACCTACCCAGGGGGAAGAATGGCCTCATTATTATGGATGACCTACCCAGGTAAAAAAAAATGGAGAATGGTCTCATTCTTATGGGTGACCTACCCAAATGAAAAAAGGAAGAGTGGTCTCATTCTTTGGGTGACCTACGCAGGGGGAAGAATGACCTCATTATTATGGGTGACCTACCCAGGTAAAAAAAGATGGAGAATGGTCCCATTCTTATGGGTTACCTACCCAAAAAAAAATAATGGTCTCATTGTGATGGGTGACCTACCCAAGTGGAAAAAGGAAGAGTGGTCTCATTCTTTGGGTGACCTACCCAGGAGGAAGAATGGCCTCATTATTATGGGTGACCTACCCAGGTAAAAAAAAAAATGGAGAATGGTCTCATTCTTATGGGTGACCTACCCAAATGGAAAAAATATGGAGTGCGGTCTCATTGTAATGGGTGACCTACCCAAAGAAAAAGGAAAGAGTGGTCTCATTGTAATGGGTGACCTACCCAAATGGAAGAATGACCTCATTGTAATGGGTGACCTACCCAAGTAAAAAAACATGGAGAAGTGGTCGCGTTGTAATGGGTGATCTACCCAGAAAAAATTTTTGGTCTCATTGTAATGGGTGACCTACCCAAGAAAAAGGAAAGAGCGGTCTCATTGTAATGGGTGACCTACCCAGGTGAAAGAATGGTCTGATTGTAATGGGTGACCTACCCCAATAAAAACATGGAGAATTGGTCGCATTGTAATGGGTGACCTACCCAGAAAAATGTTGGCGAGGGCTCAAAGGCGCCCCTGAAATGAGGTAGGGTTAGAAAACGCACTACCCGAGAGGTGAGGGCTCAAACGACGCACTCGAAATGAGGTAGGGTTAAAAAACGCACTACCCGAGAAGTGAGGGCTCAACGGCACACTCGAAAAGAGGTAGGGTTAGAAAATGCACTACCCAAGAAGTGAGGGCTCAAAGGCGCACTCGAAATGAGGTAGGGTTAGAAAACGCACTACCCAAGAAGTGAGGCCTCAAAGGCGCACTCAAAATGAGGTAGGGTTAGAAAACGCACTACCCAAGAAGTGGTGATGAAACACCGATCTGACAAATGTTGAAAGCAATGCATTATGATCAATATGCATGTATACTTACCTGAGAAAAATAGATCCCCCTTTCATTGTAAACTTCTTCAAGCTCTTGTTTCTATTTGTTTGTCCAACCTTTTCTCATGAACCAAAATATACTTCATATCCTCTTAGTGAAGAGATCTCTGGTTCCTTATGGGGCCCTTTCTTGCTCCATTAAGTATTGTGCTTTATTATTATTTTAAAAGGAAAACTCAAAAAATTGGTTTTGTTCATGAAAACTAAAACTTTTAATGCAATTAGCAATTCTCATAAAAGATGCTTTTTTAGAAGTTTTTATTATGATACCCCTTTGGGTTTTGGTTCACTATGGACCCTTATGTGCACTTCGTGCACTTCTTGCCCCCTAGTGTGGTGTGCAAAAAAAAAATATATATGTTAAGTTCGGAGTCATCTCTTTAGTCATGCCATAAAAGTTCTTTTAAGTAAAAGATTTCAAATGCTAAGAGATCGTATGTTTTATGAAAAAAAAAAAAGGTTCTTTACAAAGAGAATTCATGGCCGAACTTTAATTTTATTGATTGGGAAATTACGAAATACATCAAGCGTAATATTTTCTTACAGAGTCAGAATTCACGGGCCTAACTAGAACTTCTCCATCCATTCTAGATAACAATAAAGCTTCTCCCAAAAACGCTTTCTTTACCACTAAAGGGCCATCATTGTTTGGCGTCCATTTACTCTGATCTTCTCCTGGTAAAAGACAACATTTTCTTCAATATAAGATCTCCTTTGTGGAATCCTCAAGGTCGAATCCTCTGTTGTATGATTTGGCCATCCTTCTTTGATAAAGTTGATGATGACAGATTGCGGCTATCCTCTTTTCACTTATCAGATTCAACTGTTCACATTTAACCTTCTCCCATTCTAACTCTTCTAGCTCAAAGTCTATCAATACTCTTAATGAGGGGATTTCCACTTTTAAAAGCATCACCGCCTCCATTCCATATACCAACATTTACGAGGTGGATCCTATTAAGGTTCGAACTGCGGTGCGATATGCATGAAGGGCAAATGACAACATCTCATGCCAATCCTTATAGGTGACTACCATCTTCTGAATAATCTTTTTGACATTCTTGTTAGCAGCTTCTATCGCACCATTCATCTTTGGTCTATATGGCGAAGAATTGGAATGCTTGATTTTCCATTTAGTGCAGAGCTCCATTATCATCTTGCCGTTGAAATTCTGGGCATTATTAATATTTCTAGTGGACCATATCGATAGATCAAAAATCTTTCCATAAATTTCTTCACCACTTTTTTTCACGTCATCGAAACATCTCAACAAAGTTTTGTCAGATGATTTCTTATACAAAGTTTCCCCATCAAGATAGAAATCCATTGCCAACCTCCTCAATGTCTTCTTGTTGATTTTTGGATGCCCCCATGGGATATGTCTGGTTTTGGATGAAATTCTTGATATCATAGTGCCAAGGGTTTCCATCTATTTCTCTTTCAAAATGAGCAATAATGAGCTAAGTTATTTCTTATATCAATGTGTATTGGTTGTACCTTGTGCCCAAAGTCTATTCTAGCCATAGAAGCTGGCGTGACCAAAACATCAAAATGGTTTCCTTCCCTTCCTAGATGGGTGAACTTTATTTCCTCAAATTCTCTAGCCCATTTAGACAAGTATTCTTGGCAAGGTCTCAACTTCTCGTCCTTGGTTTGCCCTTTTCCTTTCACTTGACAAATAATCAAAATCAAGTCTCCAATACACATCTATCTTTTTGATGTTTAGCTCTAATGCAACCTCTAAAATCGAGAATGCAAGCTTCAAACTCAGTTGTGTTGTTAGTGTACCCAAATTGTGACTTAACTAAAACCGGATACTGTTTCTTATTAGGAAAGATTAGCGCTGCCCCCACTCTATTACCACAACACCCTCAAAGTACATAATCCAACAATCTGATTTCCCTTCCTCGACTGAAAGCATATCTTTATCCGAAAAATTAAATTTTAACAGCCCATAAACTTTCACAACATGGTCAGCTAGGTGATCGGCGATGACATTCATGGCTTTCCTTGTCATATATACTATGTTGTACTCAGCTAGTAGAACTTGCCATTTTTCAATTCAACTCGATAGATAGGGGTGCATTCAGTAGGTATTGCTTGATTTTCGTGAAAGCTTCTTCACATTCTTATTTCAAATTCCAAGATTCTTCTTCCTTAACAATTGAAGATGAGGTCATAAGTCGTGGTTAATTGGGATATAAATTGAGCAATGTAATTCAACCTTCCCAAGAACCTCCTTACATCCTTCTTAGTCTTGGGAGTTGGCATAGGTTGAATAACCTTTACTTAATCAGGGTCCACTTCTATCCCTTTGTCACTCATCATAAATTCCAACAACTTCCTAGATTTCACCCTGAATGAACACCTTGCATGGTTAAACCTTAACTTGTACTTTCTTAGTCTTTCAACTAATTCCTTCAATATTTAGACATGATTCTCTCCCTCTCTAGGTCATGTCATCCACGTATACTTTAATCTCTTTATGCATCATGTCGTGAAATAGAGTCAACATAGCCCTTTGGTAGGTGCCCCCAACGTTCTTTAACCCAAACAGCATGACCTTGTAGCGGGTTTCCAAGCTTGTTCATGTTGTTTGTTTTTGTGAATCCCCTAATGTTATTTTCCTACCATTCTTCCTCTTCTACAACTAATATGGATTCTTTAAAGTCCGGTTATTCATTCTCAGTGTAAAGTGCAGGTGTAGTTATGGAAGATTCGTTTTGAAAAAAAAAATGATGTGTAAAAACACCAAGATGAACTTTTGAAAAGGCATTTGGAACCTCGATTTAAAAAGTTGAAAAAGGAAAACAACACAATATCATGATCAAACAAGCATTGTTGATTAAATTTTGAACACCAATGGAGCTTCTTGGGTCTCCCAATTCTAGAACATCTCTCCCTTGGCTAGCTTTTGAATAAAGGTCTTGAGATTCAAGATGCTTTGAGCTTAGGCTTGTTTGGATGCAAAAAGATATTATGGAGCATACATCCTAAGGATAGGCTCTAGTTCCTTTATGTGAGACATTGGGTAGGTTTGCTACTGGGTCTCTAAAAGAGGGTCTCTTGCTGTTCCAGTGATCACCCTCGTAAAGGCGATATGGAGGTCTAGCAGATAGTGGGATGGTACGTGTACCAATCACAATCAGTCTAAACACTCAGCAAAGAGTTGGGGTTTACACAAACTTAAACCTTGACTCAAGTCATAAGGCAAGCTGCTAGTCCCCCACTTAATCTTAAAGTTACATGTGTGTGCCCTCCAAAACATAATAATAATAATAATAAAGTGATGCATGACTATGCCATGTATGATAGAATGTAAAGATGTATGCTAAAGCTTTTAAACAAAGCAAACCATTCATAGTAAAAAAAGAAAAACAACAACACATAGCATAATAAAAAACCAATTACCAAGCTTAGTCCAAGGGTCCCCAGTGGAGTCGCCATTCTGTCGCGCCTCTAAAAAATCCAATGCGGCATCGGCTGGCGATTTTTTTGTTTTGTTTTGTTGATTGATTTGGTTCTTCGGAGTCGCCACCTAGTATTTTGGTCACTAGGAACCCTAACTGGTCTTTCAGAGATTCCAAGGCAAGGGACTGGTTGCGTAAAGGGAAGGTATTAGCACCCCTAGTACGCCCTACCTAAGGTAAGCTGCTTGGTGTTTGGTTTGCTCTATAATTGCTATGGTGTTGGTGTTTTCTAGTCCCGTCAATTTTCCTAGGTTTGATTCAAATAAAATTTATTTGGATAGAAATCCAAGGAGATTCCATGTGCTTTGAAAGCTCATTTTTCCCTTAGTATTTCAAGAGTTTGCGACTCGTAAATCGCAAGAAGGAGGGATAAATTTTTTTTTTAGAAATCTAAGGAAATTCAAAGCGCTTTTAAAAGCCTCTTTTTGCCTTAGTATTTCATACTTTCAAGGCTCGTAAACCATGGAGTAAAAAATTTGAAATGTTGAAATGTCCTCGATTATAATCAAGGCTTCTTTCAAGGATGTGTGCGGATTTATTACTCCCAATAATATTTTGGATATTCGTCCTTTAAGGATTTCTTTATCCAAACATTAGCGGTGAATAATAGATGAATTTCCCCCCCAAAATAAGATTTTTATAGTTTTTGGAATATTGGCCAATACCCTTTGGAGTTTTACAAATATGTTGTAAAATCTAAAAATGCAAGAAAACAATTTTTGTGGTGTTTAAGAAATCCATGCGAAACACATTTTCAAAACTTCCAATATTTTTTTATATAAAAAGAACATTCAAAACATGTTAGAGTATTGGCCGTATGCATGAAAACAAAATTTTTTTTTTTTAATAAACATTTTTTTTGTTGACGAAAACCGGGTATTTTAATACCGGATTTGTATCTTTACAATATAAAAATACAAACCGATAGACAAAAATACAGTAATAAAATTACAGAAAAATCACAAATTCTTTGAAATAATTTTTGAAGAATTTTTATTTTTTTATATTTTTTTTATGGCTGGACCCAGCGGGGCCCACGTGGCTGGGCTGAACCCAGCGGGCCTCATGTGAACAGTGAAATAGCATTTCACTGCTCGCGTGAATTATATTTGATGTGAACAGTGAATTAGCATTTCACTGTTCAAGCGAATTATATTTCACTTGAACAGTGAAATGTAAGGAAATGGTGCATGCACAGCGACAAAAGGGGTGCAAACCTGGTGGCAGAAACGATGTTGAAGACGATGGCGAACACTCCCAGTGATGCTGGTGGCGGTGGAGAGGCACTCGACGAGGTCTCCCGGTGGTGCATACGGTGGAGTTGGAGGAAGATGACGTAGGTTTCCTGTTGCAGAGGAAGAAAGAAGAAGAAGAAAAATCTGCAGAAATTGGGCAAAAATACTGGTTTTAGGCTGACTTTGGACCCGAATTTCTCCTCTCTCAGATCATCAAATCCGACTCTATTTATAGGCTGTGGAAGAGGGCAATCTTGTCTATGTTGGGGAAAAATTGCAGCCCTTGATTCAGTTGGGAAGAATCTCAACCGTTGGCTCAAAGTGTGCACCTCGAGCTGCCAAATTTGGCAGCTCAAGGCTGTGAACTGCCCGAGGTGGCCACTTTGAGCCACTCAACGGAGCTGTTTCTAATTTTTCCGACCCGACCGGACCATTCTCCGGGATAAAGGGGTTTCATGTGGACATTTTGGTGCAAGTTTTGTCGGATTTGGAGGCCACACGAGCCGAAAAATGCGCCTGGAAAGCAGCCACTCAGGCAGTTTTTTAAGGAAGAAAGTGAACAGTAGCAGACCGTTTTTTTAAATTTGTCCTCCAGTTTTCAATTTCTTCAATTTGACCCCGGATCAATCCAATACAGCCCCCCTATTTACGCGCCTTTTCCAAATTGGTCCCTGGTTTTGGATTTTCTCAATTTAGTCCCTAATTGACCATTAAACTTCAATATTTATGCAAAGCCCCTGATTTGACTTAATAAATTTCTAAAAAATATATTTTGGCCCCAGAACTTAAATTTCTTCTAATTAAAGCCCAAATTGACTTAAAAATCAATTTTTCTTGCAATCAAATCCTCTATAAATCCAATTAAGTACATAAACATCCAAATTTGGGCTTTTCTCCTCAAAATTTAAATTTTCCTTCTAAACAGGGCTCTCATCCTTCAAGAATATACTATCAAAAATCCAATCTTTGTATTTTTATACTCCTTGACCAATTTTCTGACCATCTTCTGAGTGCTTCTGCCTTCCGTTATTTTTCTAACCTCCTTTGGCTATTTATTTTATTTATTTTTGTGGGGACCCGAAAATGGGTTACAACAGTAATGATGGTGACAACAACTAGTTGATTAAAGATTTCAAAATCTAGATTCAAATAGAAAACTAAGTCATATAACATTTTCTATAGCATTAAAAAATTATTATTTCCTGCTTATTGCTATGATGAAATAGGTGGTAGTTGTAGTGTGATAAAAGGGTGAGTTATGCTCTTATTTATTTTTATATATTGGTATATCAAGTAGAGTATAAGTGAATACTCTTAATGAAAAATCACATATATAAGTGAGAAATGTGGTCATTTCTTTGAGAACTTTAATAAAGAAAAATTTCTATAAAACATCCATAAATCCAGGATTTGTTTAGTGCTAAAATAAACATAATAATAAGAACCAAGGTAAATATCTAGGTAGAAAACTATGTTACTATTATTGTCTTGGTTTACATAAAAGGTTGAAAGTTTAAGACATATCGTGTTCTCTATTTAATCGAGTAAATTTAATAATTTTTCACTAAAAAATATTCAAAATTAAAAGAAACCTATCTTGATGTGATGATCTACCAAATTAGTATCTCTCTATAAATTTTCATTCATATGAAGGATTGCTGAATTTGTTTTAATAAAATATGATTAAAAAGCATATCACAAGTCAAATGGAAAATGAAGTCCACTCACTTTTAAGGTCAAATCTTTATTAAAAAGCGGAGCCCAACAAAACTTCATTAATATAAAACATTAACATGATTAAAATAAGTTATGGATGAATGAGAAATTGATCTCACAAAATTATTGGTTGATATATTTTTATAAAACCAAAAACCCTCTAAGCAACATAAAAAAGAATATATATATATATATATATATATATATATATATATATATATATATTAGTTTATAAAGAGGGATGTTAAGGAGTCATAAACGAGTCTTAGCAAAGTATTATAGGTTTAACCCACAAACACGTTGTCGCACCCGACATCGCGGCGGCCCTAAAAATTAATCCTCTTGAATTATTATGGAAAAAGAACAGGTTTCTGGCATCCGGTTCTTTTAAGAAAAAATGTCTTGTTTGAGGAGTTGCCACCTAGTATTATGGTCACTAGGAACCCTAACTGGTCAACAGAGATTCCATGGTTCGAGATTGGTTACGTAAAAGGGAAGATATTATCACCCCTTAAACATTCTGCCTAAGGCAAACTGCATTGCTGGTTTTGTCTTAAATTGCTAAATGTTTATTAATTTATGCTATGATGATTTGTTTAAATATTCCTGACTCTGGCGCCAGTGAATATTCGAGCTCGAATAATTCCAACTCTAGCGTTGGTAAAAATTCGTAGCTACAAAAATAAATTTAAATCAGTATTATTTTTTATTCCCGACTCTGGCGCCGGTGAATAAATAAATAATAATACATTTTTTTTAATGCACATATTTCTTTTTTTTTTCTAGCTAAATAAACTTGAATAAACGAATAAAAATAATATAAATTTAAACCGGTATTTTTATTCCTGACTCTGGCGTCAGTGAATAAACCAATAAATTTACATTATTTTTATTTTCGCATACACATTTTTTATTTTTTATTTTTATTTTTTTTCTATTTTTTATTTTGACCTTATTTATTTATTTAGTTTTTTTTTTTGGGCTTGGCCCAGCTAGCCTGGCCAGGCCACTGGCCCAAGCCAGTGGCCCGGCTGGGCTGCAGGCACGCGTGGTTCAGACCACGCGTGCGCTGCACAGGGCGAAGGTAATTAAATTACCTTCGCACCTGTTCTTGCTTCTAAAAAATGTGCAGAAACGAAGAAAAAAGAAAGCCTTACCTGGCGATTCGAAGGCGCAGGCGACAGCAACAATTCGAGCCCGGAGAATACTCTCTTCCTCCTCCTCTCAGTCTCTTCCCCTCCGTTCGTCTTCTGTTCCTTTTCTTTTTGTTTTCTCAGTCCTTGCGATGAAGAACAGAGGACGTTGCTGGCTTCTCCTTTCGAAATTGGGTCTCGTTCTTTGCTCTGTTTGTGGCTTGCGTTTTATTGGTTCTTGACTCTGTCTTTCTGGGTTGAATCTTCAGCCTTGGTTTTGTATTTTTGGGTTGTGTTTGCGTTGTTCCGGCGACTTTTTTCTGGGTTTTTGTATCGGGTTTTCTTATGCAGGGACGTCTGCAGAGATGAAGGCAATAGCGGGAACAATTCTCTGTGTATACTGGATTCCCTTCCTCTCCTTCTCTCTGTGTATTATCTCTAAAAATTTATCAATTCTTCAATTAAACCCTTAATTTAAACAAATTAATTCCAAACTTAATTAGATTAATTCCAAAGTTTAATTAAACCCCAAAACTTCCAATCAAGTTGCCCTTAACCCAAAATTTAATTCATTCTTCATTTATTTCATTTTACTTGGTTTTCATCGTCATTATTATTTTTTCATCAAAATTTTTGAATCCTTTTTCAATAAATAAAATAATAATAATAATAAATAAGAATGGTCAAAAATTAGGTTATGACACACGTGATAAAATTAGCTAAGCTATGGCTCGAGCTCCTTGTTCCAGGTTTCAGATCCTCAATCTTGGTTTTGGGTTATTTTTTGCTAACATATTTTGATCTTGAATTTGGGTTTATTATAAAATAACTCTATGGCTCATAAATATTTTGCTAGCCCATTATTTAATTTATCCGATCCAGCCCATAAATCTAATTAGTTTTCTTCAATAAGAGTTTCTTTAAATCGTTAAACTCAGAATCATCAAATTTAAAGCCAAAACATTCATATGTAATTTTGATTTTATGACGGTTAATCAAAGTTAATAATGGTGGAAATCAATTCTAGTAATCATCATTATTAATTCTTTATCAATTTTAATTTTAAAATTCATTATAGGAAAAAAAGGGTGAATGAAGAGTTTCTTGCATTGTTTATCCTGATTTTATATATTCTTTCTCACCTCAGTTTTTAAAGTTATCTTTGCAATTTTTGAACTTTGTTTTTCCTCCTAATCTAGATTTTAGACTCTATTTTATTTTATTAAGAGATGATGTCCATCTTTGAATATAAATCTTCATATGCATGTGTTCGCAGAGGTCAGGAATGGAATAGTTTATATGTATCAAAATTTAAGCTCAAGGATGGACGTGTGTATATAAGCACCTCTCAAACAAAAACTAAAAACAGATGTTTATATATATATATATATATATGGGACACATGCATATGAAGAATAAAATCTCCATAAATTAGGGAATTGTATATAACATAATTGTTGCAATCCCATAATATATGGGACAACCTTAATTCTAGCGTAAGAGTAATTTATTTCCAGAATAGCACTCTGCTGTAGCTATATATATCTGTACATTGAAATATATCAATAATCAATTCATTCTTCAATTTCACATGGTATTAGAGCTTACCTTGTGGTGGCTCTTCTTTTTACGCTGCAACTTTTGTCTTTTTTCTCTTTAATTGAAACAAATTTTTTCTTTATCTTCTTTTATCAAAGCTTACCTTGTGGTGGCTCTTCTTTTTCTACTGCAACTTTTGTATTCTTTCTCTTTGATTGAAACAGATTTCTTCTTTATCTTCTTTCATCATGGGCAATGACGATGAGTCTTCTCAAAGCTCCATCATTGAGAATCCTTTTTTTATACACTCTTCAGATCACCCAGGGCTCTTACTTGTTACCAAGCACCTTAATGGTGATAATTATCCCACGTGAAAACACTCCATGATTATTGCCCTTACAACCAAGAACAAAATTGGTTTCGTGAATGGCTCCTATGTAAAACAATAAGGAATTAAAGTATGGACTGAAGAGAGATTGAAGAACTGTTGAATATTATTCTTCTGCTATATGTTCTTCATTCTCGTTGTCTTTGAATAGACTTTGAGTTGTACAGAGTTTGAATGTAAAGCAACAACTATCATGTCAGTTAGCCTAAGCATGATCTACATTTGAATTTGAAAGACTTATTATCTTATCTTCTATTGTTAACATTATCTCCTTTATTTCAGTCTCAAAACTTATCAATTCTCCAATTAAATCCTTGATTGGATGAATTAAATTAATTCCAAGCTTAATTAAGTCTCAAAACTTATTAATTTTCCAATTAAACCCTTGATTGGATGAATTAAATTAATTCCAAGCTTAATTAAGTCTAAAAATTTATCAATTCTTCAATTAAACCCTTAATTTAAACAAATGAATTCCAAACTTAATTAGATTAATTCCAAAGTTTAATTAAACCCCAAAACTTCCAATCAAGTTGCCCTTAACCCAAAATTTAATTCATTCTTCATTTGTTTCATTTTACTTGTTTTTCATTGTCATTATTATTTTTTCATCAAAATTTTTGAATCCTTTTTCAATAAATAAAATAATAATAATAATAAATAAGAATGGTCAAAAATTGGGTTATGACAATTGCCCCCTCTTTATAATATTTACAATGCAAAGATATTGGAAAATTTCATTTTCTTTTAGCTTTGTGTAGTAAATTTATAAAGAAAAGTAGATAAAGAAAGAACCTTTTTTTTTTTTTTAGTCTTGAAAACTTTGAAAATAGTAGATTGACACACGACCTTTACAGAGAGATGTAGAAATCAAGAAACAAGTCATTTGGAAGACGACCCACCTTTTTTTTTGTTTTTTGTTTTTTTTTTAAATGGATCAAATTGTTTTGGGCAACCTGCCCGATGATAAAAGAACGCGAAGAATTTTGCAAATGGTCTAATTGTTCCAGGCGACCTGCCCGATGATTGAAAAAGAAATAGAAGGATGATTTTTTTTTTAGGATGGTCACATTGTAATGGGTTACCTGCCCAGTTGGTATATTGTAATGGGTTACCAGCCCAGGTGGTCACATTGTAATGGGTTACCTGCCCAGTTGGTCACATTGTAATGGGTTACCTGCCCAGTTGGTATATTATAATGGGTTACCAGCCCAGGTGGTCACATTGTAATGGGTTACCTGCCCAATTGGTATATTGTAATGGGTTACCAGCCCAGATGGTCACATTGTAATGGGTTACCTGCCCAATTGGTATATTGTAATGGGTTACCAGCTCAGGTGGTCACATTGTAATGGGTTACCTGTCCAGTTGGTATATTGTAATGGGTTACCAGCCTAGGGAGAAAAATACGATGATTTTTCAAAAAGTGGTCACATTGTAATGGGTTACCTGCCTAGATGGTCACATTGTAATGGGTTACCTGCCTAGTAGAAAAATACTAGGATTTTTCAGGATGGTATATTGTAATGGGTTACCAGCCCAGATGGTCACATTGTAATGGGTTACCTACCCAGTAAAAAGAAAAAGGAAAATGAGGGCTTGAAGACGCACTCAAAAGGATGGTCGAGGGCTCGAAGGCGCACTCGAAAGAGGTGAGGGCTTGAAGGCGCACTCAAAAGAATGTTCGAGGGCTCGAAGACTCACTCGAAAAGAAGCGAGGGCTCAAAGGGAAGCTCGAAAAGAAATGAGATGAGGGCGCGAAGGCGCACTCAAAAGGAGGTAGGATAGGAAATGAACTACCTTTGATGGTCGAGGGCTCGAAGGCACGCTCGAAAAGATATGAAGTGAGGGCTCGAAGGCGCACTCGAAAGGAGGTAGGATAGGAAATGCACTACCTTTGATGGTCGAGGGCTCGAAGGCACGCTCGAAAAGAATTGAGGTGAGGGCTCGAAGGCGCACTCGAAAGGAAGTAGGATAGGAAATGCACTACCTTTGATGGTCGAGGGCTCGAAGGCGCGCTCGAAAAGAAATGAGGTGAGGGCTCGGAGGCGCACTCAAAAGGAGGTAGGATAGGAAATGCACTACCTTTGATGGTCGAGGGCTCGAAGGCACGCTCGAAAAGATATGAAGTGAGGGCTCGAAGGCGCACTCGAAAGGAGGTAGGATAGGAAATGCACTACCTTTGATGGTCGAGGGCTCGAAGGCACGCTCGAAAAGAATTGAGGTGAGGGCTCGAAGGCGCACTCGAAAGGAAGTAGGATAGGAAATGCACTACCTTTATGGTCGAGGGCTCGAAGGCGCGCTCGAAAAGAAATGAGGTGAGGGCTCGGAGGCGCACTCAAAAGGAGGTAGGATAGGAAATGCACTACCTTTGATGGTCGAGGGCTCGAAGGCACGCTCGAAAAGAAGCAAGGGCTCAAAGGCGCGCTTGAAAAGGAAGGTAGGGTTAGGAAACACAATACCTTGGATGATCAAGGGCTCGAAGACGTACTTGAAAGAGGTGGAAAAATACAGAGATTTTTCAGGTGGCCTAATTCTCATAGGCGGCCTGCCCAGGATGAAAAATTCTCAAAAGTGAAAAATTTTCAAAAGCAATTTCAATCTTGGCCATTTCAAGTTGGCCTTCCACTTGATGGATTCTGTTGGAATTTTCTCATATGAAATTTGCAAAACTCATTGTTCAATGTCTCGAAGTTTAGATGATATGCATGCATCTTTACCTGTTTTGAAATATAGGCCCCCATTTCTTCTTAGTCTTCTTGTTGCTTGACTAATGAGGACTTGCTACCCCTAATTCAGGTCATCTTTGTCGCTTGGCTTCTAGCCCACTCGAGTTAGCCCATGTAAGTCTATTTCCAGATTTGTTTGCAAAACTCAGCCTTTGTGGTGCTCATCGTGACCCACTTGCTTGCTAGAGATTTTCTATCTTGTCAGATAATTTGAGAGGATCATTCATTACTCCTCATCTCACTGTTAAAAACATTTGGTGTCACTTGCTGAAAGGATCAAACTGTCTTTCATAAACTAAAATGCCCCCTTGTCGTGTTGTAGGAAATGTTCCATCTCCTTTTCTAGAATTTTTCCTTCTAAGCACAATGTTACCCCCTTGTATTGGTCATCGCCTCTAAGTGTGCTCCATCAGTGACTCGGATAAATAATGGTTTTAAGAGGCCATTCTCTCATTTCTCTCTTTTTTTAGTTTGGTGAAGGAATACGAGTTTAGAATGAATCTTGAAATCTTGATCTTGCATTTTGAAAACAAAAATTATTTCGATGTGAATCTAAAATAATTTGCTTTTGAAATCTTGCAACTCCTTTGTTATTTTCTTTCTTGGAAAAGAGATTATTTGCTCTTGTGTTTGGCAATGAGATCTTCGGTGAAAATAAGTCATGAGATGACCTTTTGTTTCAAAGTGAAGGGCTCGAGAAAAAGCTCGACGTTTTGTTTGAGAAAAATTTGTCTCTTTTTGAACACTCATTTTTATCAGCATGAATAATAATGAATAGTTTATTCTTGATGTCATGAATCTTATGAAAAAGTATTCTTTGCATTTTGAGAGCATTGTTTATTGTTCTAGCTTGCTTGCTTGCTTGATTAGAAAGGACTTCTAAAGGTACGTAACGTAGGCTGTGGTTTTTGGCTATGAAAGAAATGGATTCATAAGGCTCAAAGAGTGTTTCATGGTTTCAAAGACTGAAGATCACTATCAATAGTTTGACTCTTGACGTCATTCATATTTTCTTTTGCCGCTCTTCTTTAATTTGCCTTTTTTTTTTCATTGCTTTGCTAGAGCATACTCACTTTATTTTGGTTATCACTTTTTCTTGTGATTTGGGCATGCCCCCTACCATTTGAGTTTCTTGGGCTCTTTTGCCTTTTGGCTTTCTCACTGCTTTATCATCTTTCTTGATCATTGAAATTTCACTTGCCCCCAATGTGGGGTGTGATCTTAGTCAGGATTTTTTTTTTATGAAAGAAAAATTATTCAGGCTCAAAAAGGGATCGCAAGGGATATACTTATTTTAGAACGTGAGAGGAATAACAAAGATGGCCTTTCCTCATTTCAAGCGCAAACAGTTAAGATCAATAAACTTTGACCTCATCCAGTATGATGGTTTGGTCTTTGCAAAGATGCATTTCATGAGTTATGAGCAACGAGTTCACTACATATCATTATTCATACATTTAAAAACACATGATTCAAGAGTCATGGGATAAGGGTGTTTATTCATTTCTTTTTTTCTTTTTTCTTTTTAGAGTTTGGTCATCTTTATGAAGGAGTTGCTTGATTCACTTGTCATTCTACAAGTAGAATGTCAAAAATATCGTTTTTGAATAAACATCAAATTATCTTTGAAATCAAAATGCCAGATCAATTTTTTTCAAAACTCCAATAGGGAAACTGATTTTTGTTAAAAGACATGAATTGCGTCTATGAGATCGCACAAGGCTTTGATTAGTACTTAAAAGTGCATGTTTATCGAGGTTTTATATCATCATTTTGCACTTGAAGTATCAATAACTCCTTAACTAAAGCATGTTTTATAATAACAAGTTTGATATTATAAGATACCTTAATTTATGGTAAATGCTTATTTTAAATGCAGGACTATCACATAAATAAAAAGATTGATTGATGAGTTTAAGCATTGAAAGTTAAAGGACAAAGAGATGGCCAAACTTAGAAAAGAGATGTCGATGCAGTCCAAACCAGAACATTGCTCGGTAATTGGATCATATCTAGAGCTCTAGATCTCGGATTTAGGTCCATTTTATATGGATGGAAAGGTAAAACATAGGTCTACAACTTTCATTCGGACACCAAGATCTAAGAAGGCCGTTTTCAAGTCCAAATTATAGGAACAACGAAGAAGTCCGAAGCTGTCCTGCAGCCCAGACACTATTTAGTGTTCAGCCCATATCTTGAGTTCTAGAAGTCCAAATGACCTCATCTTTTTTTTGTTGGAAAGCTGAGACAATTTCCTAGAACATTCCTGAGGATTCTGGGCAAATTATGATGTTAGCAATGACGTCTTGTTCAGAAAAGAAGATAAGGATTGTCACCAAGTCAAGATGTGGCCACCCACTCATCAATTAGTCAACAAATCAATAGTTCCAAATTTTGGCCTATAAAAGGAGGCACTTACCATGTATTGAGGTATCTTGGTATTCAGATCAAGATCATGCTCTTTCTTTCTCTCTTTGTATTGTTCATGTTTTGCTTTCATTAATATCAAGTTTATGCATTTCATTTCCTTTCCTTTACTTAGTTAACTTCTTTCTCATTTATGTTCTTATATTGTTCATTTATGTTTCTTTCTTTCATTATGTTTAGCTAAGTTAATTATGTCAAGGTGAAAAGGGTACACTAATGGTGTAAGAATAAGTATAATATAAACTTAACATGGACCTTAACGTTGGATACTAACATGTTTTATATTTGTTATCTTGTTCACTTTTAATACTTTGCTTGTTAAATGTTTAATCTAGATTTATGTTGTATAATATTTGGTACAACAAATACTTGGCATTTTCATAGCCCATACTGTATGGTATAACCGACACCTGAGCTATGAAAGGAACTTGATTTGTTGTTAACATAAGTTATAATCATGAATGCCTGCCAACATTTACAAGTGTTAGCTTTATTCGTATAAGATAACTAATGTAATCATGTTAACAATTTATAATCTGATTGGAACCTCCTTTATGTGTGGTTTCCAATTGAGTAATAAGAGTTTATACTATACTTGTTTGAAGTGCCATTAGTGGATCCTCTAACCTTGACATTTGTTTTTATCGTTGTTTAATCCTTACGTTAATCTTTCATCTCAAAGTTCTCATTAATTTCTTCATCTTCTGCTTTTATTATTATTATTATTATTATTGTTATTATTATTATTTACATTCTATTTATATTATATAATATATATCTTTGATCTTTTCATAAATTCAGTATATAGGCTGGAAACCTGTGACTCGATCTTTTAAGATCATTCTCAGGTATAACAACGCCACGTACTGAGTATTATAACTATTATTATTACTATTACTATTACTATTATTGTTATTATTGTTATTATTGTTATTGTTGTTGTTATTGTTGTTGTCTTGTTATTTATAATTTATACAATTAACCTCTCTGTGGTTCGACCCCGGTCTTGCTGGGTTATTTATTACTTCGACACTCCTGCACTTGGGAGAAGACATCAAGCTTTTGGTCGTGTCAAGTTTTTGGCGCCGTTGTTGGGGAGGTAAATTCTTGTATAAATTATAATATTTATTTTATTTTCTCTTTTCACTTTTTATTTTTTTCTAACTCTTGTGTCTTCTGTTTTGTTTTGTTTTGTTTCTTTTTCTTCTCTTTTCTTTTCTTCCTTTAATTCTCTTCTTACACGTGCATGAGAGTTTGGTCACGTACATTAAGTGGTCGACTTTGTAGGGTATCCTCATCATTTTCAGAAAATATGGCTGAAGAAGATAATCAATCGCTTCGTAATGAGAATAATGAGAATAACCGTATGAGAACACTTAGAGACCACATGAATCCCACAAGAACAAGTGCACCATCATGCATAGTTTTCCCTCCTGATGCATCTCATTTTAATTTTAAGCCAGGCATTATTCAACTTTTACCATCTTTTCATGGCTTAGACTTAGAAAATCCATACTTGCATTTAAGGGAATTTGAGGAGGTCTGTAATACCTATAATGACTCAAATTGTAGCATGAGCACCATTAGATTAAAGCTTTTTCCTTTTTCACTAAAAGATAAAGCTAAAACATGGCTACAAAATTTGAGACCAGGATCTATTCGTGCTTGGGATGAAATGCAACAACAATTTTTAAAGAAGTTTTTTCCGTCTCATAGAACAAACTCTTTCAAAAGACAAATCATCACTTTCACTTAAAAGCCAGGAGAAACATTTTACCAATGTTGGGATAGGTATCGAGATTTGCTTAATACTTGCCCTCATCATGGTTTTGAAACATGGAGATTGGTTTCACATTTTTATGAAGGGTTAACACCTAGAGATAGGCAAATGGTTGAATTGATGTGCAATGGAACTTTTGAAGATAAAGACCCTAATAAAGCAATGGAGTACCTAGACTTGCTAGCCGAAAATGCTCAAAATTGGGGCACCACAGGTACTTATGAGGCACCAAGTAAAACTCAACCTCATACATCTAGTGGAGGTATGCACAACCTTAGGGAAGATCATGACCTCCAAGCCAAGTTTGCATCCTTAGCTAGAAAAGTCGAAGCACTTGAATTGAAAAAGAGTGGTCAATTAAAATCTGTTCAAGACATTGTGTGTCAAATCTGTGAAACCAATGAACACTCAACAAATGATTGTCCAACTTTGCCTTCTTTTAGGGAATGCCTCCATGAACAAGCCCATGCTTTAAACAGTTTCCAAAGGCCAAACCATAACCCATACTCACAAACGTATAACCCTGGTTGGAGAAATCACCCAAATTTTAGTTGGAAGAGTGATAGTAACAATGCACAAACTTCACACCCACCATTTCAAGCACACCATAATTTCCAAAATTCTCATGGATATGCACCTCCTTATGCTCCACCTCCTAGAAGAAATTTTGAGGAAACATTGCATGCATTCATTGAAAAGCAGGAGACAATCAACACTCAACTTGCTCAAAGTATGACCGATTTTAAAGATGCTCTTGCAAAATTAACATCTGCTCTCAATTTCCAAGAGAAAGGTAAGTTTCCTTCTCAACCACAACAAAATCCAAAGGGGCAATACAATGCAAATGCAAGTAGTTCTGGAAGCCAACACATGGATCAAGTCAAATCAGTCATCACTCTTCGTAGTGGTAAGGTTATTGAAAAACCTATTCTTGAACCTTGTGAGAAAGATGAAGAGTCTATCTCTGAGGGTAAGGAAGGGGTTGAACCTGAACATTGCAAAGAAAAGGCTGATTCCCCACCAGCACTTCCATTTCCTCATGCCATGACCAAACAAAGGAAAGTCAATCACAACTCTGAAATCTTTGAAACTTTCAAACAGGTAAGGATCAATATACCTTTGTTGGATGCTATTAAACAGGTTTCTTCTTATGCTAAATTTTTGAAAGATCTGTGCACTGTGAAGAGAAAACTGAATGTGAAAAAGAAAGCCTTTTTAGCAGAACAAGTAAGTGCCATTCTTCAAAACAATAATGCTTTGAAATATAAAGACCCTGGTTGTCCTACAATTTCTTGCTTTATTGGAGAACATAAAATTGAAAGAGCCTTACTTGATCTTGGAGCTAGTGTGAATTTACTTCCATACTCAGTTTTTCAGAGTCTCAATCTAGGTGAGTTAAAACCAACTTCTGTAACTCTTTTACTTGCCGATAGATCTGTAAAAGTGCCTAGAGGAATAATTGAAGATGTGTTAGTACAAGTCGATAAATTCATTTATCCTGTGGATTTTATTGTCTTGGATACGCAACCTGTTGAAGCATGTAATTCATTTCCTATTATTTTAGGACGTCCGTTTCTTGCAACTTCTAATGCATTGATTAATTGTAGGAATGGACTCATGAAGTTATCTTTTGGAAACATGACATTGGAGATGAATATTTTCAACATTTACAAGCAGCCTGGAGATGATAATGATTTACAAGAAGTAGATCTTATTGAAGAATTAGTTCATGATCAACTTGAATCTACTTTGAGTAAAATTGAGTTGGATGAATATGAAGATTTGCAAATGATTTATTCTCAGGAAGAAATCACGGATGAAAAAGGCATAAAAAATATTGATGCCGATCTTTTATCAAGAGTGACAACAGATTTGACATCTGACATCCCACCAATTGATGATTACTTTCCTGACGAATCCTTACTTTCTCTTAGTTCAATGCCTTGGTTTGCTAAAAATATCAATTTTTTTCCTTTAGGAGATTTGCCAGCTCACTAGAGTACTGAAGACAAAGAAAAGTTTTTGAACGAAGTGAAGAACTTTTATTTGGATGACCCTTACTTATTCAAAAATTGTCCTGATCAAATATTTCAAAAATGCATTCCCGACAATGAGGTAAGTAGTGTCATTAAACTTTGTCATTCTGAGGCATGTGGGAGTCATTTCTCATTAAGAAAGACGACTGCAAAAATCTTACAAAATGGATTTTATTGGCCCACCATGTTCAAGGACACACATGCATTCTGCAAAACTTGTGAAAATTGTCAAAAAGTTGATACTGGTAAAAAAGTTTTGCTTTATAATTCTCGACTCCAATTATTTCCTGAAAAACTAAGATCAAGATGGAGCGGTCCATTTATCTTGAAACACGTGTATCCTTATGGGGCCATTGATATTGAGAATCCAAAGAATGACAACGTTTTGAAGGTAAATAGACATCGTTTGAAAGCTTACTTTGATGAGTTTCCTAGTGAAAATGCATCCATTGGTTTGAATGATCTTGTAGATAAAGGTTGATTATTTTATTTTTTTCACATTGTTTTGTGTTGGTGCAACTTTTGTTTTGCTAGTCTCTCTCACCCCGGTCAAATGGCGGATAACGGTACTCCGTGACTTAAGTCGGTTCTTTCAGTTTCCCAAATAACTGATATCTGTATATATTTGTACAATTTTGTGCTCTTTCTCCCTCCTTTGAATCTCGTCTCCAATTCACTTTTGAAAATGGACACCACTCTTGAAAAGTTGAAAAGGTATTTTCCCGCTCTGCCTCCAAATGCGATTACAAAAATTTACCGTGCTAGGTGTGCAAGATTGAGGTTGTTAATGAATCAAGGAATTCCTGAAGATATTCGCTGGCTAATTGAAGCAAAGGTCCGATTATCAGATGAGTCCTCCAATTCTTTCATTTCACACATGCCTGGAACAGGTATAAGCACTTTTGCAAAGAAACGTCGTGCAAAACGACTGAAAGTCTGTCACAGATGTGCCAGATGGACTTGCAATGCAACATGTCGTTCTTTAGGAATGGTATCTGTAAACCGTGAAGATAAGATACAATTCATTAAGGATGGCCTGAGTAAGGGGTCTTTAGATAATCTTTTGGTGACCCTTGAGATGCATCCTAGTGGAGATGTGCATCGTGTAATTCATGATTTATGGCCACAATTCCATAAAGAACATGATCGACTTAGTCTTGGGAATCTGACTAAAAAAGACCCTGTTTGCCAGCTTTTAAGAAAACTGGATGGGAAGCCTATCCCCGACCCATAGAGGGCGTTTAAGCCGTTCTTGGACGTAAAACCAAGGGAAGATGTGAGCCACAATCACAACTGCCTGTACATACATGATTTGTCAAAATAAATAAATAAAGAGAGAGAGTGTGAGACAACAGCTGGCCTACATATAGGTGATATGATTGCATTTTCAATTTTTCATCTATAAATTCTTCTCTTCCTTCCCTTCATTTCTACTCATCCCATACATTCATCAAATATAGAAGTGTGTAGAAATGGCAGGTTCCTCAAGTCATCACATAAAAAATATTTGTGTTTTCAGTGGATCCAGTCCTGGGAAAGAAAAAGAGTTTTTAGAATCAGCAAATCATCTTGGTCGGGTACTAGCTGAAAGAAAGATTCATTTAGTGTATGGGGGAGGTAGCCTTGGGTTAATGGGAGGAGTGTCAATGACTGCTTTTTTGGGAGGCACTCAAGTTTTGGGGGTTGTCCCCAAAGCTTTAGCAAATGGAGACATCATTGGAAAAATAATTGGAGAGGAACTACAGGTCTCCACAATGTCTGACCGACTGAACACCATGTTTAGCCATGCTGATGCCTTCATTGCCTTACCAGGTGGTCTGGGCACATTGGAAGAGATATTTCATATTTCATCTTGGGCCCAACTGCACATTCACCATAAACCTATAGGTTTGTTAAATGTTAATGGTTTTTATGATAAGTTGCTGTCTTTCCTTGATCAAGCTGTGGAACAGGAATTTTTAACATCTTCGGCACGACAAATCATAATCTCTGCTGCTACTGCTGAACAATTGATTAACCAACTACAATCTTTCATCCCTGTCATTGATCCCTGCATGAGTCGCCTAGATTGGTCAACTAAGGAAAGCCGTAAAAAGCTTAGATTAGATTTGAGCCTTCATCTGTGAAACCTTGTGTCTTTTGGTTTTATTAATAGCATATTATTTTGTTTTGTTACTTCTTATGTTTGTTTAAGTGTGTTTCAGGTTTGTCATTGTTCGCTGTTTCAGGTGATGTCTTCTATACTCTATCTTTCTACCTTCAAACATTGAGGACAATGTCTCGTTTTGGTTGGGGGGAGAGGGTAGTAGTTTAAAAAAAAAAAAACTAACCAACTAACTGTTTTTGTTTTTTAAAAAAATCATTTGGCAAAACTGTTATTACTAGGATGGCAGAGTAAAGAGGAATTATTCTTGAGACGCATCTTAGTAAAAATTTTCTAATGGTTATTTGCAATATTCATAACAAGGCCTATTAGAATACTTCTTGAAATATTTAGGTTTACAAACTCTCGCATTGTTATCACTTGATTTTGCTCCTATACTCATTTAACAAGTATTATTAAACCTTCATTTTCACACACACACTTTAACATATGATTGTGGGTTGCACATTGGATTATTACATTATTTATGTTCTTTTGTTGAAGGTAACAACTAAGGGAAAGGGATAGTATATAATTTGCAAAAAAAAATAAAAAAATAAAAAATAAAATTGATAATATTGATGATAATAAAAACGTAGATAAGTTTGGTTTCGTAGCCTCCTCAACCTAAGCAATTAAGCCCGAAGGGGTGCTTTAACACCTAATACCCTAAAGTCAACTAACTTGGGAGCTATTGGCCCAAAGCTTGTTACATGGGTTAAGGAGAAAAGCTTAAGGGAATCAAACATTGCACTATCTACGTATTAGTATCTACAACCCGAGTTGTTAAGCTCGTAGGGGTGTCTCAACACCTAATGCCCTAAGACCAACTGGTCTGGGAGTCATTAGCCTAAAACTCGTTACATGGGTTAAAGATACATTGTGTTTTAAGTTGTATATATATATATATATATATATATATATATATATATATAAAAGAAGAAAAAAAAAGTAATAATAATAATAATCCCAACCCAAGGAAGTTCACCTTAAACACTTGAGCATAATATTGTTTTCTTCCAACAAAAGCCCCAACATCTATGTTTTCATATATTGAGCACATAAAAAGAAGGTTTATTAATATCTTGTTTAAGAAGTATGAAGCAGGAATATAAATTTAATGAGAGTTTGTTTATCTGGATAGATTAATGGAAGTTGAATGATGAATGCCTTGCTTTGTGAAACTTGCAAATTGTTTCTCTGTTTTAACGCTTTAGATTACTAGGGACTAGTAATAAGCTGGTTGGGGGGTATGATTAGTACTTAAAAGTGCATGTTTATCGAGGTTTTATATCATCATTTTGCACTTGAAGTATCAATAACTCCTTAACTAAAGCATGTTTTATAATAACAAGTTTGATATTATAAGATACCTTAATTTATGGTAAATGCTTATTTTAAATGCAGGACTATCACATAAATAAAAGGATTGATTGATGAGTTTAAGCATTGAAAGTTAAAGGACAAAGAGATGGCCAAACTTAGAAAAGAGATGTCGATGCAGTCCAAACCAGAACATTGCTCGGTAATTGGATCATATCTGGAGCTCTAGATCTCGGATTTAGGTCTATTTTATATGGATGGAAAGGTAAAACATATGCCTACAACTTTCATTCGGACACCAAGATCTAAGAAGGCCGTTTTCAAGTCCAAATTATAGGAACAACGAAGAAGTCTGAAGCTGTCCTACAGCCTAGACACTATTTAGTGTTCAGCCCATATCTTGAGTTCTAGAAGTCCAAATGACCTCATCTTTTTTTTGTTGGAAAGCTGAGACAATTTCCTAGAACATTCCTAAGGATTCTGGGCAAATTATGATGTTATCAATGACGTCTTGTTCAGAAAAGAAGATAAGGATTGTCACCAAGTCAAGATGTGGCCACCCACTCATCAATTAGTCAACAAATCAATAGTTCCAAATTTTGGCCTATAAAAGGAGGCACTTACCATGTATTGAGGTATCTTGGTATTCAGATCAAGATCATGCTCTTTCTCTCTCTCTTTGTATTGTTCATGTTTTGCTTTCATTAATATCAAGTTTATGCATTTCATTTCCTTTCCTTTACTTAGTTAACTTCTTTCTCATTTATGTTCTTATATTGTTCATTTATGTTTCTTTCTTTCATTATGTTTAGCTAAGTTAATTATGTCAAGGTGAAAAGGGTACACTAATGGTGTAAGAATAAGTATAATATAAACTTAACATGGACCTTAACGTTGGATACTAACATGTTTTATATTTGTTATCTTGTTCACTTTTAATACTTTGCTTGTTAAATGTTTAATCTAGATTTATATTGTATAACATTTGGTACAACAAATACTTGGCACTTTCATAGCCCATACTGTATGGTATAACCGACACCTGAGCTATGAAAGGAACTTGATTTGTTGTTAACATAAGTTATAATCATGAATGCCTGCCAACATTTACAAGTGTTAGCTTTATTCGTATAAGATAACTAATGTAATCATGTTAACAATTTATAATCTGATTGGAACCTCCTTTATGTGTGGTTTCCAATTGAGTAATAAGAGTTTATACTATACTTGTTTGAAGTGCCATTAGTGGATCCTCTAACCTTGACATTTGTTTTTATCGTTGTTTAATCCTTACGTTAATCTTTCATCTCAAAGTTCTCATTAATTTCTTCATCTTCTGCTTTTATTATTATTATTATTATTATTGTTATTATTATTATTTACATTCTATTTATATTATATAATATATATCTTTGATCTTTTCATAAACTCGGTATATAGGCTGGAAACCTGTGACCCGATCTTTTAAGATCATTCTCAGGTATAACAACGCCACGTACTGAGTATTATAACTATTATTATTACTATTACTATTACTATTATTGTTATTATTGTTATTATCGTTATTGTTGTTGTTATTGTTGTTGTCTTGTTATTTATAATTTATACAATTAACCTCTCTGTGGTTCGACCCCGGTCTTGCCGGGTTATTTATTACTTCGACACTCCTGCACTTGGGAGAAGACATCAAGCTTTTGGTCGTGTCAGGCTTCAAAGATGTGTTTGTGAATCTTTATAAGAAAACTCTCTCAGAAAAAAAATGAATAATGATAATCGCAAACACGATTGAATGACAAACTCATTATTTTCATTGAAACTTTAGAAAATAAGTTCAACAAGAAAGAACTTATGACAACATTTTGGGCTATGAATACTGGCATGATAACATATAAAGGGGCTAAACATTTAGCGATCATTGATTGGAATTTCTAGAATATTTCAATCATTCATTCTCCTCGACAAGGGCATCTTTTCAACAGTCAATTGAATTCAAATGTAGATCATTCTCAACCTAATATCACCATAGCTTTATCTTCAAGATAGTTGATTTCTAGGAGTCGATGTGAAGCAATTAGCTATAGAAATGATAAGTGCCTTGGCAACTACCTTCAGTGAAACCGTTCTCAATCGGGTTAGCAATCTTACCTAACCCAATGGCTTGTTCAATCCTCTCAACTATAACAACCAGGTCAGTGAAATGTTGTGCAGAGCTTCTAACCAGGTACTCAAAGTATGGAGCTTCAAAGGTGTTGGAAAATAAACTAATCATCTCTTTTTCCAACATGGGAGGATTAATTTGTGCAGTTACCTCACTCCATCTCCAGGCATATTCTCTTATGGACTCCTTGTTGTTCTTCTCTATAGCTTGCAAGCTTAAACGATCAGGCCCACGTCTATATTGAACTTATATTGCCTCATGAAGACATCAACTAAGTCCTTTCATTTTTTAACCTTGGTATTGTCCAACCGTATATACCAAGTGAGGGCAGCGTCACTCAAGTTGTCTTGGAAGAAATGAATCAGTAGTTTCTCATCATCAACCACCTCAGCCATTTTGTTGCAGTATGCTGTAAGATGAGTTATAGGGCATTGAGTTCTCGTATAATTGACAAATTCTGGCACTCTAAACTTTTTAGGAATGACAATGTTGGGCACCAAACACATCTCAGTAGCCTTTATAGGATCATATAGGCGAATTCCCTCCAATGCTCTCAACCTTTGCTCTAGGGTAACTAATTTGTTCATACCATCTTCTTTTACCCTTTTGCCCTTTTGAGATTCCTTCTCTGTAGAATCAATGGTAAACGACATTCTCGTGGGGTATGCTGGTTGAAAACGCATGGCTTGTTGAAAATCAGATGACAACCCATTTGCCCCCAGATTCTGTGGATTGAAGGGATTTACAAGCATAGGTTCAGGCTGAGCTATAAGTGTTGCTTTTCCAGATTTATCTCTCAAGGCCTGCTCGAGTAGACTAGTAAGCCTTACGACTTCTTCCTTAAAATTGTCCACCTCTTTTTGATGTTGGGCTTCCAACTGGGCTTTTTGTTTATTTTTCATTTGTCTTTTTCCCGAACGAGTGTTATAGATGGGTTTCAATGGGGAACCTATATTCCAACCTGCTAAATGTAAATCATGCAATTTATGCAAAAATGTTGATTAAATTAAAAAATATATATGAAATGCGGACTTGCCCTTCACGGGGTGACAACCTAATAGAAAGATTCTAATTATTCAGTGCATCAAGGGATTGGTCATTATCTAGTCTCAAAGGGTCTCTCGCATGCTCAGTGATCGTCCTTGAAAAGGTCGATATGAGGCTTACAAGTAGCGTGAAGATAGAGGCCCTGCGTAATATCAGTTTGGCATATCAACCACTTCCAAGTAAACAATCAAGCGAGAGTTGGATGGTTTCACGAGTCTTACCCAAGCTAAAGCCATTGGGGTACCGTTACTTCCCCACTTATCTTAGGATGTAAAGTGTGTGCTCTTAACGTGATGCATGACAATATAAACAAGGATGCATGCTAAAGCAGTAAATACAGGAAAAATAAACAAATAAACACAACAACAAACAAATAATAAAAAAAATAGCAATAATAAGACAAAAGACAAAGCTTAATCCTAGTCCCTAGTGGAGTCGCCATTCTGTCACACCCGACATCGCGACGGCCCTAAAAATTAATCCTCTTGAATTATTATGGAAAAAGAACAGGTTTCTGGCATCCGGTTCTTTCAAGGAAAAATGTCTTGTTTGAGGAGTCGCCACCTAGTATTATGGTCACTAGGAACCCTAACTGGTCAACAGAGATTCCATGGTTCGAGATTGGTTACGTAAAAGGGAAGATATTATCATCCCTTAAACATTCTGCCTAAGGCAAACTGCATTGCTGGTTTTGTCTTAAATTGCTAAATGTTTATTAATTTATGCTATGATGATTTGTTTAAATATTCCTGACTCTGGTGCCAGTGAATATTCGAGCTCGAATAATTCCAACTCTGGCGTTGGTAAAAATCGTAGCAACAAAAATAAATTTAAATCAGTATTATTTTTTATTCCCGACTCTGGCGCCAGTGAATAAATAAATAATAATACATTTTTTTTTAATGCACATATTTCTTATTTTTTTTTCTAGCTAAATAAACTTGAATAAACGAATAAAAATAATATAAATTTAAACCGGTATTTTTATTCCTGACTCTAGCATCAATGAATAAACCAATAAATTTACATTATTTTTATTTTCGCATACATATTTTTTATTTTTTATTTTTATTTTTTTTTTCTATTTTTTATTTTGACCTTATTTATTTATTTAGTTTTTTTTTTGGGGCTTGGCCCAGCTAGCCTGGCCAGGCCACTGGCCCAAGCCAGTGGCCCGGCTGGGCTGCAGGCACGCGTGGTTCAGACCACGCGTGCGCTGCACAGGGCGAAGGTAATTAAATTACCTTCGCCCCTGTTCTTGCTTCTAAAAAATGTGCAGAAACGAAGAAAAAAGAAAGCCTTACCTGGCGATTCGAAGGCGCAGGCGACAGCAACAATTCGAGCCCGGAGAATACTCTCTTCCTCCTCCTCTCAGTCTCTTCCCCTCCGTTCGTCTTCTGTTCCTTTTCTTTTTGTTTTCTCAGTCCTTGCGATGAAGAACAGAGGACGTTGCTGGCTTCTCCTTTCGAAATTGGGTCTCGTTCTTTGCTCTGTTTGTGGCTTGCGTTTTATTGGTTCTTGACTCTGTCTTTCTGGGTTGAATGTTCAGCCTTGGTTTTGTATTTTTGGGTTGTGTTTGCATTGTTCCGGCGACTTTTTTCTGGGTTTTTGTATCGGGTTTTCTTATGCAGGGACGTCTGCAGAGATGAAGGCAATAGCGGGAACAATTCTCTGTGTATACTGGATTCCCTTCCTCTCCTTCTCTCTGTGTATTATTTCTTTGCTCTGGGGTTTTTGCTTTTGTTTTGGCTCCAATTTTTCTGGGTTGATTGTTCTGCCTCTGTTTTTTTCGTCTCTGTTTTTTTCTCCTCCTCCCTCTCACTCTCTCATCTTCTCTGGCTTTATAGCCAGGGAATGCCAAGCATCTCTGCAATTGAAACGGCTTCAAAGCCATTACTGCAGAAACCGTTCCCGTGGAAGGAGACGAAGAAGGCGATGATTGGTTTCTAGAAACGGCGCCGTTTGTGTGATGGGAATGGCCATTTGCAATCTAGTCACTGAAGTTCTAAAATCATGCAATCAAGCCCCTGGATAAAATGTAATTGGATCCTTGTATTGCCGCGCCATTTTCAAGCTAGTCCTTGGATTTTAAGTTTTGCAATTTGGACCCCAATTAAACTCTAAACTTAAACTCTAAACTTTGATATTCTTCAATTAAGTCCCTAATTTCATTAATTTAATTAAATCCAAAGTCCAATTAAGTCTCAAAACTTATCGATTCTCCAATTAAACCCTTAATTTGATTAATTAAATTAATTCCAAGCTTAATTAATTCTCAAAACTTATCAATTCTCCAATTAAACCCTTAATTGGACAAATTAAATTAATTCCAAGCTCAATTAAGTCTCAAAACTTATCAATTCTCCAATTAAATCCTTGATTGGATGAATTAAATTAATTCCAAGCTCAATTAAGTCTCAAAACTTATCAATTTTCCAATTAAACCCTTGATTGGATGAATTAAATTAATTCCAAGCTTAATTAAGTCTAAAAATTTATCAATTCTTCAATTAAACCCTTAATTTAAACAAATTAATTCCAAACTTAATTAGATTAATTTCAAAGTTTAATTAAACCCCAAAACTTCCAATCAAGTTGCCCTTAACCCAAAATTTAATTCATTCTTCATTTATTTCATTTTACTTGGTTTTCATCGTCATTATTATTTTTTCATCAAAATTTTTGAATCCTTTTTCAATAAATAAAATAATAATAATAATAAATAAGAATGGTCAAAAATTAGGTTATGACACACGTGATAAAATTAGCTAAGCTATGGCTTGAGCTCCTTGTTCCAGGTTTTAGATCCTCAATCTTGGTTTTGGGTTATTTTTTGCTAACATATTTTGATCTTGAATTTGGGTTTATTATAAAATAACTCTATGGCTCATAAATATTTTGCTAGCCCATTATTTAATTTATCCGATCCAGCCCATGAATCTAATTAGTTTTCTTCAATAAGAGTTTCTTTAAATCGTTAAACTCAGAATCATCAAATTTAAAGCCAAAACATTCATATGTAATTTTGATTTTATGACGGTTAATCAAAGTTAATAATGGTGGAAATCAATTCTAGTAATCATCATTATTAATTCTTTATCAATTTTAATTTTAAAATTCATTATAGGAAAAAAAGGGTGAATGAAGAGTTTCTTGCATTGTTTATCCTGATTTTATATATTCTTTCTCACCTCAGTTTTTAAAGTTATCTTTGCAATTTTTGAACTTTGTTTTTCCTCCTAATCTAGATTTTAGACTCTATTTTATTTTATTAAGAGATGATGTCCATCTTTGAATATAAATCTTCATATGCATGTGTTCGCAGAGGTCAGGAATGGAATAGTTTATATGTATCAAAATTTAAGCTCAAGGATGGACGTGTGTATATAAGCACCTCTCAAACAAAAACTAAAAACAGATGTTTATATATATATATATATATATATGGGACACATGCATATGAAGAATAAAATCTCCATAAATTAGGGAATTGTATATAACATAATTGTTGCAATCCCATAATATATGGGACAACCTTAATTCTAGCGTAAGAGTAATTTATTTCCAGAATAGCACTCTGCTGTAGCTATATATATCTGTACATTGAAATATATCAATAATCAATTCATTCTTCAATTTCACATGGTATTAGAGCTTACCTTGTGGTGGCTCTTCTTTTTACGCTGCAACTTTTGTCTTTTTTCTCTTTAATTGAAACAAATTTTTTCTTTATCTTCTTTTATCAAAGCTTACCTTGTGGTGGCTCTTCTTTTTCTGCTGCAACTTTTGTATTCTTTCTCTTTGATTGAAACAGATTTCTTCTTTATCTTCTTTCATCATGGGCAATGACGATGAGTCTTCTCAAAGCTCCATCATTGAGAATCCTTTTTTTATACACTCTTCAGATCACCCAGGGCTCTTACTTGTTACCAAGCACCTTAATGGTGATAATTATCCCACGTGAAAACGCTCCATGATTATTGCCCTTACAACCAAGAACAAAATTGGTTTTGTGAATGGCTCCTATGTAAAACAATAAGGAATTAAAGTATGGACTGAAGAGAGATTGAAGAACTGTTGAATATTATTCTTCTGCTATATGTTCTTCATTCTCGTTGTCTTTGAATAGACTTTGAGTTGTACAGAGTTTGAATGTAAAGCAACAACTATCATGTCAGTTAGCCTAAGCATGATCTACATTTGAATTTGAAAGACTTATTATCTTATCTTCTATTGTTAACATTATCTCCTTTATTTCAGGAACCGGCTGCTAATATTGAAGAGTTTAGGTTGACTTGTTCTTCTTCATGGACTTGGTCTTCTACACACTGAAACACCTTCGCAAGCAAATAAACTAGATGACTTCGCCCTATTTAGGCTACGGAATTGCCCACCCCAATTTGATTGCAGAGCTTTTATTTTTGTATCAAATTGATGTTCTACAGCAGTTTGAAAATTAATGAAAGTATGATATGCATTAGATTTGAGTTTTAAAGGAAATAACCATAAATATTTTGTTGCATCATCAAGAAAACTGATATAATAACGAGCACCAGTGGTGGATAAAACATGAGCAGGCCCCAAACATCTGAATATATTAATTCCAAAGGTTTCAAAACAAAAACATGAACATGTTTAAATGGCATAGCATGGCTTTTAGCCAATTGACAATCAGAACAAATGGAAGCAAGTTTATTACGAGGAGCTATTGAGATAGCTTTATTAATGACTGGAAAAGAAGCATAACCGAGATGACGATGCCAAAGCTTAGCAGACACATGAATACTGGATAGACCTTGAGGTTGAAGATGAGCTAGAGATGCAGAGAAGGAGTAAAGACCGTTACTGATTAGACCTCGATGTAGGATGTTCCCTAAGTAATCCTTCACAAGGAAGAAGGAAGCATGAAACTCAAAGAAAACATTATTGTCTAAACAAAAATGATGAACATACATAAGGTTTTTGTTTATTTCAGGACCACAAAGAATTTGTTTAAGCATAAAAGATTTATAAGGAGAAGAGAGAGTGGAAGTGCCACTGTGAAGAATTGCCAAACCTGCACCATTAGCAACTTGAATATGATCGTGGCTGCTGTCATCATCATTGAACACGTGAATATTGTTGGCATTATTGGTTAAATGATGGGTGGCGCCAGTATCAGGATGCCACTCATTATCAGCAGTATGGTAACATGCAGCAACCATAGCTTGAGGCTGGTTTCTATTATGGCGCTGATCCTGAAAGAAATATCAAACCTGTGATAGCATTGTCTAGCAGAATGACCTGGTTTGAAACATACCTGACAAGTAACAGAGGTAGATGAACCATGGTTACGGGGGTTGAAACGTGAACAACGACCTCTGCCACGGTAGAAATTAGTGCCACGATTTGGGGCATGAAAATTTGCATGGATGGGAGAAAAGGATGAGGGGTGAGGCAGAGGTAGGGCTGAGCATTTCCGGTTTAGTCCGGTTTTGAACCAAAATAAACAACCAAACCAA
Organism: Populus tomentosa; assembly: GCA_018804465.1. Lineage (NCBI taxonomy): Eukaryota > Viridiplantae > Streptophyta > Magnoliopsida > Malpighiales > Salicaceae > Populus > Populus tomentosa. Next base: position 10,493,048 of record CM031993.1, read on the forward strand.
ATTTTTTTTAAAATTTTTTTTGAACCGAACCGAAAACCGGTTCAAACCGATTAATTTGAATTCGGTTCGATTCGATTCGGTTTTTTTCCCTTCCCAACCAGTTCAAACCCGATGGGACCTCTACCAATACTAGCAATATTCCTCTATAGAACCATCAACACAACCAAATCCAATCCACATTATAGACCAGATTATCTACCACAAATCCCATTTTGTCCCAATTTCCTTCACCCCACGATGCGTCATTAATGTTAAGGAAACCCATCACCAACAATCTAACAATGACAGGATTGTTAGTGTTCTTATCCCACCAAACACAAAGAAAAAAAATAAAACAATAATTATCAACATACAAGATCACTATCCCAGCATAAGGATCGAATTTCTCTCAAGGTTTGGCCTTATAAAATCAGAGGGGGAAAGAGGACACAAAACTAGAGACATAAAAGGATCAGAGAAAGGGAAAACCCAAAAACCAGAGAGGGGAAGAACAAGAAACAACAAGAAAAGGAGAGAGAGGATCGGGGTTCCATCCATCAGGATCCAACAAAAACAAACAAACACTCATCTCTCATAAAAAATCCATTGTTGATTAATCTATACTTTGCCAAGAACTAGTGCTTTCTAGGAAGAAGCCACAACAAGACAAAAGTCTCATAAAGAGTAGAGGGATGGGAGGAAAAATCAACACGGAGAGCAAAGTGAGATAATGAGAGAATGAGAAATGCAGAGAAGATTGTTTGGGGGGGGCAACTAGGGGGGATGTTACTTTAGGGTTAGAAAATATTCTATTTATAGTTGTTTTTTTTTTTAAGTGCTGGCTAGTTGAACCAATTCGGTTCGGTTTGGTTCAATTGGTTTCAGATTTTAGAAACCAAAACCGAACCAAACCAGAATTTTTTTGTAATTTTTTAATCGGTTTTTTCGGTTTTTTTTCTGGTTTTCTCGGTTTAATTGGTTTATCAGTTTTTTTGCTCACCCCTAGGCAGAGGATGCCTTATAGCCACATTAACTAAAGGAGTGGCTTGAAGCGGTTGATTGTTATGATTAATACGGGATTCACTAAAAAGAAGAAGTGAGTAAAGTTCCTCAAGAGTGACATAATCTGAACGAGAGGTAATGATAGAAACCAAATAATCGTATTCATGGCCAAGTCCTGCAAGCACGTAGGTGATGATATCATCAGCTGTGAGAGGTTGTCCAGCAAGAGCAAGTTCGTTAGCCAGGCGTTTGATGGAGAGAAAATATTCATTAGCAGACAGAGAACCCTTGCGAATGTTGGCCAATTGAGTGCGAATTTGGACAGCTTTGGCACGTGAGAGGGAAGAAAAGTTATGCTCTAAGGCAAGCCAAACATCATGGGATGTTGAATAAGATATGATTTGAGTGAGGACGTCCTCAGTGAGGGAGGCATTTAGGGTGGCAAGAATGAGAGAATCCTGACGAAGCCATTGAACATATTGAGGATTTGGGATTTTAATACCACCACCTGTGCTGGGATGAATAGAATCAATTTCTTGTGGGGGAATGGGGATTGTACCATCAAGGTAACCAAAAACACCATGCCCTCTGAAGTAAGGTAGTGTTTGAGCCTTCCAAACAGGATAATTGGAGGACCTGAGTTTGATGCTTATAGTAAAAGGAAGATTAGAGAGGGATGGGACAGAGAGAATGGGATCAGCATAATTATTTGATGGAAGATGAGGAAGTCATTGTGAATCAATAGTAAATAGACGTTGGTCTTTTTAGAGGCTCTGATACCATAAAACAATAAAGAATTAAAGTATGGACTGAAGAGAGATTGAAGAATTGTTGAATATTATTCTTCTGCTATATGTTCTTCATTCTCGTTGTCTTTAAATAGACTTTGAGTTGTACAGAGTTTGAATGTAAAGCAACAACTATCATATCAGTTAGCCTAAGCATGATCTACATTTGAATTTGAAAGACTTATTATCTTATCTTCTATTGTTAACATTATCTCCTTTATTTCAGGAACCGGTTGCTGATATTGAAGAGTTTTGGTCAACTTGTTCTTCTTCATGGACTTGGTCTTCTACACTATGAAACACCTTCGCAAGCAAATAAACCAGATGACTTCGCCCTCTGGGAAAGGTGTGACAAAATGGTGCTTTCTTGGCTACTCAATGCGGTCAAACCTGATTTGGCAGAAAGGGTTGTGTATGTAGACACAACATGTGAAATCTGGAAAGACTTTAAAGATCGATTTTCTCAAGGCAATGCTCCACGGATCTACCAAAACCAAAAGGCAATTGCCTTCCACGTCCAAGGTTTGATGCCTGTATCTAATTATTATACAAAGCTTAAAGGCTATTGGGATGAAGTAACCTCCTACAAGGGAACACCATCTTGCTCTTGTGATGAAATGAAAGATACAACAAGTTTAAAGAACATGACCAAATTATACAGTTTTTGATGGGGTTAAATGATTTCTACAACGTCGTGCGTGGAAAAAACTTACTTATGAAGGAACTCCCCAGTGTTCAGGAGGTATATTCACTAATTATTCAGGAGGAGAAACAACGGGAAATTAGATCACCTGTCATCGAAGGAGTTTCCATCGCCGCTGCCGTGAAAACACAAAAAAAAAAAGCCGGATCTTCTCACAATCGTTTTGGAATCAGACCAGTTTCAGAGGCACACCAACCTCCTATGAACGCATACTACATTGTACATATTGCAATCAAGATCATCACACAAACGATCATTGTTACAAGCTTCATGGCTATCCTCCTGGACATAAACTTTATCATGGTGGTTTCAACCCACCTGGGCATGCTAACACAAGGAGTGCATCACACAATGAAAGCCGCAATAAATGGTGCACTTCATCTTCTTATGCGCATCAGGTCCAAGCAAAACCAACACAGCTGCGGCCCAAACTGAACAATCCAGTTCTCATGTGGATCAATCCACTCAAAATTTGAAAAACATTTTGGATGGTCTTTCTGTAGATCAATGCAAACAATTAGCAGTAGCAATGGTACACTTTTCTAAACCCACATCCGAAAATACAGATGTTTTTGCCAACGCTGCAGGTCTACCCAATTCCCCATATGTTAATTCAATTTTATCTCACTCTTGGATACTTGATAGTGATGCCACAGACCATATTTCATCTGATCCCACCCTTTTTGTTCACTCTAATACTTCTCGTATGTCATGTGTTAATCTACCTACAGGTTCATCAGTGCCCATCGATTCCACTGGCACTATTCTCTTTAATAAAAACATTACCCTTGACAATGTTCTTCATGTGCCTTCTTTTTGTCTCAATTTAATGTCTGCTAGTAAACTCATAAAATCTTTACGTTGTTGTATAATTCTTTTTCCTGATTTTTGTGTCATACAGGACTTGGCTACAGGGAAGATGATTGGATGGGGTAAACAAGATGGAGAACTCTACTACATGTCATTTATCTCTCAGATGCCACTTTCCTGCCATGTTTCCTCTCCGCCCACTCTTTGGCATCAACGACTTGGGTATCCTTCAGTTGTTCGCCTCAAATTGCTTTCTTCCTTTATTCCTTCCATGTCTGTTTCCTTTGAAAATCATTGTCATGTTTGCCCAATGGACAAACAAACTCGAAGTTCTTTTCGAAGTTCTTTTCCCTTAAGTAATATTTCTACTACTGCACCTTTTTCCTTACTTCATTGTGATATCTGGGTACCACATCGGATTTCATCACATTCCGATGCTTGTTATTTTCTCGCTATTGTAGACAATTTTACTAGGTGCACTTGAGTTTTTCTCATGAGTAACAAATTTGACACCCAATCCTTGCTCAAATCCTTCTTTATTTTTGTTTGCACTCAATTCAATGTTAACATTAAAACCATACGCACTAATAATGGATCTGAATTTCTTTCCATGAAAGATTTTTTTCATAATAATGGGCTTGAGTTTCAACGTTCATGTGTGTACACACCATAACAAAATGGCATTGTTGAATGCAAGCATCGCCATATTTTTAATGTCGCACGTGCTTTGCGCTTCCAATCTAATTTACCCTTATCTTTTTGGGGGGAGTGTATTTTGATTGCAGTCTACCCTATTAATAGATTACCCACCCCATTACTAAACCAAAAATCCCCTTTTGAACTGCTCTATAATAAACCACCAACTTACTCTCATCTTCGAGTTTTTAGTTGCCTTTGTTATGCTACTATAGTTCACCCTCACCATAAATTTGATTCTCGTGCCCGTCATTGCATCTTTCTTGGTTACCCTACAGGTCAAAAAGGTTACAAATTATACGACCTCGATTCTTATCACTTTCTTATTAGTCTGGATGTTACCTTTCATGAAACCATTTTCCCCTATGCTAAAAAACATTCACTGCCCTTAACACATCCAGTCCTCCTTTTACCATTGAACCCACCTCACCCAGATCCATTTCCAATTAGCTCACACTCCAATCCACTACCCTCATCTGAACCTAATACCCGATCTGACACACATTACCCACATGGGTCCTTCTCATTTGACCTTACGCCTTCATCACCTTCCTCTTTAGCGCCTGCACCTGTTCCTACTTGACAGTCCACCCGCCCAAAACATCCTCTATCTTGGCAACAATATTATCACCTCTCCAATGTTATTGTCTCCCCACACTCCTCATCCGATCCGATGCCATCTCCTTCAGGCACTCATCACCCCTTATCTCATTTTTTATCCCTTTCTCGGTTTTCTCCTTCCTATAGAGTTTTCCTAGCTAACATTTCAGGCACAACTGTGCCCACTTCTTATACCCAAGCTGTCAAAGATCCTCACTGGTGAGATGCTATGCAAGATGAACTTAATGCTTTGGAACAACAAAATACTTGGACCCTCATGTCGTTACCTTCTAGCCATAAACCCATTGGTTGTAAATGGGTTTACAAGATTAAATACAAATCAGATGGTACAATTGACCATTACAAAGCTCATCTTGTTGCTAAGGGCTATACTCAGATTGAAGGCATCGACTATCAAGAAACCTTTTCTCCAACTGCTAAACTCACCACTCTTCGTTGCCTCCTTGCCGTGGCCTCTACTCGTGGTTGGTTTATTCACCAACTTGACGTCCATAATGCATTCCTTCATGGTGACTTAACTAAAGTCGTGTATATGGACCCTCCTCCTGGTCTTCGCCGATAGGGGGAGAATCTTATATGTCGTCTCAACAAGTCTTTATATGGTCTGAAACAAACCTCTCGTAACTGGTTTTCTAAGTTTTCCACAACCATTCAAACAGCTGGTTTCCAACAGTCCAAGGCAGATTATTCACTTTTTACTAGAGTTAATGGTACTTCTCTCGCTCTCATTCTTATATATGTTGATGACATACTTGTTACTGGCAATAGTTTGGATGAAATAAACAGTCTTAAATCATTCTTGCTTCGACACTTCCACATCAAAGACCTTGGTGATCTAAGATATTTTTTGGGGCTTGAATTTTCTCAATCAAAACAAGGGATTTTTATGTGTCAACGAAAGTATGCCTTAGATATTTTACAAGATGCAGGCCTATTGGGTGGACGACCATACTCTTTTCCCATGGAACAACATCTAAAACTTACTCCTGCTGATGGTGTTCCACTTGAAGATCCAACCTGTTATCGACAATTAGTTGGGAGGTCAATCTACCTCACAATCACTCGACTAGACATTGTGTATTCTGTTCAGATATTGAGTCAGTTTATACAACAACCTAGAAAACCACACTTAGATGCAGCACTTCCGGTCTTGAGGTTTATCAAAGGCACACCTGGTCAAGGTTTGTTCTTTCCAGCAGATAACAACCTTGACTTAGTGGTTTATTGTGATTCTGACCATACAGGATGCCCTACAACGAAGGTCTACCTGTGTATTGTGTATTTCTTGGTGGTTCTCTTGTTTCTTGGAAATCTAAGAAACAATCAAATGTTGCAAAATCAACGGTAGAAGCAGAATACCGCGCCATGGCAACCACGTGCCTAGAGATAACATGGCTACGCTACATTTTGGATGATTTAAAAGTCATTCAAGATAAACCCACAATATTAAATTGTGATAATGGAGCTGCTTTGCACATTGCAGCCAATCCTGTGTTCCATGAGCGTACTAAACATATAGAGATAGACTACCACATTGTAAGGGAGAAGCTACAAGCAGGAATCATCTCTACTTCTCACATTCGCTCACATGAACAAATTGTCGACATGTTCACAAAGGCATTGGGACGGGATCAACTAAAATTCTAAGTTGGGATTTCAAAACATTTGCTCTCCAACTTGAGGAGTAGTGTTAGAGAATAAAATCTCCATAAATTAGGGAATTGTATATAACGTAATTATTGCAGTCCCATAATATATGGGACAACCTTAAGTCTCGCGTAACAGTAATTTATTTTCTAGAGTAGCACTCTACTGTAGCTATATATATATATATACACACACATTGAAATACATCAATAATCAATTCATTCTTTAATTTCACAGTGTTGGTAGAAGAATACTGCTGAAATTAATTTACCTTGAGTAAAATTACATCTGCAGGAGGAACTGCCTCAAACATATCCCCTCCAACATACTTCCATTTGTTTCCACTGATCATGACCTCTTACCATTTTAGAATTTGACTCTAATTTCCTATATCTAGTCTCTCATGGGCATCTTAGCACACAACCAAGTGTTAATGGCACACGAAATGTCTTGCCGGCTTTCTTTCTTTCTCTACAAAAGCAGAGTGCCATTAAAAACAAGTGGGCTGCTAGTAGCAGTCCCAACCCTAGCCTCAAATAGGGCCACCTCTGATTTCTCACAACCAAGCCATTTAATTGTGTGCTTTACATTCGTTCATCTTACCACGCAAAATGAAAAGGAGAAGGAAATGAAACAAAGCAACAAGGAGAAGCAGAAGGAAATGAAAAGTAAAATGAAACTTCTTGTTTTTTGAAATGTTGTTTAGTCTGGTTTTAAAAGAAGCATGAAGATTAGACTTTGAAATGCCAACAGAAGAAAAGGTCCACTGAAGTTAATGTATAAATTCCAAGCACGATGCATCGAAAGCAAATAAGAACACTGCTTGTCAAAGCTAACACAATGGCCTGTAGCAGCCGGTCATTTCAAGTTGTTATACGCCATGTATTAACAAAGAATTATGGAGGTTTGTCATCTTTATTTGGGAATAACATATGCAAATATTTTCAGAACCGCACTAAAATTACATATTTAAATTCATATGATCTTCTTAGAGCTTAAAAAAAAAAGAGCGATAATCTCAGCTTATATATATATATATATATATATATATATATATAATTTATTGAATTTGTATTCTTAAGAAAAAAAAACCTACATTTTTACGTCAAAGAATTTTTAAATTATTTGCAAAAGTGAATTAAATTTTCATTGGCATCTATAAAGAATTTTAGTTAAAAATACCATATTTAAAAACAGTTACTATTTGTTAAAAACATGATAATTCAAGTACAAGTTTAATCATTTATTGAATTGATAATGGATGTTTCAGAGTGTTTCGGTATTGCTGTTAAAATGTTGTTTCTCAAGTTTTTAATTTAAATTTTTTTAATTTAAAATTTTTTTATAGTGTTTTTATTTCATTTGAATATACATTAAAAATAAATTTTCAAATATAAAAATTATTTTAATATATTTTTAAATAAAAAATATTTTAAAATATAATTATTGTCATAATAACAAACGCACGTTCTGAATATATCACAATCCTAATAGGGTAAAAATTCCATTATATCCCAACTTGGCCATGAAAAGCAATAAATCACAGGATGGACAACTTTTCTTCACCCACCTACCGTATTTGGCCAGAAGATTTCTTTTAATATTTTTTATACTAAAATGGTATGCAAATAAACACAAAAAGGGATGAATTGTGTGATTTTCCACGGTACCTCATTCCTTTCATCAAAATTCTTTGTAGATATAAGAAATTGCAGAGGTAGGTAGAATTTCAATGCGAAAGATTAGAGAGAAGTATATTTATTAACTAAAAACAAAAAGAAATTGTGTTTTCAGTGTGAATCACGTTATAAACACTATTTAATATAATAATTTTTTATTTTTTTATTTTAATATTTTCTAATTTCATATTATTAGAAATTGAGTTTCTTAATTTATTATGGTTAACTTTTTATAAAGTTATTCCAATCTCATGATCTTTATCACTTATTTGACGAGTTAACCCAGTTGATTCAAGTTATTTTTTTTTTAATTTGAATTGACATTTTTTATTTAATCCTTTAAGATTTGGTTGATTATGAATTGGACTTTATGATTTGTTTCGGCTTGCTTTCTATAAGGTTATCTTGATCTCATGACACGGGTTTTGTAAGTTAACCCGGGTAAACTTGGTTTGTTTTATTGTGTCTTTTTTATATTGATTTTTTTTTCAATTTCATCTTTCAACAATAAGTTGATTGAGAATTAAACTTTATAATTTATTTTGATTTATTTTCTATGAAATTATCTTAGTCTCATAGACTAGGGACACAAGTATAACATATTAACTTAGATTGACTCGAGTTATTTTTATAATATTTACAGTTTATTTTTTATAAAGTTATTTTGGTTTCATGAACAATATCATAAGTTTGGTGAATTAACTCGAGTTAATTTGAATTGTTTTATTTGTGTTCTTTTTTAAATTGAATTTTTTTTTTCAATTCTATCCTGCAACATTGATTTGATTAAGAATTAGATTTCATAATTTATCCAATTTACTTTCTATGAGATTATTCTAATTTCATGACTCAAATTGTGGGTTTAACAAGTTAACTTGGGTCATATTTTTATCTCTTGTTAAAATATATATATATATATATATATATATATATATATATTTAATTTTATCTATATTGGGTTAATTAGAAATTAAATTTTATAATTTACTTTGATTTATTCTATATTATATTATCATTGTCTCATAACTCAAGTCGCAAATTCTTTTAGTTAACCCACATATTCACAAAAATGTGAACACTTGGCAGTAATATTAAACTAGAGGACTTCTATTTAAACATTAAGACATAGTAACAGATTGCATGAAATCTATCTGATTTGATTTGAAACCAAGATATACGCATATCTACCATTTTTATTGGAGTTTCTTTATCTTCTTGAACTATCATCTTGTGTGTAATTTGTTCCCATTGAAACTCCTTCGTCCTCCAATGTCTCTCCACCAGAACAACCTTTAGGGATTAAGTCACGAGCAGTTGGCGAGACAAATGGTTGCTATAAATCCCAGGATATTAATAAAACAGATTTATTTGCACCAGATAGAACTTCATACAATTTTATTTTATTTTTTTCATATGAAACTCTGTGGAATTCATATATGGCTAAACTTTAGTACACAAGGTATAAAATCCATACCTAATATCATGAATTATCAAAATAATCATTTTAAGAAGTAAATAAAAAGGAGAAGAACAAATAAGAGCTTATCAAGGATGAAGCTCAATGAGAGCTCTTGTGCCAAGCACGTTATGTATCTTATAGCTGATGAAACCTGCATCAAAGAAGAGCTTAGCCCACTCCATTTCATTCCTTTCTAGGCCAGTAACAGTCACCATCATTTCTAGATCCCAAAGCAGCTGCGTTTCATTTGACTCCTCGCCGTTTTGGCTCCCTCTCACGATGTCTATGATTATCACCTTCCCAGCTTTCTGCTGGCCCTTGCTTGTAATTGCATGTTTGCATTGCTTTAGTATTTTCACGCAGTCTTCGTCACTCCAGTCATGCAGTGTCCACTGTTCATCATTTTCCATGATTAGGACATATTACAATTACAAAATAAACTAAAAAACTATTCAGGTTTGACAATACATGCATTGATCATCAAGACTCATTAAACTGCTCACGTCATTGTTCATAATTATTTTTACTTTTTTAGGTCATGTAGTTTTTGTGCTTTGAGCATTCGATACATATGCAGTTGGCGAAGTATGAGACAACAAAAGAAGTTTGGGATCAATTGCAAAGGTTATTCACACAATCAAATTTTGCAAAACATTATCAATTAGAGAATGACATACAAGCTCTTCATAAGAAGAATATGAGTATTCAAGAGTTTTATTCGGCTATGATAGATCTTGGGGATCAATTGGCTCTTACATAATCAGCAGAATTAAAGGCATGTGGTGTTTATATTGAGCGTAGAGAGCAACAACAATTGGTACAGTTTTTAACAGCACTTCACAATGATTTCGAAGGACTTAGAGGTTCAATTTTGCATCATTCTCTACTACCTTCTGTTGACTTTGTTGTTAGTGAGTTATTGGCTGAAAAAATACGTCTTCAGTTTTATTCTGAAAAAGAAATTCTTTCTGTTTCAAATCCTTCAATATTAGCAGTGTCTTCTAAGCCATTCTCTAATCATCAGAATAAGCCTTACACAAGGTTTGGCTTTGATGAGTGTAGTTTCTGTAAGTAGAAAGGTTATTGGAAGGCTTAATGTCCTAAGTTAAGACAGCAGAATCAAACTTGGAAGTCTGGCAATTAGTCATAATCTAATACTCATAGACCACCTCAGGGTTATAAACCATCACACCACAACACTGCAGCAGTAACTTCCCTAGGCTCTATTACCAATGCTAATATTTTAGCTGAGCAATTTCAGAAGTTTCTCTCCTTATAGCCACAAGCAATATCTGCTTCTTCTTCCAAAGGTATGTTGCCTCATAGTTCATCAGGTATGTCACACTTTGAATAGGTCTTAGATTCCAGTGCTTCCCATCACATGTCTCTAGATTCCTCATCTTTTACCTCTGTGTCCCCTTTATCCTCCATTCATGTTATGACTACTGATGGAGCTCTCATACCCTTAACAGGTGTTGGTTCTATTGTTACACCTTACTTGTCTCTCCCTAATGTTTATCTTATTCCAAAACTAAAATTGAATCTTGCATTTGTTAGTCAAATATGTGATTCTGGTGATCATTTAGTCATGTTTTTTGGTTTGTTTTGTTGTATACAGGATCTACAGTTTTAGAAGCTGATTGGGACAGGCCATAGGGAGAATGGACTATATATTTTAGATGAGTTAAAAGTGTTAGTTATTGCTGTTGCCGCTACTATCATTAATTTGTCTTCTTTTCGTTTGTGTCTTTCATCTTCTATTTTTTATTTATGGCATTCCCGTCTAGGTCATGATTTGTCTTCTTGTTTGAGATTTTTGACATCCACAGGAGCTTTAGAAAATTTAAAAACTTATGACATTTCTAATTGTAGTGGATGTAAATTAGCAAAATTTTTCTCCTTACCTTTTAATCGAAGTATTTATGTTTCTTCTTCACCATTTGATTTGATTCATTATGATATATAGGGACTTTCTCTTGTTGCCATAAAAAAAGGGTCTCGATATTATGTCTCTTTTATTGATGATCATACTCATTATTGTTAGGTTTATTTAATGAAATATTATTATGAATTCTTTAAAATATATGCAGCTTTTCGAGCTCTTATCAAAACTCAACATTCTGCTGTGATCAAATGTTTTAAGTATGATTTGGGTGGGGAATACACCTCTAATAAATTTTGCCAATTGCTTGCCCTAGATGGAACCATCCACCAAACTTCATGTACAGATACTCCTTAGCAAAATGGTGTTGTTGAAAGAAAACATAGGCACATTATCGAAACTACTCGTTCTCTCTTGTTGTCTACTTTTGTTCCTATTGAGTTTTGGGGAGAAGCTATTCTTACTGCTGTAAGTTTGATTAATACAATTTCATCTTCTCATAGTTCGGGTCTATCTTCTTTTGAAAAGTTATATGGGTATGTCCCTAATTATTCTTCATTTAGAGTTTTTGGTTGTACTTGTTTTGTTCTTCGTTCTCATGTAGAACGAAGAAAGCTATCCTCTCAATCCGTTATTTGTGTCTTTCTGGGTTATGGTGAAGGTAAAAAGGGTTATCGTTGTTTTGATCCAATAACTCAGAAACTTTATATGTCTCGTCATATTGTCTTCCTTGAGCATATACCTTTCTTTTATATTCCATCCACTACTCATAGCTGACTAAATCTGATCTTATTAATTTCTTTCATTTTTTTCTTTAAAAATTATGTTATCATGGTTTTATATGTTGAAATGTGTTTCTTTATGCATGCTCTCACATATACACTAATAGAGTTTATTCTTGCATTACATTAAAAACCGTTTTTTACAAAATAGAATTATAAGTTACTTTTAAAAAAAATAAAAGAATAAAAAAAATAAGAGAGTTGTCTTTTCATTTGCATTGTTCAAGAGGCAAGAATTTCTACATTTTGATCCTTTTTGTTTTCAAAATATACATTTCAATCATAAAGCTTTATTTATATTATATTTCAGTCCCTAGCTAACAATTGAGAGATGAGAGAGGGAGCCATCAAAAAGGGAAGGAGAGAGAGTTTTTGGTCAACCCTGTTTTGGCCACACACAAAATATTGATCATAGTGTCAATGAGTTTATCTTGAAGAGAGGAGTTCATTGAAAATGATTTGACCCTTTAATCTTGCTGAAAAAAATAGTTCAGAATTCGAAAAGTTTGTTTAATCTTGGGTTCTTAGTTTGATTTAGGACTGAGTAATTTCAGTTCGATCCGGTTTTGGACCAAAATAAACAACCAAACCGATTTTTTTAAAGTTTTTGAACCAAACCAAATTGAAAACCAGTTCAAACCAAATTATAATGCTCAAGCTAATTTCATATTCAATCCACTCCTTCTACAAGAAATGTTACAAGGCCTACCAGTTGTAAACAAATAGAAAGCAATTCCCAACATCATGCATGCACCCAAATCTCATTCTATTGAGGTCATTAAAGATCTGATCGAGTGCATGATTACTGGATTCAACCAAAAGCATTTCCAAAAGCAATTACCAAATATCACCACAGGGAAATAATTAAACAGAAGCGTAAGGAGGTCTTGGCCAACAGATGAACCTACTAAAACTGTCAAGCACCACAAAGCCACAAGATTTAGGCCAAGAACATGCAAATCTGAGAGATGAGAGACAGAGATAGAGAGCATGAAAGAGAAGAAGACAGATTTGAGAGATGAGAGACAGAGAATAGGTAGAGGAGGCGACTAAGAATGCATTTAGGTTTAGGTATACTAAAACCCCTTCAAACTTGGGAGCTGAAAGAGCATAGAGCAGGAGCTTAACAACTAACAAGTAACAACCGTGGAGCTAAGCATGAAGAAAAAGCAAAGAGGGGAGATGCAGGAAAACATGCAGAGAGCAAAGGGAAGGGGGGCGATTGAATGTTACTTTAGGTTTAGGGTTAAAAAATATTCTATTTATACTTTCTTTTTTTTTAAATGTGTGCCTAGTTGAATTGATTCGGTTCGATTTGGTTCAATCGGCTTTAGACTTTAGAAACCAAAACTAAACCGAACCGAAACTTTTTTATGGTTTTTTAATTGGTTAATTTGGTTTTTTTTTGTTCGGTTTTTTCAGTTATTTTTTTCGGTTTAATCAGTTTATCGGGTTTTTTGCTCACCCCTAGTTTGATTAAAGAGTGTGTGTGTTGAAAATAGAGTTATTCAGGTTTTTAAGATTCTTTTTTGGTAAAAATGTGTTAAATTTAGATTTCAAGGATCCAAAAACTCGAACCCTAATTTTTTTATTACTAAATGTAGCTAAAAAGTGTTACAATGGACGATGTGTCATTTTTCTAAATAGGCATGCAGGGCTAGCCTTCCAAACCTAAGAGTGTCAGGCCTATATTTTGAAAGGCCAAACACTAGCATGCATGGTTTATCCCTTCAAAGCCTAGTCACACCTAGGCTTCATTCTCGTGGCCCATCAAGTTTTTGTTTCTTTTCTATTTATTTATTTATTTATATTTAAAATAAAAATAATTTTTAAATAAATAATACAATAATATTTAAAAGATCAACTCTAAAGAATGAATTTTTTAAAAAAAATAATGTAAAAAATGGATATAAAAGAAGGATCGATATCAATCCAGGTTAACCTTTCAAACTCGTGATCCAGATTATAAAACTAGTATAAACCTAACGAAAAAAGCATTAAGCCTAATTTCGAATCAACCATATGTTAAAGGATGAAATTAAAAAAAAAATCAATTTTAAGACAACCTAAAATAAAAAATAGTAATCAAAATAATGAGAACTAAAATTGACCCACCTTTAATTTTTGGTTTGACCAGCGTGAATTCTAAGAAGAAGAGAGAGAACATAGGGGATAAGGGAAAAACAATGTCAACATCTATTAGCTAACTAGATACAACATGCAAGTCCTCAATGGAAAGCCTATAGCGCGATGCTTTAGAAGACAAGATGGAATGTTGTTTTTGGCCACTAAAGGCGCTCGCACGCACCACTTGAATGCAATGGGCCTCCTTCACATGATGGTGTGTATGGTACACACACTAACCTAGTTGGCTTGCCTATTTATCATAGTCCGCTATATTTTTTTTTAGTTTAAATTTTGGTTCCTCAAAATCTAATTATTTTACATCAATGTAATTTCATTTTATATTTCCCAACTGGTCATAAATCAAGGGTCGGGATTCTCAATACATTGCAAGAACCCAATATCTAGGGGGGAACAAATTACAAATTCAAGTCTTAAATAAAATCAATGTGAATAGATTGAATTAAAAAAAATGACCCAAAAAATAAAATAAACTCATCCCCTAACCATACAAATGACTCCCTGATATTAACAAAAAAAAAAAAGATTGAACTGTCTAACCTCAAATTCGGTCTATAAAATCTCATTCTTTTAAATAAATGAAAAAAAATATTTTTATTTTGCAAAACTAAATATCAACGAGTGACATAACATTTCTGTGACACCTCAAGATTCTCATACGCAGGCATGAAAAATAAATCACCTAGACCAATTGCAAATTAAAGAAATGTTAAAGGACCAAATAAGAAAAATAATAAATTGAGGTACTAAAGTGTAAAAAATCATAGGAATCACAAAGAGAGAGAGACATTGTTCAATGAATAATGAGTGAATAACTAAGCTCTTTTACAAAACAAATTACAATAATTTTCGAATGAACAATGTTTCATATAAATCATCAAAACCAATTGCAAATCAAAATAATTTTAAAGGATTAAATAGAAAAAATTAAAGACTAAAGTGTAAAAAAATATAGGGAAAAAAAATTTAAAAAAAAAAAAGCATGGTTAGAATATACTGTCTTTCTCCTCATACGCCTACCTTGAATCACCGAATCCTTTTAGTCATTTGTTAATAATAATAATTTAACGATTTGTGTGTGTGTGTGTGTGGAGAAATTATGGTTGCTTCTTAATTTCTTGTCTTTTGTCTGACCAGTTCAGTGCAATAGACCTAACCAATATTTTCTTTATATTAATATTCTTTTTAAATTATGGTTGCTTCTTAATTTCTTTTCTTTTGTCTGACCAGTTCAGTGCAATAGACAATGCCACCCTAACCAATATTTTCTTTATATTAATATTCTTTTTAAATTATGGTAGCTTCTTAATTTCTTGTCTTTGGTCTAACCAGTGCAATAGACTACGCCAACATAACCAATATTTTCTTTATGTTAATAATCTTTTTAAGCTATGGTTAACAAGACAAAATTATACCATTTCAACTCTATCATTTAAAGATGTATTTAGTTAATTTGTCTTGTTAGGCGTATAATTGATGAATTCATGGACCAAATCAGCACTTAGGTTATGTGTAGACTTTTGACCTTCATTATAATATTATTTAGAAATACTCAGATTTGCAAGTCTTTTTTTAATAGTTTCTTTGTGTTTTCCTTTGTAATTTCTTTAGTGCTAAATAACCCTCGTCAACATCTTATGTGCTGCGTTAATTCGTTTTTGTTAATTAAAGGTAAGCATATATGCAAACTTACTATACTGCTAATTAATTAATACATGGAAACAGCAAGAAATTACCTTGAGTACAATTACATCTGCAGGAGGAACTGCCTCAAACATATCCCCTCCAACAACATACTTCAAGTTTTTGCTGCCTTGCAATTCAGAAACCACGCGGGGGAGATCAAACACAGTGCAGTCCATGTGCGGAAACGCTTCTGCGATGCCCTTGGCCATGGTTCCTGAGCCTCCCCCGACATCCACCATAGAATCCACCCCCTCAAAGATGCCTTTACATTTGCTTACAACCAGCTTGCTAGCCAGCATGCTATCACTAGCCATGGCTTCATTAAAGAGATTGCTGAGCCTCGGATCTTGGCCGGCGTACTCCCAAAGTGTCCTTTCATGGGCAACACTAAATGCGGTGGCTTCATCATTTTGGAACCAAGTGCTCAAGCAATCATGGGGTTTTGTCAGAACTGGATCGAGCAACATAAGTAAAAGAGGTCTCATACTCAAGGGGTTATCCTTGAGGAGGAGACGGGTGGATTGGGTAAGGGAATAGGCTTCTTGGTTAAGATTTTGCTGGGAAAAGAAGCCGGAGTGCACGAGAATACGCATAAGGCGGTGGACATATTGAGCTTTTGATGGGTGGATCGGTAGGGCAGAAACAAGCTCCGAGAGGGTCATCGGTTTGCCATGTTTTTGGATCACATCTGGTATGCCTAGCTGAACGGCGCATTTCAGAGCCATGGAGTTTATGAAGCTGAATATATGATTCCACACATGAGTTTGAGCTTGAAGCAGCTCACCAGCACTTTCCTCGTTAATCAACTCCATTGATTTTTAGTGTGCTACTGCTGTGATACCTCAAAGGCCAATTACCTACCTCTCCATATATACAGCAGAGATGACTTTAATTCTCAACTTCTTTAACAGTGATTCCATTTTGAAAACGATTGTGTATCGATCTTGAAAATGTGTTCAGAAGAATAGAATTTTAACCTTTAGCATAGGGCTACAGTGGTGCCCGTTTTATTCCGTGTACTATGTCCAAAACAAAAAGTTTAACATAAAAAAAGATGTTAACTGATACTAGCAATTTTAAAGAATAGTAGAATTATTGAATTCAATAAATTCAGGTAATTAATAATATAATTAAAAAATATTAACAATAAATAAAAATACTAATAATAATAATTAATTATAAAAAATAAATTAGTAATATCATACATGATAGAAAAAGAAAAAAAAAATTATTGAAGATTTATCATTGTTTCGCCGTGAACATCACTTCATTATCAGAAAAAACTCACCAAAATATTTGAATAATGCAAAAACACCCCACTTTCCAATTTAATTAATAATTTATGTCTATTTAAATACTAATTTGTCTTTCTGTCCACTTATTATAACAAAAAAAAATGCGATGAAAGTAAAAAAATCCTAAAAGTCAATGAAAGATTTTTTAAAATTTAATGGTAATTGAGTAATTTTATTGTACTTTTCAATTTAAATTGTTTTATTTTAATAGTAAATTAATTAATTATTTTACTTGTAAAAAATTATGAAGAAAACATTCTAAAGTCATATACCGCATGAAACGAGCAGTAGCAGATGATCAAAAGAAAAAACATTATTAAGTCAGGTCAAAATACTTGGAATATAATAATAATATTAAATATAATTAAAACCACTAAATGTTTTCCTGTGCACTGCACAATATAACACACAATAAAATATTGAGTTATTTTATAGCTATCTTTACCTTTAAAATTTTTGGATATAGTGTTGTAGTCCAACTTAAAGCTTTTGAACTTTGTGTTATAGTTATATCTACTTAAACTTGGATAATACAAGTTTGATATTATTATTAATATTATAAATATTATTATTTTTATTATAATGAATAGTGCTAATATAATAACTAATGAATTTGAAAAACATATTATTAGTTATAGGTTTTTTTTTCTTTTTAATTAATCTTTTTTTATTTAATTCAGTTTATTAATATTAATTTTTTTCTATTTAGTTATCACACTCTCATGACATGGATCCCAGGTTTGACGGGTTGACCTAGTTTAACAAGTTAAACCAGTTGATTTATTTTTTTTTCTTTTTCTTAAGTAGTTTTTTTCTTTTAATTTTATCTTTTAATATCGATTTGATTAAAAATTAAATTTTATGATTTGTTTTGTTTACCATTTATTAGATTATTGTGATCTTATAACGGATTTTACCGTACCCCTCCTTGCAAAGTACTATTTATTTTAATAATATTTTGCTTTATTGATTTTTTCTTTTTAATTAATCTTTTTTTTAAAATTTTATTTTATGATATTAATTTTTATTATTATTATTATGTTTTTATGACACGATCTTATAGTCAGACCCATATTTAAAGCTAATAAATCGCGGAGCCATATGTAGTCAAACTCACTTTAAATTTTTATCATATAAATTTAATATTATTAATAATATTATAAATATTATTTTTAAATCATTCCAGTAGACCAACCGAATACTCAATATAGGTTTACATAAAAACCTAACATTCTACTATTAAATTTTTTTAATATTTTTTATACCAAAATAAAATTAACCCACGGCAGCACAAATGAATTTATAGTAATATAGCTAAGACTTGAATGCCACCAACTCCACCACAGCTAGATCTTGACACACCACCCATAAGATAAGATAGCGAAATGACGGGCCCAGAGTGTAAAATACCTGTCATTGCTTGGAAAATTCAACCACCTTATCCTATATTTTGTTTTAAAACAATTTTAAAAAATATTGAAATTTTTTTAATTTAATTTTTTAAAATAATTTTAGATTATTTTTATATATTGATATAAAAATTAAATTTTAAAAAATAAAAAATATATAATTTTAATTTATTTTTAAAAAATAACTATCACAATAATAAATATACTCTGCACCAACGATCAATCCACTACTCTCGAGTCAAATATTAATAAAACCGCGTGTTGCAGTCCCAGCGTTTGACATTGACATGGATATGGAAGTATGACGCTAATAAAGGCAAACTAGTCACCACTGTGCTTGATCGGCTAAATTATTTATTTTATAAAAAAAATAATGTTCAGCCAAAGTCATAACAAACTTTGTAATTTTAATAATCAAGTTGAGATTATATTTAATTGAAGAGTAAAATTAATAAAAAAAAATGATATATAAAAAAATAAAAACAACATTGTAATTAAATGATAAAATTAAAAGAATGATAAATTTTATTAAAAAAAATCAAAACAATAAAAATCAAATCGAAAAACATAATTCTATCATTTTGAAATGAATAATAAAATTGAAAACCACTAATAATTTTACAAAATAACTAAGGATAAAAATTAGAAACCCAAGGGATAGAGACCACATTCACTACCAGAAATTCGCTTAATACCAACAGAATCACCGACAGAATATTTCTGTCAGTATTTTTTGGTCAAAATTACCGACGGAAAATTTCCGTCCATAATTCGGTCGGTAATTACCAACGGAATACAACCGTCGGTAATTACCAACCGAATTACGGACAAAAAATTCAGAATTAATGAAAAAAGGACGGGTAGCTGACGTGGAGATTTTGGCAGGTGATTTTTCCGATAGAATCACTGACGGATTCAAAACGGGTGACCCGTACGTGTGATGGGACCAGTTCGCCGTTAAAAATACCGACGGAATCACCGACGAAATTGAAATGGCAGATCCGTACGAGTGACGTGACCAGTGCATCGTCAAAAATACCGACGGAATCATCGAGGGATTTGAAAAGCAGGTCCGTGCGGTGACGTGTCGATTTCCCGTCAAAATGACCGACAGAGTTGCCGACGTAGTCACCAACGGTTTTCTTCCGTCGGTGAGGCCATCAGAAAACGTAAATATATGGCCACTCTGCTGACACTCTCCTCCCTCATATCTCCTTCTTCTTCCTAATCCTAACTCTCCCCATCTGCAAATAACCAACCCCCCCTTGCCCCTAAATAAAAATCTTGCTCATCTCAGCAGAACAAGTTGTATTTATTGAAGTTTTATGGTCACAACATCTGTGTTCTGATTTATGGATTTTATCAATTTTTGTAAGTAATTCTATCTATTTAAATTTTAACATTTAAATGTCAATTTTATTGTTTTTTTAGTATATGTATTTTTGTTAGTAGATGTACGTGTTTTATTGTTATTTCTCAAACAAACTTGTAGTATATGAATGTATAATTTTATATCTGTTATGGATTGTTTTAGATTTTGTAAGATTGTATTTGTTTGTAAATTGTTAAAACTTTGTGGAATTACCGAATTACATGTTCTGTTTTGAAATAATTAATAGCTTGTTTAATGAGTCATTTTTAAGTTTTATCGATGGTATTGTAGAGTGGTAATTTCTGCTAATTTATATATATTAATTTGTATGGACGTTAATAACTGATAATGAATATTTAATAGTTATGAGAAGTTGTGATTGGTTTTTTGGATAATATCGAGGTAAAGTAATATTTTTGCAAGTTTATTTACCTAACTTAGTTAACTAATTAATACATGATGTCATCATAATTTTATAGAGGTTCGATAGAAGTCATGGATGATCGTTTATGGATGTATCTAGATTCACCCCAAGGATTGCGGAGGATGGATTATTGTAATGGGGTTCAGGATTTTATTAATTTCCCAACATCTATTCCCAGAAATTTTACTGGAGGCGGTATTAGGTGTCCATGTAGGAAGTGTCAAAATAAAAAGTATCTGCATCCAGATGTTGTAATGATGCATCTTCTACACAAAGGGTTTATGAAGGATTACCAGTGTTGGTATGCACATGGAGAGGTATTTGTTAGTAATAGGAGAATGGGAGAAACGGTGGTTGGGTCAACTTCTAGTGCTAACAAGGTGCATAAAGCAGCAAATGATCACAACACTAATCCTTACAGAAATATGGTTATGGATGCAATGAGAATGAATCAAGGTAATGTCAGTTAATGTCCAATCGTAGAAGAAGAACCTAATGCAGAGGCAGCTAGGTTTTTTGATTTGTTGAAAGATTTTGACGAACCATTATGGGATGGCTGCACAAACCATAGTAAATTGTCGGTCGTGGCACAGGTGTTCACCATCAAGTCAGATCACGGGCTGAGTGAGGCCGGGTATGACAAAATTATTAATTGGGCAAGAAGCATTTTACCTGAAGGGAACAGGCTGAAAGAGAACTTCTATGCTGCGAAGTCCATGATGAAACCTCTTGATTTAGGATACCAGAAAATTGACATGTGCCCTAACTTTTGCATGTTATACTACCTTGAAAATGCTGAGATGACCGATTGCATGACATGCGGGCATTCCTGTTACAAACCTAGAACTGGTAGGGGAAAACTCTAGTGGCGTATAAAAAACTTAGATATTTCTCGATCACACCTAGACTGCAGAAGTTATTCATGTCACGAAGGACTACTGAGCACATGACATGGCACCAAACACATGATGCGGTTGATGGTGTGATGGTGCATCCTTCTGACGGTGAAGCGTGGAAACGCTTTAATAGTATGCATCCTAACTTTTCAGCTGAATCAAGGAATGTCCATCTTAGGTTGTGTATAGACGGATTCAACCAATTTGGGTCACTTGTTGCTCCCTATTCTTGTTGGTCGGTCATACTCACAGTTTATAACTTGCCACCGGGAATGTGTATGAGGCCGAAGTTCATGTTTTTATCTACTGTCATACCCGGTCCAAGTAGCCTCGGGCGGAATATAGATGTTTGTCTTTGACTGTTGATTGATGAGCTAGCGCAGTTGTGGTCCTCCGGAGCTCTGACTTATGATATATCGAGGAAATAAAATTTCCTTATGAGGGTGGCTTTGATGTGCACTATCAATGATTTTTCAGCTTATGGAATGCTTTCTGGTTGGAGCACACATGGAAAACTCGCATGTCCATACTGCACGGAAAACAACAAGGCATTTACGCTAGCAAACGGAGGTAAAGCTTCTTTTTTTTACTGTCACAGTCGCTTCTTACCCTTAATCACAGGTTTAGAAAGAACAAAAAAAATTTCTTTGTTGGCAGAGTTGAAAAAGATGTTGCATCCCCGCGTCTTTCTGGTGAAGAATTGCATCATGTTCTATTAGAGTACGGTGACATTGTGTTTGGCCTTCAATCAGGTAAGCAAAAGTTTCCTGGTTTTGGTTTGACCCATAATTGGGTAAAGCGAAATGTCTTTTGGAAGCTTCCTTATTGGAAGATCAATCTTCTCCGCCATAACCTTGACATCATACACATCGAAAAGAACGTGTTTGAGAATATTTTCAACACCGTCATGGATGTGAAGGGGAAGACAAAGGACAACATCAAGTCTAGATTGGATATAGCTTTATACTGTAACTGTAAAAATATGGAGTTGGTTTATGAGGAGTCACGGGTCGCAAAACCAAGGGCAAGCTTCGTGTTAGAGAAAAACGCATCGAACATATCAAGGCTTGTTAACATAAAGGACTACAAATTGTATGGAATGAAGAGTCATGACTGCCACGTGTTTATGCAAACACTCATCCCATTAGTTTTTTGTGATTTGTTGCCAAAAGGAATATAGGATGCACTGACGGAGATCAGTCATTTCTTCAGAGATATATGCTCCAGCAAGTTGAATGTTGAGCACATTGAAAGGCTTCAAATGAATATCATCGAGACACTATGCAAACTTGAGATGATATTCCCTCCTTTATTTTTTGACTCAATGGAGCATCTCAGCTTGAGGACCGGTCCAGTATAGATGGATGTACCCATTCGAATGGTTAGATATTACAGTTGCAATAGAATTCATATCTAAAAGTATTTTATATGTTTTTCTTAATTGAAAATACTTGAATTGTAATTAATGCAGGTACTTGTTTAATCTCAAGAAAAAGGTTAAGAACAAGGCGCATGTAGAGGCTTCGATATCTGAGGCCTATATTGTTGAAGAGATCTCAACATTTATCTCATACTATTTTGAACCTCGTCTGACAGCAAGAATCAATCGCGTTCCACGGCATGATGATGGCGGTGAAGTGCCTTCCAGTGGGAACTTGTCAATATTCTCCAATACTGGACGACCCACACCTAAAAATGCCGTAAGAGGAGGATATTTGTCGGAAATAAAATTCAAACAAGCACACAACTATGTTCTATTTAACTGTGATGAGCTGAGACCATTTATTCAGTAAGTTTATATATGTGTAATACTAATTAAACTTTGTCAGTAATATATTGCTAATTATATATTGTGAAATCATACACTCATTATCACTTGCAGGCAACATCAACAATATTTGCTCTCCAATAACTCGTAGCTGACCGACTCCCAGATCTTTCAATTACAAGATGAACAATTTACCACATGGTTCAAAACACATGTAAGCACTATCACAAACTCATTCTAACTTGCAAAATTACTGTACGTATGCATGTCATTACAAGATTCTTGTTCATTTACTGTTTATTGATGTACATTACATGTATACAAGGTTTATCAAATGGGAAGAAGTGCGTCTAAGTCATTGTCTTCACTAAGCCTCGGGCCTGAAAGAAATGTTAAGTGCTACAACGGGTATTTTGTCGATGGATATATTTTCCATACTGAAGAATACAGGCAAGGAAGAAAGACATACAACTGTGGTGTTTGTGTTAAAGGATCCACAAGTAGTGAGTTAGAAGTTGACTACTATGGTAGATTAGAAAAGGTCGTCGAACTACAATATCATAGCGAGTAGAATAAAGTGTTTTTATTCAAATGCTATTGGTATGACACGACAGATAGAGGAATTAGAGTGGATAAGCACCATGGTCTGGTTGAAATCAACTCAAAAGCTAGACTCCGCAACATAAACGTTGTCTTTATTTTCACAAAGCAATGTCAACAAGTTTATTACACATACACCCCTTCATTTAGAAAGAATCGATCAAGAGTTGATTGGTTGTCCGTTTTAAAAACGAAACCAAGGGGTCGTGTCGAGGTTGTTCAGGATGAGAACGAAGACACAAGTGTGCGGGATGAAGTCTTTCAAGTTAGTGAGTTGGTTAAACCATATCGAGTTGCTCCTTCGATTGAATTGGAAGAAAATTTAAATTTTCATGTTTTCGATGATATTCTTGTTGATGTTGATGTAGAGGAGTTTAATGTTGTTTTGAGCTCTAGCGGACAAGCAAATATCGATGAAGAAGATGATATCCATATTGAAGATTGCGATGAAGGTGATGACTATTCAATTGATGACAAAGAAGAAGATAATTATGAGTAACTATCACAACGAAGCCCTGAGTAAAACCCTTTTCTTCATGTAATTTACATTATGGATGATATATTTTATAACACGAAATATATTTTTATTGTTTAATCACTGTTGCTATTATTTTGTGCGATGGACAGTTTATCATTGAATTTTTTGCAGGAAGGTAAATAGAAAATACAAACACAACATCTCTTGTACATTGAACATTCATCGACATCCATACCGACAGATAGGAGTCCGTCGGCATATCACAAAGAGTTTGAAAATAATTACATCAAAATGCCACAATCACCGATATCAATACCGACGGACCAAAGTTTGTCGGCATCTCACAGAGAGTTCAAAATAATTACACAAAAATGTCACAATCACCGACGTTCATACCAACGGACAACCTTCCATCGGTATCTCACAGAGAGTTTGAAAATAATTACACCAAAATGCCACAATCACCGACGCTGATACCGACGGACAACCATCCGTTGGCATCTCACAGAGAGTTCAAAGTTAATTACACCAAAATGCCACAATCACCAACATCCATACCGATGACTTTATCGACGTCCATACCGACGGAATAGGTCTGTCAGTAAG
Source organism: Populus tomentosa (assembly GCA_018804465.1). Taxonomy (NCBI): domain Eukaryota; kingdom Viridiplantae; phylum Streptophyta; class Magnoliopsida; order Malpighiales; family Salicaceae; genus Populus; species Populus tomentosa. Next base: position 10,517,775 of record CM031993.1, read on the forward strand.
TTGTCGGTGGGCAAATTTTACCGACAAACACATCGACGGAATGTGCGAATTCCAAAGGGTGTGAATTGAATGCACCTCTTACCGTGTCAGCTTATCGACAGAATCACCGACGAACCGTGAAAAATATGGAGGGTAAATAAAAACTTCGGTGTGAAATTTAAAAATTACCGATGGATTTTTAACACGTTACCGACGGATTTAATTTAAATAATAATAATTTTATATTTTCATCGGTGAATCCGTCGGTAAAACTGCGCTATAAGTTCTTGCATCTGCCTCTTCAGTTCATTTTTTCTTCTCCTCCGTTGCTCTCCTTATAATCTTCAAGGTTTCGGTTTTTTTCCTCTCAAATCTTCAAGTTTTGTTGAATCTCTATTAAGCTTGGTTGTGAATCTTCATCATATTAAAGGGTATGTGTTTTTTCTATTTTATTTTATTTATATTTATTTTTATGCTTTTTATGTTTTTTGTTTTGTTGAATTGTTTTGTAATGTAGATATATTTTTTGTTTCAACACATTATTAAGGTATGCATATTTCTTCCCTAAAGTCTATAGTTTTTTTTTTAATTTATTGAATAGTTTTTATTGTTGTATTGGCATAATTGTTATTAGTTAATTTATTGAATATTTGTTGTTAATGTTAACTTTACCTTAGAATTAATAATTGCATATGTTGGAATAATTAGTAATTTTACTCTATTACTGCATGATTTGTGTTTAATTATTTTCATTGTTTTTAATTGTTAGTTTATAATTTTTTTTTTAATTTATTGAATATATTTTATTGTTGTATTGGCATAATTATTTAATAATTTGTTGAATTAATATTGTTAATGTTGAATTTACCATAGAATTAGTAATTGAATATGTTGGAAGAATTATTAATTTTACTCTATTATTGCATGATTTGTGTTTAATTGTTTCTATTTATTTTGAATTTATTGTTTTGTTGTATTGGCATAATTATTGAATAATTTGTTGAATTGTAATTGTTAATGTTGAATTTATCTTAGGATTAGTAATTGAATATGTTGGAATAATTAGTATAGATTGGGTCAATTGGTTGTGGCTATTGTTAATATTTGCAGGTTTGTGGATTTGGGTAGTATCCAAGTATAGAGGAGGTGCTACCGAATTTTTTTTAATAGTTCAATTTAATTATATAATTATTTATATAAAATTGGTTAGATGCACAGAATGAAAACCAGAGCTTCACGTCCGATCGCATCAAGTTTGTTTAGCAGCGAGGAAGATATTTCCTTAGGTTCCTCTCAAGAAGAGGCACTTACACCACTTACAGTGTCAGCTGATGCTGCCTCTTCCAGCGCTGTTTCATATCGTAAAAGTGACGTGCCTTCACAGCAGAATCGATGGACCCGCAAGTACGAGGCATAATGGAAGGATGATCTTTCAATGTAAGTTTGTTAAGGTTTTAGTTTTTTTAAAGAAAAAAAATTAAAACATAATTTATGAAGTCACTATTTAATTAATTTCATTTCTTTTCAGCTTCACAAACATTGAGGTCGCCCGAGTAATATCATCGGCGTTTAAATCGTCGATGGAGATTCCATTGTTTCAAGGGAGTCAGATATCCAGGCATCCTGAATGGATGCCTCAAATCAATGCATGGTTTTCTAGATTTCATGTTCGTGTTAATATATAATTTTCAGCTTATTTCTAATAAATTCTTAATATAATTGTAAATAAATTAATAACATTTTTTAAAATTATTTTTTATACACAGAATCGATTCTGCTGGAATGAGAAACATAACACTATTGTGAGGAGGATGTGGGAAAATCACGCGGCAACTAGGTAACATCGAAAACAATACAACTTTTTTTTACAAAAAAATTTATGTTTCGAAATGTAATTTTTACTTGCGTGAAGTAGGTTCCATGATTTTTGGTACGAAACCTAAAAAAAGGCAAAAAAAACTACGAGGGATAGGGGGTTCCAAGGCTGGAACGATGTTTCGGTTTGGAGGGATTTCAAACCGATATACATCCCGGAGGATATATGGCCGCACTATCTTGAGCACCTGACGTCTTAGCAGTTCAAACGACGTTCACAGTCTGGTGCTGGCAACCAGAATCGGCCAATTCATGGCTCAGTGACAACGCACACCGGCGGCTCCGTTCTGTTTGCTGCACATGCGAAACGGATGGTAAGATTAATTTAAATGAAATATATCGTTCAATTAATTTGTTGTTAATAAATTTTTTTCATTATAGGCTACGTCTCTTGGACGTGAGCCAAGCCCTATGGAACTGTTTGTGGAGATGCACGTGCGGAGTCAAGACCGCCAAAAGAGGGTGCAACAGTTCGTTGACTGTCGCGCTCAATATTTTGTAGTATGTTTGTTCAACCCTTTTATTTTATAAGTTATTATTATGTTTATTGAATTGAATATGATGATTACTTTTTTTATTTTTAGGAGACCTATAATAATCAGTTGAGAGAGACATACAGGGACAATCCTTCAACCCATCCAGAATTCAATCCAGATTTGTGGATGGAGGCTGGATCGTCAGGTGTACCCGATAAGAATCGGGTTTACGGGCTCTCCAATACTAGGGCTGACAACTTGCGGACGACCCGTACTGCTTCAACCATCGGGAGCTCCCAATCAGTATCGAGCTCCCAATGTAAGGAGTTCGTGGCCTTTCAGCAAAAGTACGACAACCTATCAGAGGCGTACACACAACTCAAAGAACAATACAAAGTAGATTATGAACAACAAAGAGTGGCCTATGACGAGCTTCGTCAAATAGTCATGAACATGGCACAAGGTGGAACATGTGCACCCAATCCTTTTTGGCCGCATAACAGCCAGCCTCCTCCTCCTCCTTCTCCTCCTCCTCCTCCTTTATATTAATTTTTAATAAACATTATTTACATTTAAAATTTCATTTAATGGTTTTTTGAAACATTTTATTTTGTAATGAATATTATTTATCTTTCATTTTTTTGTTTTTGATGCTTAATATAAATTTTATTTGCATAATTGATTTTTATTACCAATAATTTATATCATTTTATATTATGTATTCTAAATAACTATAAAAAAAAAAAAAAAAAAAACAATTACAAAGGGATTTACCGACGGAATAAATCCGTCGGCATTAGATAGTAGCCATGACCATTACCGATAAATTTCCAGATGGATAAATTCAGTCGGTTTTTTCATAACTCACCAACAGATTTACCGACGGAATAATTTCGTCGGTATTATAACTTACCGACGAATTGACAGACGGTATATTCTGTCAGTATTTCAACAATTCACCGACTCATTTACCGACGAAAATAAATCGTCAGTGAATTGTGATATCACTGACGGAATAACAATCCGTCGGTATTTTTGAAGCGGGAAACTCTCTTTTTTTGCGTGTAAATTTCATCTGTAAAACCGTCGGTAAATGGTTTTTTTGTTTTTCTAACTGATATAGCAACGGAATGTGGAATTACCGACGAAAGGTAAGTCGATGGATATATTCCATCAGTAATTTAGTCGGTAAATAATTTACCGACATACTATCAATCAAACACCGATGGAATATTACCGTCGGTAAAACTGTGAATTCTTGTTGTGATTAAAAAATATAATATTTAGTAAATTAAAATTGAATGATAAAATTAAAAATAATCAAAACTTTTATAAAAGGACTAAGACCAAAAATTTGAAATCAAAAGAATAAGGATTGAAATTAAGATGTCAACAACCAAAAAAGCTAAGCTGTAATTTTTAAGAAAAGAGATATTATGGAAAAAAAAAATTCATCATTGTCAAACTAGACCACCAATAGAGACATGTTTCACACCAATAAGAAAAGGACTTAGTAGATGCCGAAAGGTATCTCACGCGTTGCTTGAAAGGCATGGATGCCTTCCACACATCCACCTTTTTTTATTTTTCCAAATATAGAATTGCCCCTAAGCCAACTTTGTAATTACAAAATAATCATTGTGAAAAAACAAAAACGCCAATTGACCTCAGGCTTTGTTTTTTTATTTTAAAGGTATTTTTGTAGTTTCACTTTGCTTTTTAATAGTTTATTATTTTTATATTTGTGCAAAAACCCTAAGCTGTAATTTTTAAGAAAAGAGAGATAATGGAAAAAAAATAATGTATATCAATACCAAACTAGACCACCAATAGAGACATGTGTCGCACCAATAAGAAAAAGACTTAGTGGCGCTTTGAACAACATGGTGAAAGGGCTTTTTTGGATGCCGAAAGGTATCGCACGCGTTACTTGAAAGGCATGGGTGCCTTCCACACATCCACCTTTTTTTATTTTTCCAAATATAGAATTGCCCCTAAGCTAACTTTGTAATTACAAAATAATCATTGTGAAAAACCAAAAATGCCATTTGACCTCAGGCTTTGTTTTTTTATTTTAAGGGTATTTTTATAGTTTCACTTTGCTGTTTAATAGTTTATTATTTTTATATTTGTGCAAAACCCCTAAGCTGTAATTTTTAAGAAAAGAGAGATAATTGAAAAACAAATGTATATCAGTACCAAACTAGACTACCAATAGAGACATATGTCGCACCAATAAAAAAAAACTTAGTGGCGCTTTCAACAACATGGTGGAAGGACTTTTTTGGATGCCGAAAGGTGTCGCACACGTCGCTTGAAAGGCATGGGTGCCTTCCACATGTCCACCTTTTTTTTATTTTTTCAAATATAGAATTGCCCCTAAGCCAACTTTATAATTACAAAATAATCATTGTGAAAAACGGAAAACGCCATATGACCTCAGGCTTTACTTTTTTTATTTTAAGGGTATTTTTGTAGTTTCACTTTGCTTTTTAATTGTTTATTATTTTTATATTTGTGCAAAAACCAAAGTTGCCTCTCGGCTTAAATGATAATAGCCAAAAAACCATTATTAAAATACAAAAATACCCATTGACACTAGGTTTAATTTTTTTAATGACAAATAAGCCATTAAAAACATTATTATATTATTTAAGTGAAAAAGAACTATAGATTTGTAACTACTATACTTTCTTAAGAGGTTTTAGTTTTTTTTTTTTTTTAATATTTTCTTGACCCTTCTTTCCTCCTTGCGAAAGCATTAGGTTCTTTATTTATAGTAATATTTTTGTGACCCTTCTTTCCCTTCTTTCCTCCTTGCGAAAGCATTAGGTTCCTTTTTTTATATATAGTGTTTTGAAACATGAATTAAACAGTATTTTCTAAAAAAAATTAATTTTTTAAATATTTTCGGATCGTTTTAATATACTGATATCAAAAATAATTTAAAAAATTTATTTTAATATATTTTGAAGTAAAATATACTTTAAACCATAATTATTACTACACTCTCAAACAACCGTTATATAATATGTTAATTGGTCTAAGTTAATGTTTGCAATCGTCAAGGAAATGTACACAACCAAAAACAAAAAAGCAAGTTTTATACATGGAGGAGCTATCCTTTTCATGAAATCCGCTTACATTGACTTTTGTTATCATCTTAAATTCTATCAAGTTTTATACTTGATAGATTTATCTAGAATTTAGATGCATTGATTTTTAAAATTTAAACACAAAATGGCTACGTTTTCTTATGTGAAAGCTAATATAAGGATATTAAATTTATAATTATAAGAAGTTGATCAGATGGTTATGAACATTTGGTTGTTCAAGGCAATACTTAGAAGATTTTATTAAAGTTTTCTAAATATACTACATCAATGTGAGAGAGATATCTCTAAAATAAACAAATCAAACTCGAAAGATAAAAAAACACTAAAATTACTATTTATCTTGATATTTATTCTTGTCAATATTCGTTTTGAAGGTATATAAATATGTAAATTGCGACGCATTTTCATCCGTCTCCTTTCTTTCTTGATATATATTTTCATATAACTAGAAAAAATATAGATTCATAATATAGAATCATTCAACTGAGCATTAGTTGGTGGCTTACTCTCATCACTAGAAAATTAGAAAGAATTGACAGAATATTTCTTCGCCATTATGGAAAAACTTATGTCTACAATCACTATTCCAATGGAATAGCTGATGGAAAAATGTCACCAGCAATATGCTTGTCATGGATTTGTGTTTCATCATAGATTCTATTGGTAAATGTTTTTGATGGGATTGCTGATGAAATATTCAGACCAAAAAAATAGATTTTACAGTCTATTTTTTGTTGGGAGTTCCATCAACAACATTAATTACTAACAAAAAATTTTGTTAGAAATTCACCTTAATTGTCGACGAAATATTCCATTGCATATTTCATTACAAATATTTATTCACCTATTCCAGCGGACTGTGAATGCTCATTTTTTATGGCATCACTGACATAATATTTCAATGGACTATACCATCGGTGTTTCCGTTAAAATTAAATTCCAAAACCTCCTATAACTTTACAGCGAAATATGACCTAACATTGTTGATGGAAATGCCAACATAATAGTCAATTCTATTGATATTTCTATAAGAATGTCATATTTGTTTTGCGTTTTTTTGTTGGTATAATCCCCAAAAATGCATTTAGGATTATAATCTTAGAGCTTAAAAAAAATTGAGATAATTTCAACTTATTTTTTATATATATAATTTATTGAATTTGTATTCTTAAGAAAAAAAAACCTACATTTTTACTTCAAAAAAATTTAAAACTCTTTGCAAAAGTGAATTAAATTCTCACTGGCATCTATGAAGAATTTCAGTTAAAAATACTATATTTCAAATCTTTAAAAGAGATTTTTGTTAATACTAATAATCAAATCAAACAAACACTTAGGATTTGTTAAAAACATGATAGTTCAAGAATAAGATTGATCATTTATCAAATTGATAATTGATGTTTTAGAATGTGTTTGGTATATTGTGGTGAAAATGTTGTTTGTAAAGTTTTTAATTTAATTTTTTTTTTACTTAAAATTATTTATAGTATTTTTGTATAGTTTGAATATACGATAAGAATAAATTGAAAAATATAAAAAAATTATTTTACTATATTTTAAAATAAAAAAATATTTTAAAATATAATTATTGACGTAATAACAAATAGGGTATTGCCGTGTTCTAAATAGATCACAATCCTAACAGGGTAAAAATGCCATTATATCCCAACTTGGCCATGAAAAGCAATAAATCACAGGATCGACTACTTTTGTTCACCCACCTACGGTATTTGGCCAGAAGATTTCTTTTTATATATTTTATACTAAAATGGTATTTTTAACCATAGCTTGACAAATAAACACAAAAGGGGATGTATTGATCCAGATTATTGTGTGATTTTCCACAGTACCTCATTCTTTTCATCAAAATTCTTTGTAGATAAAAAGAGACTGCAAAGGTAGAATTTCAGAGCGAGGAATTAGAGAGAGTATATTTATTAACTAAAAACACAAAAGAAATTGTGTTTTTACTATGAATCACATCATTATATAATAGAATTGTTTCGTTGTTTATTATTTTACTGTTCATAAAGATATAAATCATTATGAATTGGAGCAATATAATGATAAAATTGTCCTTGCCAAAAAAAACTTACTAAGCATGTAATTGTGGGATTCTCTTTTCTATGGAATACATTTGGCATTGAAAGAATAGTTCGTTCGGGTTTTTTTTAGTGCAATATAGATATTGATTTGTCATTCAGGACATAAATTTTTAACATTTGGGTTGGGGGCTTCCTTTGCCTTCTCAAGAAAAATAAGCATGGTTGTTAAACCTCAGGCATATGGCATGGCTGCCAGACACCTGGCATTGGGGTTATGCATGTCTACCATATCCTAGGCACTCGGGTCTGGCAAAGCAACCGCACCATAGATGTTTGGGTCAAGCATGACTGTCAGATCCTAGCGCCTTGGGTCTAGAACATCATGGATCTAACAAAGGCACCACAGCCATGTTAATTGAGTTAGGCAAGGGATGTCATACCAAGAAATTTAGGTTTGGCACCAATAAACCCAAGAACGTGGGTCTATCAAAGCATCGTTTTGAACAAAACATGTTGTTTCATTTTTTAAAAAACTGATGTTAAAAAGTTTTTGTTTCCAAATCAATCTTTAATTTTTGATTTGTTCAATCATGCCCTCTAATGCAACCATATTATTCAATAGTCTTACCCACATTTACCTGTTATTTTTTCTATGTTTTATATATATAATGCCTTGATATTCTTTGTTTTAAGTTTTGAAGGTATTTTTGGATGTAAGATTAAAAGAGTAGTAAATTGGAGATAATTGGCAGATTTGACTTTCAATTAATGTTTTATGCAGAACTTCAGGTCTAGTGGTCAAAATGAAGTGATTCTAGTGGCATTAGAAAGATAACATTCATACCTTTCTATAAGTATATGGAAAGAAAAATAAAAAAAGAAAGAGAATGGAAATCGTAGACTTCAAAGATAAATCTTGCATTCTGCAAATGTTGACCTTTGGGCATTCCAATTTGAATATCTCGAGGTAGAGAAGTTCATTTGATGCAAACTCAATTTTGTTGGATTCCTAACTCGAAGACCTATTCGCCTACTAAAGTTCACCAGAAAAAGATCTCATATAAGAGAGATATAAGTTTTCTAAGATAACATATTAATTATACAAGCAGACAGGTTTTGTGAAGAAACAACTCCAAAATACTTCCAAAAGCATCCAAACCGACATTTAAGTCTTTATTTCATCAATTTAGCTCCTCTAAGTCTAAAGTCAAAGCTTGGAGATTTTATGCAAGGTTATTTCTCCTTTTTTAGAAAAATAGTTATTACACTACTTAAATGTAAATTGTCTATTTAAAAAAGACTATTTTGTAGAAAAAGAAAATTAGGGTTTCCTATCAAATAAAAAGAAAGAGAGAAAGGAAAGAGAGGGTCGGCCATAAAGAGAAGAGAAAATGCACCCTTTATTCCAAAAACCCAAAATCATGTGTTCTTCTTTTGTTTTGATTTGTTATTCAATAGAGATACAAGGTTAAGCTTTTTTTCTTGGTTGCAAAGACATAGAAACCTTTGGATTTCAAGAACTGTGAGATTTATTTTACCTTTTCTTTTCAGTTTATATGATGAATATGTTTGTTTTTCTATGTTTATTTCCTGTGATTGTTTATTTTAATTGCTGGAGCAGACTCCAATTTATTATTATAAACAATGTATTGTTAAGTTTGCTATCAAAATCGTAGTTGTGCTATATAAACTTGTGGAACAACTAAGTTTAATAATCGGATTGGATATATGTTATTAATCTTATGAAAAATATTCAATTAAATCAAACATGTACTGCAGGCAGTTATATGCCTAGATTAATCAACTTATCTAGTTTTTAAGGCTGTCATTCAATTAAATTACTAGTGTGGACATTGTGGTTATTTGATGGTTAGGGTTAGTTATACTGCGGATCGGATAACTAACTAACATTAAAGAAAAGATAAATATTCATAATATTAAATGATGTGTCATTTCAATGATTGGTTTTGATTTTCGTAGGTGGACGTCTACTTGAAACCAATGTTTGTTATCTTGATTGTTTTTTGATTTATTTAATTTAGCTTAAATATTTTATTCTATTATAGTCTAAATAATCTCCAAACTCCCCCTAAATTGTATATCGTCTAGTATAAAAATCTGAACTAAACATTCCTCATGAGATCGACCCCTTACTTACTCTATGCTATATTATTTATTTAAGTTAAGGTAATTAATTTGCATGACTACGATATCACAACACCCTCAATTGAGATTTTGATTTTAAGAATCAATTCAAATGTTTCCCTATCAAATTCAAATGTCAGCCTTGAAGTTGGTTGCCTTTTTCACTTTGATCATTGGTTTTGAATTTGTGCATTTTAACCCTCAATTGATCAACAAACTTCCAATTTATTCAATTTAGCTCTTAATTCGGTCAAAATTCAGCCCTTAAATTCCCGTCTCTTTTTTCAGTTTGGTCCTTGGTTTTACATTTCATCAGTCAAGTCCTTAACTGCCTATCAAACTTCAATATTTATACAATTAAGCCCCTGATTTGATCAAATTAACTTTTAAAAATTTTAATTCAACCCCTAAACTTTAATTTCTTTCAATTAAAGCCTAAATAGACTTAAAAATCAATTTTTCTTGTAATCAAACCATTCATAAACTCAATTAATCTTTCATTCAAATCTATTTGAATCCTTAAACATCTGATTTTAGACTTTTTTTTCTCAAATTAAATTTTATTTTTCAATAGGGCCTTTATCAGTAAAAAAAAAATATACTGTCAAATTTCAATCTTTGTATTTTTGAACTCTGTCAACCAATTTTTGGCTATTTTCTAGATGCCTTAGTGTCTTCCTCTTTCTATTATATATTTTTTAGTTTTTTTTCTATAATTTTTATTCATTTTTTCTTCTTTCTTTTTTTTTTTGTGGGAACCCAAAAATAGATAACAACATCTATCTAGTTTGAACACCACTTTTCTAGCTAATGGTTATTTCTGGTATTTAATTATCGATATTTTCACCAATGGCACATATAACACAGCAACGAGCAACCAACTAATGACTCTTTTTTAAGAAAATTTACCAATAATCTAATTATGGATCATTTGAAAGCAATAAAAAAGGTACTCAAATATTTTAGGTACACATTGGATTATGAAAGATATTATGCTGGTTACACAACAGTATTAAAAGGGTATAGTGATGCATATTAGATATCTAACACTAAGAATTCAAATTCCATTAGCGGATATGTCTTCACATATAGTGGAGTAATTGTGTCATAAAAATCCTCTAAGTAAAATTGTATCATAGGATACATGATGGAATCAGATTTTATTACTATTGATAAAGGTGGAGACATAGTCAATAGGCTTTGAAATTGCTTAGAGGATATTTTATGTTAGCTAGAATCAGTGCCAATAATTTATATCCATTGCGACAATTAGTGTTAAGTTGAAAGGAATATATAATGCTCAATCTAGACATATACATCATAGATATAATATCATTAAATATTTATTCTCAAATGAAATTATTTTCATTGACTATGGAAATCCAAAGTAAAATATTGCAAATCCATTGACCAAAGATTTATTAATAGATCTTATGTATAATTCATCAAAGGGAAAAGGTTTAAAAACTTTAAAGATAAAAGAGTATAATGATGGTGACCATAACTACTTGATTAAAGATCCCAAAATCCAGATTCAAATAGAAAACTAAGTCATATAATATTTTTGGTAGTATTAAAAAATTATTATTTCCTGTTTATTTCTATGATGAAATAAGTGTTAGTTGTAGTGTGATAAAATAGTGAGTTGTGCTCTTATTTATTTTTATATGTTGGTATACCAAGTAGAGTATAAATGAATACTCTAAATGAAAAATCATTTATATAAGTGAGAAATGTGGTCATTTTTTTTAGAACTTTCATAAAGGCAGATTTTTATAACAACATCCATAAATCCAGGATTTGTTTAGGGCTAAAATAAATATAATAATGAGAATCAAAGTAAATATCTAGGTAGAAAACTATGTGAATATTATTATCTTGGTTTACACTAAAGGTTGAATAGTTTAAGACATCACGTTCCCTATTTAATCAAGTAAATATGATAGTTTTTCACTAAGAAATGCTTAAAGTTAAAAGAAATCTATCTTGATGTAGTGATCCACCAAATTAGTATCTCTCTATAAATTTTCAAGTCTTTTATACTACCCGAGCAATTTTCATTTATTTAGAGGATTGTTGAAATTTGTTTTAATAAAACATGTTTAAAAGGCATATCTAAGATCAAATTTAAAGTGGTGTCCACTCACTTTTAAGGTCGAAACTTTGTTAAAAAATATTCTCCAACAAAACTTTATTAATATGAAACATTAATATGATTAAAATAAATTATGGGTGAATGAGAATTGATCTCAAAGAACTATTAGTTGACATGTTTTTGTAAAACCAAAAACCCTTTATCCTACATAAAAAAGAAAAAAAAATGGTTTATATAGTGGAAAGTTAAGGAGTCATAAATGAGTCTTAGCAAAGTAGTATGAGTTTAACCCACATATGCGTGATTAGATCGGCTAAGCTTTGGCTCGAGCTCCTTGATCCAAGTTTCAGGTCTTTAGTCTTGGTTTTGGGTTTGTTTTTTATAACATATTTTGATCATGAATTTAGGTTTATTATAAAATAACTCTTTAGCTAATAAATAATTATTTTTTGCTAGCCCATTGTTTTGTCTAATTCAACCCATGAATCTGATAAGTTTTCTTCCAGAAGAGTTTCTTTAAATCGTATTAGTTTTTTCAACTCAAAAGAATCCAAAACATTTAGGTTTACTTTTGGTTTTATGACTGGTAATCAAAGCTAGTAAAGGTAGAAATTAGTTCTAGTAATCATCATTATTAATTCTTTATCAGTTTTGATTTCATAATCCATTATAAAAATGTAAACCCTGGGAAAAAATATAAAAATAAATAAAGATTGCTTAAATTGCAAACTAACTACATGATAAATAAAAGTGAAGAAAGCCATACATATGGTTAAATAAAAATAGAAATTCAGAAATCTTTAAATATAAATTTCCAGGCAAAATAATTCAAGACATTATAATAAACCCAATAATGTTGAGGGTTGGATTTAATTGAAGAGAATAATACACTTAAAGAAAATGGGGCCTAATGCAAATAAGCAAAATTATAGAGTATAAATACTTTTCTCCTCACCAAAAATCTGCAGGAACCATAAGGAAAGAAAATAGGGAGTTTTGTATCAATTCTTGCAAAATCAAGATAGAGACACTAAAATTTCAAGAACCTATCTAAGATTAAGAGTTTATAGGTGGAATAAACACTTGTGAGCAAGGGATTAACTAGAAAAAATTGAACAAAAAAAGAAGAAGGAGGGCTGGCAGTCATTAGAAAAGAAAGGAGGGGGTTGAAAATCTTCAACTGGTTGAAGATTAAAATCTTAATTCGTACCGAGTAAGGTGTTCTAAACATAATCTTAAAATTCATTTTAAATTCAATAATGAATTGATGTCTTGATATTGAATTATAGGTTAGGGTTCTTAGACATTAAATGGGGAAAAGTATTTGTTGTTAAAATTAAGTTAATTCATGTGTGGTATATGATGGGGAACGTGAAACCTAAATAATTCACCAAGAAAATATAATTTGTGACAGTATTGTGTGAAGGGAAGGGGCGACGAATCTGGATAGATTTGTCTCCTGACTTTCGGTGAGATTTCAGGTAAGAGGATGAGGGAATTAGGATTGGGTTCCTTTATAGAAATTGTAGTTTTGGATGTTAGCTAACTAAGAAAACTGGTCTTGCTCAATTTGGAGTTGTAGAACTCTAGTTATGGGTCACCAACCAATATTTAGTCATGACTAATTTTGTAGGGCAATAAGATTAATTAGTTGATGAGCAATTTTGACTATCTTGGAGGCAGAACTGGGTTATCCTTCCTTCAGAGAACTTGTAGTCTCGTGTCTCGGCTTTTCAACGAGATCAATCTCACTTGAAATGGAGTTCCAGAACTCTAGATATAGTTAACAATCTAAGGAGTGTTCAGACAGTAACAATTCAATATCTAAACAGTAACAGTTCAATGTCTAGACAGTAACCGTTGAACAGTAACAATTTAAAATTAGATAGTAACAGTTAGACTTTCACGTGAATACTATGTGTAAGAATATAAAAGAATTGAGTCAAACAAACACTTGCATATTGAGATAATAACTCTGAAAATATACATGATATATGTATGTATGTTATTATGAGGAATTGAACATGCATAGAAAGTAACATATGAGTAATGAATGAATATGGATTCTCTATAATATCAGCTTGAAGGAATCATAACCAAAAACTTCCTTGTGATTCAGGAGGAGTAACCAGGATTGGATCTTCTATTAGGGGAGGTCACGAGACAGGAGGAGTATGTGCGTGATTTTCCCTTCTATTTGCACTTATACAATTTAAAATTCTTCTCATAAATGCAATTACAATAAATATCATGTTCAATGTAAATAAAGTCTAGCGCGTATATACAAGATTAGCATAACCACGACTAATGGCATCCGTGATAGGATTACCGGGAAATGAATTACAAGATTACCTACAGCTAATGGCATCCATGATAGGATTGCCGAGAAATGAATTTTAAAATGATAGCTTGGGCTAATGATGTCCGTGTTAGGATGCCTGGGAACGATTGATAAGACTCGATTTGTAAAGAGTATTCATGTTTGAATGATCTGGGGAAAATGATAAATATAATTGCTAAAAATATCCAAGTTGGACTTCACAAGGTCACCCGGTTTATGCAAGTAAATAAGAGTCTTCAAAATAAAAATATACAAATGAGTGTTAACTGGGTTTAAATGATTTACAAGCAAAATATAAGTTGTCTGTTAGAATTCTTATGGATCCAGTAGAAAATTTATACTTCATTCGTATACATTACATGAGCATATATATATTTCTTTTATCAACATAATGGTATGTTTATTTATGTAACAGGTTCATCAAATATCTAGGGAGATCATTAGTTTAAGACTCTACTTTATCAAGCTTATGTAAATATTTAACTTAAACAAAATGGAATTAACGCATTTATGTAGTATGCTTTGATGTAAACCTTGATGTATTTATAAAAGTTCAGCTTAACATGTAGTACTTTAGTTATCTTGTAATCAACCCTTTTAAAATGTTTAAGAACACTTATTATGTTGTAAATGCTCTTTTTGTATGTTAGCTGTAAACACCCAAAGAAAAATATATATATATATATATATATATATATATATATATATATTGAGAGAGAGATGATGATGAGTGCAGTTTTCGCTGCCGATGCAGAAATCGGCAGCGATGCAGTTTTCGCTGCCGATTCTGGATGTGGCAGCGACGCAGTTTTCACTGTCGATTCTGGATGTGGCAGCAACGCAGTTTTCGCTGCCGATGCCGAAATCGGCAGCGACGCAGTTTTCGCTGCCGATGCAGAAATCGGCAGCGATGCAGTTTTCGCTGCCGATTCTTGATGTGGCAGGGATGCAATTTTCGCTGCCGATTCTGGATTTGACAGCGACGCAGTTTTCGCTGCCGATGCAGAAATCGGCAGCGATACAGTTTTCGCTGCCAATTCTTGATGTGACAGCGATGCAGTTTACACTGCCGATTCTGGATTTGGCAGCGAAGCAGTTTTCGCTACCGATGCAGAAATCGGCAGCGACGCAGTTTTCGCTGCCGATGCAGAAATCGGCAGCGATGCAGTTTTCGCTGCCGATTCTGGATTCGGCAGCGACGCAGTTTTCGCTGCCGATGCAGAAATCGGCAGCAATGCAGTTTTCGCTGCCGATTCTGGATTCGGCAGCGACGCAGTTTTCGCTGCCGATGCAGAAATCGGCAGCAATGCAGTTTTCGCTGCCGATTCTGGATTCGGCAGCGACGCAGTTTTCGCTGCCGATGCAGAAATCGGCAGCAATGCAGTTTTCGCTGCCGATTTCTCAATCAACAGTGACGCAGAGCTGGGAGGGAGGGGTAAAACTGGTTTTAGATAAACCAAACAAGGATAAGAACACACTTAAACCAACCCCCAAACAACCCATTTCATTTGATGGGTAGTATAAATACAAAGAGGGGAGAGAGAATGATCCATCTTCTTCCCAAACCAACAGTTGCATGCCGTTCCTCCCTTCCCCTTTCACAACAGAAACGTGAATCAAACTAGTAGAGATTGCCTTGTGAACTTGTGAGGAAGAGATGAGACCTTGAGAGAGGAGTGGGCAGCTGCATAGAGGAGAGGAAAAACAGAGCTGGAAAACGTGAGAGGAAGAAGAAGGAGGAGAACCAGCAGCTGAAGAGAAAATAATAGTGTCAAACCTTCCTCAAACTTAGTTAAATTCAGAAGGTATGGGTCATGAAACTCCCTTCCTCTCCCCCTTAAGATCAAAAACGAAAATGAAGAAGAAAAACCCTAAGAGAAAATTGATCTAAGAGACCTAAGCCAGCTGTGATGGAAGCTGAAATTAACTAAGAGAACAAGCAAACAGAAGTGAAATAAAGTCAATTTCAGAACATCTAACAAAACATGGTAGAGGGCTGGCTTTAACTATGGGGTAGGCCAGCATGCATGTGTGTGTGTGTGTGTTCAGCTGGGGAAATTAATGTGTTTTGTTGTGATGTTGTTGTGCTGAAATTAGTGTGTTCTGCTGTGATGTTGTTGTGCTGAAATTAGTGTGTTCTGCTGTGATGTTGTTGTGCTGAAATTAATGTGTTCTGCTGTGATGTTGTTGCTGAAATTAATATGTGTATTCTGCTGGACTTTATTGAAAGATTGTATGCTGTAATTGATGGTCTTCCATGTGTGTATTCTGCTGGAATTTTGTTGAAGAATTATGTGCTGAAATGGATGGTTCCGATTTGTGTATTGCGCAGCGAAATTCTGTTTCGCTGCCGCAATTGAACCTCCTGAATTCGCTGCCGATTTGTGTATTGTGCAGCGAAATTCTGTTTCGCTGCCGCAACTGAACCTCCTGCAGCGAATTGATATTCGCTGCCGATTTGTGTATTGTGCAGCGAAATCCTGTTTCGCTGCCAAAACTGAACTTCCTGCAGCGAATTGGTATTCGCTGCCGAGTTGTGCGTTGTGCAGCGAAACTATGGCACCAACACCGATGCAGAAATCGGCAGCGACGCAGTTTTCTCTACCGATGCAGTTTTCGCTGCCGATTCTGGATGTGGCAGCGACGCAGTTTTCACTGCCGATGCAGAAATCAACAGCGATGCAGTTTCGCTGCCGATTCTGGATGTGGCAGCGATGAAGTTTTCGCTGCCGATTCTGGATTTGGCAGCGACGCAGTTTTCGCTGCCAATGCAGAAATCGGCAGCGACGCAGTTTTAGCTGCCGATTCTGGATTCGGCAGCGACGCAGTTTTCACTGCCGATTTCTACAATAAGCCTCCTAGGCAGAAATGACTTAAAGGCTAGTGACAATTTCATGATATGATGGTGTAAAATATGGAACACTTGAATGTGAACATATGAACTCTTGAAATATGTGTGATGATGAATATGATTCAAAGATCAAATAAATACAACTATGCTGATTTGTGACCATTGATGTCTTAGGTGGTGCGGTCGGGATTGGACCATCATCAAGACAGGAACAACCCACAGGTGGAGCAGGTAGGTGACTTGCACCTTTCTTTTTCATACGTTGAATCTTGAAATATTTTAACTTGAGTACTACCATATTGTTGGAACCAATATTAAATTGTCGAACACTTAAATGTTGATTAAAGGTTGATTAGCTTCGGCTAATGGCATCCGAACGGATGGCCGGGACAAATGAGTGATTAGCTTCGGCTAATGGCATCTGAACGGATGGCCGGGACAAATGAGTGATTAGCTTCGGCTAATGGCATCCGAACGGATGGCCGGGACAAAGAGTGATTAGCTTCGGCTAATGGCATCCGACGGAAATCAGCAGCGACGCAGTATACGCTGCCGATCAGAAATGTTGATTGTATGGATTGTATTTTGATGATGTGAGGATTCAAGTTCTTTGATTATCGGCACCATGTGTATATATATATATATATATAAAAAAAATTACTGTTGTTTTGGGCTTGGAAAGCCGGGTTGTTACAGTTGGTATCAGAGCACTTGGTATGGATCCTGAGGATCATTAATAAATGTGTTGTTGTGATGAATTTCAGGATGGTACGCACCCGACAAGGGACACGAACTGAGCCGCCCTCCTTAGAAAGGAGGGGCATGAACCGAGATGCCCAAGGTTGGCAAGACGAAGATCCCTTGGATGATACGGCATCTCATGCTCCGATAATACCACCCGAAACCTTGCAGGGGGAAGATACGGTGGCGGGGGAAGGCCCGAGGCCTAATCAGACAGAGGGAACACCCCTAGTTGCAACAGAGCAGCGAGAAAGATCAGAAGCACAACCATCTGCTGTTCCAACTGGTGTGCCCCCACAATATGTAGATGCGGGATTCCTTGTACAAATAGTTAAAGCAGTGATGGAGGGCATGGCTAGTTCAGCGGCACAAACAACTCCCACCACGCAAATTCCACCAGCAGCTCCTATGACTAGCATGGCCATGGATAATGTGGTGCCACTAGTGCGACTAGTCAAGAGTATGAGGGAAATGGGTTGTGAACCGTATATGGGGGAACAAGATGCAGAGATAGTTGGAAGATGGATCAGGAAGGTAGAAAAGACAATGATTCAAATAGGCATACCCGAGGGTTTGAGGGTAAATTGTGCAACCCAGTTACTGTCTGATAGGGCCATGACATGGTGGGAAACAGTTCAGCTGAGGCGTGCGACTGAGACACTAACTTGGAATGACTTCAAGATAGAGTTTGAGAATCAGTTTTATTCCAAGTATCATCGCAAGGTGAAAGAACAAGAGTTCTTGGCATTAAGACAGGGTGATATGTCAGTATTAGAGTACGAAAGGAGATTCCATGACCTCTCATTGTTCGCCCCATACTATGTGCCGATAGAGGAACATATGATTGAAAAGTTGAGAGATGGTTTACGACAGGATTTGAGACAAGGATTGATCGCCTTGCGATTTAAAACGGTGAGGGAGTTGATTGAGGCTGCACAAGCTCTGGAGGCATGTATTGGAGAAAGCCAAGGGGGGTATCAGAGTATAAGCAAAAAGAGAGATGGGGACTATTTCAGCGGCAGACCACCGCACCCGAAGAAAGGAAAAGGTGGAATGTTTGAGCAGTACGGAAAAAAGGGGAGTGTGACATTACCGCCTCACCAACAGTCAAGTGGGAGAGTGATGGTTGGACAGTCGCACTCGAGGGCAAACTCTTCAACTGGGACCGGTGACCGCAGGGGTGTTGATTATCCTTTTTGTGTAAAATGTGGACAAAATCACCCTGGGGATTGCTCAGTTTCCCCTGGGCGATGCTTTGTGTGCAGAGGTGAGGGTCATAGGTGGAGGAACTACCAGTATCTTAGCCAAGGGTGTCATTTCTGTGGTGGGAGAGGTCATTACAAGAGGGACTGCCCCAAAAGAAACACTGGACAAGTACGGAGCTATAGACAGCCCAGTCAAAGCCACCAGCAGTCAGTCACCGTTAATAGGCCAGTGAGATCTTCTCAATCAGGGGCAAACTCCAGTCGTGGGAAGCCGAGGGCACAAAATGATCGGACCCCAGGGAGGGTCTTCCACCTGACACAGGAGGAGGCCAGGGCTGCATCTGATGTGGTGGCAGGTACACTACTGTTGAATGGTTTTAATGTGCATGTGTTGTTTGATCCGGGTGCCACCCACTCATTCATTGCTAAGAAAATTGTCACTAAATTAAGAAAGGAAGTAAAAATGGTAGAGAAGGGGTTTGTAATTGGAACTCCAATGGGAAACATGGTGGAAACAAATATTATATATGTGGATGTGGGGGTTAGTTTATCCGGGTATGAAACAGAAGTAGACTTGATTCCCTTAGAGCTGTATGATTTTGACATAATACTAGGCATAAATTGGTTGAGTAAATACAAGGCACTAATAGATTGTTATGCAAAAACTGTTACTTTCCAAACACCTAAGGGTGAGAAAATGACTTTTGAAGGAGAGAGAGTTCTCAAACTGAATGCTTTAATATCGGTGGTAACATCCCAAAACTTTTAAGGAAGGGATGTACGGGATACCTCGCATACATCTTAAACTCTGATGATGAAGGTCCACGATTGAAGGATATTCCTGTGGTGAAGGATTTCCCAGATGTGTTTCCTGAAGAACTACCAGGACTACCCCCGGAGCGAGAGGTAGGGTTTTTCTTCTTCATTTTCGTCTTTGATCTTAAGGGGGAGAGGAAGGGAGTTTCATGACCCATACCTTCTGAATTTAACTAAGTTTGAGGAAGGTTTGACACTATTATTTTCTCTTCAGCTGCTGGTTCTCCTCCTTCTTCTTCCTCTCACGTTTTCCAGCTCTGTTTTTCCTCTCCTCTATGCAGCTGCCCACTCCTCTCTCAAGGTCTCATCTCTTCCTCACAAGTTCACAAGGCAATCTCTACTAGTTTGATTCACGTTTCTGTTGTGAAAGGGGAAGGGAAGAACGACATGCAGCTGTTGGTTTGGGAAGAAGATGGATCATTCTCTCTCCCCTCTTTGTATTTATACTACCCATCAAATGAAATGGGTTGTTTGGGGGTTGGTTTAAGTGTGTTCTTATCCTTGTTTGGTTTATCTAAAACCAGTTTTACCCCTCCCTCCCAGCTCTGCGTCACTGTTGATTGAGAAATCAGCAGCGAAAACTGCATTGCTGCCGATTTCTGCATCGGCAGCGAAAACTGCACCGCTGCCGAATCCAGAATCGGCAGCGAAAACTGCATTGCTGCCGATTTCTGCATCGGCAACGAAAACTGCGTCGCTGCCGAATCCAGAATCGGCAGCAAAAACTGCATCGCTGCCGATTTCTGCATCGGCAGCGAAAACTGCGTCGCTGCCAAATCCAGAATCGGCAGCGAAAACTGCATCGCTGCCACATCAAGAATCGGCAGCGAAAACTGCATTGCTGCCGATTTCTGCATCGGCAGCGAAAACTGCTTCGCTGCCAAATCCAGAATCGGCAGTGAAAACTGCATCACTGCCACATCAAGAATCGGCAGCGAAAACTGTATCGCTGTCGATTTCTGCATCGGCAGCGAAAACTGCGTCGCTGCCACATCAAGAATCGGCAGCGAAAACTGCATCGCTGCCACATCAAGAATCGGCAGCGAAAACTGCATCGCTGCCGATTTCTGCATAGGCAGCGAAAACTGCGTCGCTGCCAAATCCAGAATCGACAACGAAAACTGCATCGCTGCCGATTTCTGCATCGGCAGCGAAAGCTGCACTCATCATCATCTCTCTCTCTCTCTCTCAATATATATATATATATTTTTTTTCCTTTGGGTGTTTACATTCTCCCCTCCTAAATATGAATTTCGTCCTTGAAATTTAAGAAGTTTCACACTTCATACCTGGTAGTTCAAATAAATTGGGGTACTTTTTTCTCATCTCAGTCTCCCTCTCCCAAGTTTCCTCTTCTACTTGAGCATTTCGCCATAAGATTCTGATGATGGGGATCTTTTTGCTTCGTAACTCCTTCACTTCTTGATCTAGTATCCTTATGGGCCTCAATTCCAGGGTTAAGTCTTCCCTGACTTCTACTGGGACCTGGGGTAGAACTTGGGCGGGGTCTACGTCAGCCTTCCTTAACAAGGAGACATGGAACACATCATGGACCCTGGCTAACTGTGGGGGCAAATCCACCTTGTAGGCTACTGGTCCTACTCGTTGTAAGATTTTGAAGGGTCCGATGAAGCGGGGAGTTAACTTCCCTTTCAATCCAAACCGTAACATGTTCTTCCATGGGGCTACCTTCAAGAACACCTGGTCCCCCGTACTAAACTCGAGAGGTCTTCTTCTCACATCGGCATACTTCTTCTGTCTATCCTGTGCGGCTCTGATGCGATCCCTGATAGTTCTCACTTTCTCCGTGGTGACTTGGACCAACTCTGTGCCATATAACTTCCGGTCCCCAATTTCCTCCCAACACAAAGGAGTTCTGCACCTCCTACCATACAAGGCTTCATATGGGGCCATCCCTATTGTGGCTTAATGACTATTGCTATACGTGAACTCCACCAATGCCATGTGTTCCTCCCAGTTTCCTCCAAATTCTAGCACATAGGCCCGTAATAGGTCTTCCAAGACTTGGATGACTCTTTCTGATTGGCCATCCGTTTGAGGGTGAAACGCAGTGCTCATGTCCAATCTTGTCCCCAAGGCATGTTGTATGCTCGGCCAAAGTCGAGAGGTGAACCTGGGATCTCGATCCGATACAATAGACACCGGAACCCCATGAAGTCGTACCACCTCATTTATATAGATCTTGGCAAGCTTGTCCACCGAGTCGGTCATCTTTATAGGCAAGAATAGTGCGGATTTCGTTAACTGATCTACAATGACCCATATCGCATCATTTCCTTTTCTCCCTTTGGGAAATCCTGACACGAAATCCATGGTGATCATCTCCCACTTCCATTCTGGAATTTGTAATGGTTGTAATGGTCCCGCAGGCCTTTGGTGTTCAACCTTGACTTGTTGACATATTCCACACTTTGACACATATTCAGCTATTTCCCTTTTCATATTAGGCCACCAATAGAGGTGTTTCAGGTCTCGATACATCTTAGTGCTGCCAGGATGTATGGAGAATTTGGACTCATGTGCTTCTTGTAGAACCATTCGTTTGATTGTTTCGTTATCAAGCACGTACAACCGTTGTCCCATCATCAAGGATCCATAATCCGCTACTCGAAATTTCATTTCTACCCCGGCCTCCACATTCTTCCTGATCTTGGACCCCACCTTGTCATGGAATTGGGCACGTAGTATTTGTTCTCGATACGTTGGTCGTACCACTAATTGGGCTACTAACCCACCTCTTGCATTAATTCCCAAATCTACGCCCAACTCTTTTAATTCTGCCAATTGCCGCTCCTTTCCCACTGTTAAGCTTCCCAAGGAGGCTTTATTTTTGCGACTGAGGGCATCTGCCACCACGTTTGCTTTCCCTGGGTGGTATTCTATGGTGCAATCATAATCCTTAATGAGCTCTATCCACCTTCTTTGTCGCATGTTCAACTCCTTTTGCGACATCAGATACTTCAAGCTCTTATGATCAGTAAAAATTTAGGTTCGAGACCCATACAAATAGTGTCTCCATATCCTCAAGGCAAATACTACAGCTGCCAACTCCAGGTCGTGCACTGGGTAGTTCACCTCATGAGTCTTTAATTGCCTTGATGCATAGGCGATCACCTTCCCATGTTGCATCAAAACACACCCCAATCCCTTCCCCGAGGCATCACTATATACCACAAAACCCTCGGTCCCTGAGGGAAGGGTTAACACTGGAGCAGTGGTGAGCCTCCTCTTCAATTCTTGGAAACTTGCCTCATATTCTTCCGACCATACCCATTTCTTATCCTTCCTTGTTAACTGGGTCAAAGGGGTTGCAATCAGGGAAAAACCTTCGACAAATCTCCGATAGTATCCTGCAAGTCCTAGGAAGCTACGTATTTCAGTGACTGAAATCAGTCTTTCCCATTTCAAGACTGCTTCGACCTTTTGGTGGTCAACAAGAACACCTTCGGCTGAAATGACATGTCCCAGAAACGTCACTCTTTTCAGCCAAAATTCACATTTACTTAGTTTTGCATATAGTCGGTGATCTCTCAAGGTTTGTAAGGTTTGTCTCAAGTGTACTTTGTGCTCCTTGAAAGAATTCGAGTACACCAGTATATCATCAATGAATACCACCACAAACTTATCCAGGTATGGTTGGAAAACCCGATTCATCAAATCCATGAAGAGGGCTGGGGCGTTCGTCAACCCGAACGGTAACACCAAAAATTCATAGTGTCCGTAACGAGTTCTAAATGCGGTCTTTGCTACATCCGCTTCTTTTATCTTCATCTGATAGTACCCTGATCTCAGATCTATCTTCAAAAATGCCCTTGCTCCCTTTAATTGGTCGAACAAATCATCTATCTGAGGTAACGGATACTTGTTTTTCATTGTTATTTTGTTCAACTGCCGATAGTCAATACAAAGTCTATGGGTTCCATCTTTCTTTCTTACAAATAGGACCGGTGCTCCCCAAGGAGAATTATTGGGCCGTATGAACCCTTTGTCTAATAATTCCTGTAATTGAGTCTTTAACTCGTTCAGTTCTGCTGGAGCCATCCGATACGGTTGTTGGGCTATGGGTGGGACTCCAGGAAAAGTGTCTATAGACACCTAAGAGAAAATTGATCTAAGACCTAAGCCAGCTGTGATGGAAGCTGAAATTAACTAAGAGAACAAGCAAACAGAAGTGAAATAAAGTCAATTTCAGAACATCTAACAAAACATGGTAGAGGGCTGGCTTTAACTATGGGGTAGGCCAGCATGCATGTGTGTGTGTGTGTTCTGCTGGGGAAATTAATGTGTTTTGCTGTGATGTTGTTGTGCTAAAATTAATGTGTTCTGCTGTGATGTTGTTGTGCTGAAATTAGTGTGTTCTGCTGTGATGTTGTTGTGCTGAAATTAGTGTGTTCTGCTGTGATGTTGTTGTGCTGAAATTAGTGTGTTCTGCTGTGATGTTGTTGCTGAAATTAGTGTGTTCTGCTGTGATGTTGTTGTGCTGAAATTAATGTGTTCTGTTGTGATGTTGTTGTGCTGAAATTAATGTGTTCTGCTGTGATGTTGTTGCTGAAATTAATGTGTGTATTCTGCTGGAATTTATTGAAAGATTGTATGTTGTAATTGATGGTCTTCCATGTGTGTATTCTGCTGGAATTTTGTTGAAGAATGATGTGCTGAAATGGATGGTTCCGATTTGTGTATTGCGCAGCGAAATTCTGTTTTGCTGCCGCAACTGAACCTCCTGAATTCGCTGCCGATTTGTGTATTGTGCAGCGAAATTCTGTTTCGCTGCCGCAACTGAACCTCCTGCAGCGAATTGATATTCGCTGCCGATTTGTGTATTGTGCAGCGAAATCCTGTTTCGCTGCCAAAACTGAACTTCCTGCAGCGAATTGGTATTCACTGCCGAGTTGTGCGTTGTGCAGCGAAACTATGGCACCAACACCGATGCAGAAATCGGCAGCGACGCAGTTTTCTCTACCGATGCAGTTTTCGCTGCCGATTCTGGATGTGGCAGCGACGCAGTTTTCGCTGCCGATGCAGAAATCAGCAGCGATGCAGTTTCGCTGTCGATTCTGGATGTGGCAGCGATGAAGTTTTCGCTGCCGATTCTGGATTTGGCAGCGACGCAGTTTTCGCTGCCGATGCAGAAATCGGCAGCGACGCAGTTTTAGCTGCCGATTCTGGATTCGGCAGCGACGCAGTTTTCACTGTCGATTTCTACAATAAGCCTCCTAGGCAGAAATGACTTAAAGGCTAGTGAAAATTTCATGATATGATGGTGTAAAATATGGAACACTTGAATGTGAACATATGAACTCTTGAAATATGTGTGATGATGAATATGATTCAAAGATCAAATAAATACAACTATGCTGATTTGTGACCATTGATGTCTTAGGTGGTGCGGTCGGGATTGGACCATCATCAAGACAGGAACAACCCACAGGTGGAGCAGGTAGGTGACTTGCACCTTTCTTTTTCATACGTTGAATCTTGAAATATTTTAACTTGAGTACTACCATATTGTTGGAACCAATATTAAATTGTCGAACACTTAAATGTTGATTAAAGGTTGATTAGCTTCGGCTAATGGCATCCGAACGGATGGCCGGGACAAATGAGTGATTAGCTTCGGCTAATGGCATCCGAACGGATGGCCGGGACAAAGAGTGATTAGCTTCGGCTAATGGCATCCGATCAGAAATCAGCAGCGACGCAGTATACGCTGCCGATACAGAAATCGGCAGCCACCCAGTTTTCGCTGCCGATACAGAAATCGGCAGCGACACAGTTTCCGCTGCCGATTCTGGATCGGCAGCGACCCAGTTTTCGCTGCCGATACAGAAATCGGCAGCGACACATTTTCCGCGGCCGATTCTGGATCGGCAGCGACGCAGTATTCGCTACCGATACAGAAATCGGCAGTGACCCAGTTTTCGCTGCCGACAAACGAATGTCTTGTTTCGGCGAATGGCATTTGAACACTTGTGTATCTATATGTACTACTAGCTGTTACATCAAATACATGAAGAAAGCATAAATGTTAATGCTTTATTTAATTGCCAAACCGTTAGTTACCATTATTAATATTATTAAGTATTTGCATGCTCTTAAATGTTTTGTACTACTGCAGGGACGTCACACCAATGAAATGTCTAGGAAACCCAATACACGGGAACCTACTTTTGCAAGGAATTATGTAGATGTATTCTAAATCACAATGTATTTTGTATGGATCAATGTACTGAATGTATAACTTTTATTAGATCCTTTTGTTTAAATTGTGATGGCTATTAGTAGGATAAGAATGCAAACTCATGTCTATGTATATATTTTTAATATGAACTTCAGATCATGCAACCTTAATATTATGTGTTTGTGTAAGATTCACTTTTAAATGAAATGTTGATTGTATGGATTGTATTTTGATGATGTGAGGATTCAAGTTCTTTGATTATCGGCACCATGTGTATATATATATATAAAAAAAAAAATTACTGTTGTTTTGGGCTTGGAAAGCCGGGTTGTTACATTAGCATTCATTTTTCTTTTAAATTTTATGATATGATATTTGGGATATATTCACATTGAACTTATTCGTAGGAGATATATATATATATATATATATATATATATATATATATATATATATATCTGTGTGTGTGTGTGTGTGTGTTGAATTATGATTATTAAAATAAGGTCCGGAATTATGGGACCTTATGATGATGGGTTGATTGAGTAAATTGATAGTAATCGATAACTTAAGATGTTCTAAATACAAACAAAACTCTGTCAAATTTTTGGTAGATTTCAAAAAAAAAAAAATTGACCCTCAAATTAAAAGCATATGTTGGGATCTTTTAACATTGATCAAGTCATATAGCCGAGTCTGTTACAAAAAAAGGAGTGATAGAAGAGTTTTTCATTGTTTATCCTGATTTTATATATTCTTCCCCACCTCAGTTTTTAAAGTTTTCTACACACTTGCAAACTTTTTCCCCCCATTCTAAAGCTTAAACTCAGTTTTACTAAGATATAATTGAGTTTATTAACTTTGATTCTTAGACCTTGTTTAGATGCTTTGTTTAGAAATGCATCTAAACAATATAGTGTTGTTCGGATCTTAAAGGGCATATTGCAAACATCATAATTGCTCCAAGTGAGGAACAACGAAGCATTAAGGACAAAGAGTTAATTATTGGCAACAACAACCAAAAGAAACTTTATTATTTTAAAATGCTTTCACAAGTAAGTATCTTTCTTTATTTTAATCTAATCATGGATATATTATATGATTAGTATACAAGTTAGAATTATATTTCTATTTCTTATGCAACTTTGAATAAACACTTGGAATGGATGATAGTTTTTAGTTTTGATTGCAAGTTTGCAATGATATATAAAATTGCATGTTTATAGTTTAAAATTTGTATAAATTCTAGTTATTTCTAGAACAATTTTTTGATTAGTATATTCTTATGATTTAAACAATTAATGCTTACTGGTTTTATTACTCACTAAATTTTTGGACAACAATTTTTACTTCTAAGAACATATTTTAATACTCCATACAAGTCACGAGCAGTTGGTAAGACATGATGGCTATCAATCCTCCTAAATAAAACAAATTTGTTTACATAAGAGAGAAAGGTTTTGTTTGTTTGTTGAAAAGTAGTTTTTTTTTTAAAAAGTGAATTCCGAGAAAGTGAATTATTTTCCGATGTTTGGTAGTGTAATGAAAAATAAGTTGGAAAACACTTTCTAGTATTTGGTTATGTCAAAAAAAAATGAGCTAGAAAATAACTTATTAATGTTTTATTTTTTCAAGTTTATTAAAATAATGAGGAACAAATCTTACAAATTAAAAGGTTGAATGAGAATGAAATTGAAAAAAATATAATTTCATAAATTATCTCAAATAAAATAAATAATAATCAAAATAATAGAGATCAAATCTAAAAAATAAAAAAATTGAAAGATAAAGAAATTAAAATAATAATAATAATTACCATTTCATAAATTATTTCAAATAAAATAAGTAACAATCAAAAGAATGAGGACCAAATTTAATAAATATAAAATGTTAATTAAAAAATGATAAGAGAAAAGCAAATAACAATTATAAAAATAAGGACTAAAATTAATATAAAAATTAAATTCTAAGGGATGAAATTAAAAAATAAATATTCAAAACAAAATATATATAATAATTAAAAATTTGAGGACCAAATTTGATATAAACAGAAAATAATATAATATTTTTAAATTTAATAATATGCAAATTTAATATATAGTGTTGGTAGAAGAATACTGTTGACATTAATTTACCTGGAGTAAAATTGCTTCTGCTGTAGGAACTGCTTGCAACATATCCCCCGCTACATACTTCAAATTTTTGCAGCCTTGCAAGTCAGAAACCACATGGGGGAGATCAAACACATGGCCTTGGCCATAGTCCCTAAGCCTCCCCCGACATCCACCAAGGAATCCACCCCGTCAAAGATGCCTTTACATTTGCTTACAACCAACTTGCTAGCCAGTATGCTATCAACCATCATTAAAGAGATTGTTGAGTCTTGGATCTTGGCCAGCGTACTCCCAAAGTGTCTTTTCATGGGCACCACTAAATGCGGTGGCTTCATCATTTTGGAACCAGGTGCTCAAGCAATCATGGTTTTGTGAGAACTGGGTCGAGCCCCAAAAGTAAAAGAGGTCTCATACACCAGGGGTTATCCTTGAGGAGGAGACGAGTGGATGGGGTAAGGGAGGAGGCTTCTTGGCTGTGAATGCCGTTAAGATTTTGCTGGGAAAAGAAACCAGAGTGCACATTTCAAAGTCGGAGAGGGTCATGGGTTTGCCATGTTTTTGGATCACATCTGGTATGCCTAGCTGAACGGCACATTTCAAAGTCATGGAGTTTATGAAGAAAAAAAGATGAAGTTATTTAGAATGCATGGAATTAATTTCTGATGTGGGGAAGAGTTTATGAAGGGAATAAGATTAAAAGTTATTACGCATTTAATTTGAAAATTAACTCCATAATTATGAGCCCTATGGTTATCATTTTTTATCCCATTTTTTGTACAAAAAGTCCTTCACGGGAGGTTTGGAGAGTATATATACAACTGAAAAAACAAGCTTCTCGTCTCTTCAAATAAATCCCATCATCTCTTGCTACCCAGATGACGTTACTGCCTACGGTATCCTTCTCTAGGTCAATGTCCCGATTCTCTCTGCGTAGAAATCCAGGCCAGAAGACGGTGAAAGTAGCATCGATTTTCCTGTCCCGGGACATATAGCACTTAAATTTCATTATTTCGGTTGCTTTATGTTTTTGCTCTAATAATCGTACTATTACAAAAAAAAAATCATTTTTTTCAAAATAAAAAAATATATATAAAAATAAATAAATAAAAGAGATATTTCACAAGAGAATTAATACTTGTTTCCTCAATTTTTATATCATTAGAGTTTTTAACAACTTGGAAGGATTTAGTTAGTGAAACAAAAATCAGTAAAATTAACTTTCATTTTGTTAATCAAGCATCAATCAATCATCAGATTTGTTTCTCGACATTGTGAGAACTTCATACCAAGTCAATAAAAACAAATTACAATATCCAACTCTAAATCAACTAAATATAAAATAATTAAATTGAAAAAACAATTAGGAACAAAAAAAACAAATGAAAAAAAAAACCTTTAGATGATTCACTATCCATTAAAGGATAAAACTAATATAAAAGAATCAGGTTAAAAAAATAATCAGGTTAAAAAAAAAAGACAAATGAACAAAAAAAAAAACCTTTAGATGATTCAGTGTTGATTAAATAATGTTTACACCCCAAGTTTTTTAATTATATTGATAATTAGTTTTGATTTTTTTTCTTCAGAGATACTTTCTTTCATCAAAACCAATAAAATATCCATAAAAAAAATGTGAAATCTTTCAATTTAAAGTACTTAAAGGATCCCAATTGCTTGATTTTTATAACAATTTTTTGTGGTCATAAATTCACCGGTTAACAGCAACTTATGGTTTAAAAGATTTCCTCAGGTGCTGTTTTTTCTTTTTTGGTAAAAGTAGCATACATGCTCTCTCAACGCACATGAATTTAATGTCAAACAAGAAGAAGATATGCATAATCTCCTTTGAAAACGATATCCATAATCTTATAATACATTTAACTCCACAAAAACATGCAAAAGGGTGTGGTCATTATTGAGCTGTGAAGATCTTCAATATCTATGACTTTGTTAGAGCGAAACCCCTTTTCTTTTCTCTACTTTTTTTATGTTTTATCATATCCACAACATTCTCTCATCTTTGTAACCTCTTGTCGTTCAATAGAGAAAAGAAGCGTTCGTCTTTGAAAAAAATACAGTATTTAATTTTGTTCTTAGATTTTATCAAACTATAAAACAAGCACAACAATGAAAAAAAGATGGAGTGATGGACGGTGGGTGAAACCTGGCAATTGCACTTTGGATTTTGGATTTCAAACTTGGTGGAAGAGGAGTTAAAAGCAAGGAAAATTAATTCTCAATTTAACACTAATGTATTGTGTAATTTATCACTTGAATCCTAAAGTTTGAGAGTGAATTGATAACTATATAATATGTTAGGGATTAAATGTGAGGTCTCTCCCTCTCATAATCATATTAAAGTGTAAAGTGGCATAAATTAAATTAAGGTTTACTTGTACAATGATTCAATATTTTATTTTAAAAATGCTTCAAAATTAAATAAGAAATATTTGTCAGCTTTATGAAATTAAAATTGTCTATACTTCACAAAACATTTTAAGTATAAAATAAAAATTGTTAAAGATACTACTCATTATATATATATATATATATATATATATATATATATATATATATATATATATATATATTAAAATTTTCATTTGTAGTTTTCATCGATTCCTTTATTCATGCTAAGTGAGTGTTTGAAAATATGGGCTAACCAGCGATTTTAAAAAATTCAAATTTATTTTTTATTAAAAATTATTTTTTTTATATTTTGGATCGTTTTGATACGTTAATTTCAAAAAAAAAATTTTAAAAAAAAATTATTTTGATACATTTTAAAATGATAAACATTTTAAAAAGCAACTGCAACCATATTTTTAAACAAGCCAGCCAGTTATACACGTTCGGAACATTGTTTAATTTAATTTAATTCAGTCGATCTAACTTCCTGAATCGATAACCAGTTCAAACCAACCGATTTTGGTTTGGTTCAGTTATTTTATATTAAAAATCAAAACCCAACGACCGGTTTTGGTTTGATTTGGTTTAGTTAAATTTTGGTCCGATTTGATTATTTTATGTTAAAAACCAAAAACTATATTGTTATTTGGGGTTTTTTTGAACTTTTCTAATGGGTTTGGTTTTGATTCAGTTCGGTTTGCTTTTTTAGTTTCAAGCTTATGAAACCAAACCAAACCGAATATTTTTTAAAACATTCTAAAAGATTTAATCTGTTTTTTTCATGGTTTAGTTTTTTCAGTTATTTTATTTTTTTATTTTCTCAGTTTAATCGATATTTTAATTTTTTGCTCACCCTAATTTGACCTATTAAAAACCTAAAATGATTTGAGACTCGGTTGTTCTAAGTAAAACTCGATTAAAAATCTATTAATATTTTTAAAAATAAATTATTAAAAAAATAGTATTTTAATAGTATTTTTAAAATATATATATACACACACACATCTATTTAAAAAGAAAATTATAATTGGTCTACCCAGCTTAAGTTTGAAGGTTCGAGGTCATGCCCTAAATAAAAGGAGTCATCAAGTTGTCTTCTTTAGGGCTCGAGAAGCAAGACCACACTTGGTCATATAAACCAAAAGAAAGAATGATTAGTATTTAAAAGTGTATTTTTATCAAGGTTTTATATCATCATTTTGCATTTGAAGTATCAATAACTCCTTAACTAAAGCATGTTTTATAATAACATACCTTATAATATAAAATACCTTTAATTTAAGGTAAATATTTATCTTAAATGCAGGCTTATCACACAAATAAAAGAATTAATTGATGAGTTTAAGTATTGAAATTGAAAGGATAAAGAGAGGGCCAAACTTAGAAAAGAGATGTTGGTACAGTCCAAACTGGAACACTGTTTGGATGGGTCATATCTCGAGTTCTAAATGTCCAAATGACCTCAATTTTTTGAACAGATTTGGTAAGACATAGGCCTACAACTTTCATGTGGAGTCCAAGATTTAGAAAGGATATTTTCAAGTCCAAATTATAAAACTTTCCTCAATGTCTGAATCTGTCCTGCAGTCTAGACATTGTTCAGTATTCAGCCCATATCTTGAATTCTAAAACTTCAAATGACCTCATTTTTTTTTCTGGAAAAATAAGACAATTTCCTACAACTTTCATGATATAGTTGGTTTTAATTCTGATATTAGCAATGACATTTTATTCATATACGAAGATAAGGATTTTCATCAAGTCAAGAGTTGGTTACCCACTCAACAATTAGTAATCAAATCAATAGTTCTGAATTTTGGCCTATAAAAGGGGGCATTTGCCATGCATTTAGCGGCTTGATTGTTCAGATCAAAAACTTGCTCTTGCTCTCTCTCTTTATATTTTTTATAATTCTTAAGTTTTACTTTCATTAATATCTTGTTTATGCTTTTCAATCTTGGTTTTGGGTTATTTTTTGCTAACATATTTTGATCTTGAATTTGGGTTTATTATAAAATAACTCTTTGGCTCATAAATAATTATTTTTTGCTAGCCTATTGTTTTGTCCAATCCAGCCCATGAATGTAATTAGTATTATTTTACACATAAACATTATTTTGGACAAAACCATAATATCATAATATCATGAATTTTCACACTTAAGCATAACAAAAGCAAAACATTACTAAGATCTTATCAAGGATAAAGCTCAATGAGAGCTCTTGTGCCCAGCACAGGGTGTATCTTATAATTGAGGAAACCAGCATCAAAGAAGAGCTTAGCCCACTCCTTTTCATTTCTCTCCATGCCACCAGCCTCAACCATCATTTGTAGATCAAAAAACAGCTGCGTTTCAATTGACCCCTCATCTCCATTCAGGTTCTCTCTCACCATATCTATAATTATCACCTTCCCAGCTTTCTGCTGTCCCTCACTCATAATTGCTTGTTTGCATCGTTTAAGTATTTTCACGCAGTCTTCATCACTCCAGTCATGCAGCAGCCACTGTTTGTCATTTGCCATAAGATATGTAGCGTGAATAAATGAAGACGGGAAAAAAATCCTCAAGGAAATAGAAAACATAAGATGCATATATATAAAAACTCCGTAGTATAGAGTTTTGGGTTAGAGATGATGTCCATCTTTGAATATAAATCTTCATATGCATGTGTACGCAGAGGTCAGGAATGGAATAGTTTATATATGTGTCAAAATACAAGCTCAAGGACGCGCGGACGTTGGTATATAAGCACCTCTCAAACAAAAACTAATAAAAGATGTTTATATATACATATATATATATATATATATATATATATATGCAAATTTAATATATAGTGTTGGTAGAAGAATACTGTTACATTAATTTACCTTGAGTAAAATTGCTTCTGCTGGAGGAACTCCCTGAAACATATCCCCCGCTACATACTTCAAATTTTTGCATCCTTGCAAGTCAGAAACCACATGGGGGAGATCAAACACAGTGCAGTCCATGTGGGGAAATGCTTCAGCGATGCCCTTGGCCATAGTTCCTAAGCCTCCCCCGACATCCACCAAGGAATTCACCCCATCAAAGATGCCTTTACATTTGCTGACAACCAACTTACTAGCCAGTATGCTATCACTAGCCATGGCATCATTAAAGAGATTGTTGATTCTTGGATCTTGGCCAAGGTACTCCCAAGGTGTCTTTTCATGGGCAACACTAAATGCAATGCGATCATCATTTTGGAACCAAGTGCTCAAGCAATCCCATGGTTTTGTCAGAACTGGGTCGAGCACAAAAAGTAAAAGAGGTCTCATACTCCAGGGATTGTCCTTGAGTAGGAGACGAGCGGATTGGGTAAGGGAATAGGCTTCTTGGTTGTCAACGTTGTTAAGATTTTGCTGGGAAAAGAAACCAGAGCGCACGAGGATACGCATAAGGCGGTGGACATATTGAGCTTTTGATGGGTGGATTGGTAGGGCAGAAACAAGCTCCGAGAGGGTCATGGGCTTGCCATGTTTTTGGATAACATCTGGTATGCCTAGTTGAACGGCACATTTCAGAGTCATGGAGTTTATGAAGTTGAATATATGATTCCACACATGAGCTTGAGCTTGAAGTAGCTCACTAGCACTTTCCTCGTTGATCAACTCCATTGGTTTTAAGTAGTACATATATGCTTAAGCATGTTGTCATATTTATAGGAGTGAAACTTACTGTAGCCACGGAGAAGGGTTAATTTCTCAACTGTACCCCATAAAAATATTATTAAAAGGATAAATTCTTAAATAACAATTGGATGATATGAATAACAAAGAAAACTCTCTGAAAATTTTAATCATACTATTAGGCTCTTTGATCTAAAACTTAAAAAATATTAATAATTGTTAATTAATCTCTTTTTATAGTCCAAAATAATCACTAGACTTTTATTAAAAAGAAGAAAAACCACGATGAAAAATAATAATAAATAGTAGATAAACAACTGTATAAATCTAAATACAAGATGTATATTTATAAATAAAAATAAAAATTAATTTAAGAATTAGGGGCATCATAATTAATTATAAGAGTCTTTGTAACAAGTTTTCTTTTGAATTAAGAGTTTAATTCTTTTCATTTCCTTGTATTTTCCAAACAATATAATCCAATTCAAATTTTTTATAGATTAATTAATATTTTATTTCAAATATGAAAATTTAATAAGTTGTTAATTTAATTCAAATCACAAATGAAATTTAATTCAATTTTATATTTGATTTGATATCAAGTAGGTTAGTAGAGTTTTGTTAATGATAAGAATTTGACTTAAAACACATAAATTTCTTGGATTCAAATCTCAATTTTAAATAATTTGTGTAAATATTTTTTATAGTTATGATTAATTATTATAAATAATAATTATTCTTATTGTTGATAGTTAGCTAATATATACATAGTTATGTCTAATGTTATCACTATTTGTTCATAAATGAATAAATCAAGTGGTTTTAAGTTATAGATCGTGTATTTAATATTATGGTAGTTTATGTTTTTTGTCCAATAAAAAAAATTATTTGATTAGTCAAATAAATTTTGATTTTTACACTGAATTTCATTTATTATTATATTTTAAACTTTTATTTTATAAAATATTAAATAATTTACTTTTTATCTGTGAAAATATATTTTTCATTTATTTTATATACAAAAATCTATAACATAATTTTTTTAATTAAATAAATATTTTTAAAAATTCATTTTTAAAAAAACCATAACTAACAATTTTTTTCTAAATATATTTTTTAATATAATTTTTTAAAAAAATAAAATAATATTTTTTCATCTTAAAAAAAATCTTTCATGCTATTTATAGTGAAAGCTGCTATGGTGGGCTCCCCAACCGATGGCTGAAAAAGATACAGAAGTTTGTTCTGGTGCTGTATTTTCCTTTTTTTGGTTAAAAATAGCTGGATCCCAAAAAAAAAAGAGTAAACTTGTCATGATATTATCATAAAAATAAATAAACTATGGATATGAAAAGAAAAGTGCAACCACAAACATCTAAAACACAAGTGTTTTCTTTACGTAGCTCCCTTCATTCGTGCAAAAGCAACGAATTTATATTTTATTTATTTATCATGATATTATCATAAAAATAAATAATAAATTCATTTTATTCATTATTTAAAATAAAATCATTTTTTGTAATTTTCTTTTCAAAAATAAGTATTTTATTTTTTTGTCTCTTTGTAAGTTTGTTTCTAAAATAATTTATATTAAAAGATTTCAAAACACAAAATGAAAAAAATATATATTTTTTTGAATTTAAGGGATATGATTACAAGTGGTTCGGATTCCAAATACTTTGGAAAAGAATTTTATTATTAAAAAATATTAATAATTGTTAATTAATCTCTTCTTATAGCCTAAAACAATCACAAGATTTTTATTAAAAAGAAGAAAAATAACGATAAGAAATAATAATAAATAGTAGATAAAAAACTATATAAATCTAAATACAAGATGTAGATTTATAATAAAAAAATAAGTAAAAAAATAATATTAACCCGCATTAACTTTTCAAACATGTAACTTAGATCATTAGAATAGAAGCACCCAACCTGACAAAACCACAAAGTACAATTTTTAACTAATCAAATTTTAAATAATAAAATTAAAAAGAAAAATTAAACTATAAATAAAGATCTAAAAAAAAAAATAAGGATCGCCGTTAAAATAAATATTGAATGATAGAATTGAAAAAAAAACACATTAAACTATACAAAAGGATATAAAACAAAAAAAAATAGAAATTAAAAGAATAAGAGTCAACATGGAAATAAAAAATAAATTAGAAGACAACTAAAACTTTTTAAATCAATGGTAAAATTGAAAAAAAAAATTAATTTAACAAAAGAACAATTTAAAAAACAAGGATTAAAATTGAAAAAAAAATAAATCAGAGGAAAACTAGTTTTTTTTATTGAATCATTAAATTAAAAAGAAAAAATGATTTAACAAAATGATCCAAAAAAAGTAATAAAAATGACGAGCAAATTGAGAAAAGTAACATATTACAAATTAGGATTGGATGATACAATTAAAAAAAAATCAAAATTTTACAAAAAATCCAAGAACAATAATTAAAAAAAAAAGAACCAAATTCAAAATCTCAATAAATTAGGAGGCAACACTAAAATTTTGCATGGCTAGCAGAATTTTGAGCGGAGAAGAGATAAAAGAGAGGGGGGAAATAAAATGTCATCGGCGTTGTATTTCCATACCAAAGCCACCACGTGCCACCACAATAGGAAAATGACGGTACTACACTTCTAATGACATAATAAAATAGAGTTTTTGGCTATCAGAGGCCCCACTCATACTGCTCGAACACGTTGCACGCACTTGCTACTTTTAAAAAATTATATTAGGTTTGTGGCTGTTATTTGTTTCTAATTATAATATTTTAAGAGAATATTTTATCTTTTTTTAATTTTATAATTATCATTAATAGGAACCTTTTAAAAATATAATTTTGGATAATCTGATCTGCAATTTTTGAAATATGTTGATAAAAATTGAATTTACTTTCAAAAACAATTATGTCTAGAAGCTTTTTAAAAAAATTTCTTAAACATTAAATATTAAGATATTGAAAAATATAGAAAATAATTTAGAAAGATCTCAAGTTTTGTTAAGGGATTCGAAAAAAGTTAAATAAATTTATATGCTTAAACGTAGTATGATTGTCGAAGTATTTAACCGTAACATCGAAACAAGCTTTTAGAATAAAGATAATAATTTAATTGAATAACATCTCAAGCTATCCGGAAGATATAGTGATTTTTCTTTAAATAATTATTTTATTAAATAAATAATAAATAAATATTATTAAACACAATAAAAACTTGAAGTAAAAACAATTCAAAATATATGTGTATATATGTATAAACAGGGAGGTTTTATTATAGTAATTAAACTTGGATTGATTTGATAGGTCAATCTAGAATCCGATTAATTTGGTAGTTAAATCAATTTGGATAAGACAGAAGACCGGCAAGAGTAAAAATGGTTAAACCCGGTCAATCCGTAAAATACCCTTTCTTTTATATTTTTTAGTTAATTATTAATTGATTTGAAAGTTCAGTAAATATTAAAAAAATATTTTATTTTTTTAATTTAGAATTTAAAATGCTTTAATATATACTAGCCCACCTTTAAAGCTTCGCGTCTGGGCACATCGATAATGGGAGGTGCCTAGCTTGGATCCAGATGTCCCTTGCCTAAAGGACAGGGATCATATAGCGTGCAACTCATAGTTTTTAAACTCGACCCGGTATAATGATCGGGTTACGGGTTAGATGTCAACCCAAAAAAATCTAATTCAAGTTGCTGCTGCAGCAACAGCAGCAAACCCAGTATTCAATACTTTTAAACTTTCACTTCCGTCCTTTAAAATGCCAACCACCATCTCTTATCCATCACGGCATCACTAGACCAATGGTAACATTCTCAAATCCTTCAACACCAGTAAACAATCCAACCAACTCATCGAGCAACCTAATCATTTCATCCAAATCATCATCTTGGTTTAAGAAAGAATCGATGTCAGATCAACTGATTAAGAACTGCAAGTTCAAAAAAGAGACAGAGAATAAAGAAGAGAAAGAGAGTGAAAGAAGGAGAGTCGTGAAGAGCAACAAGCAACATCAACTTCATCTAACCTTATTTGCATATTTGAATCGGTATGAGTTGCCTTGACATCTTCTGCTTCTCTGTTTTTCTTCACGAATCGCTACTGAAATGGCTTTGAAGATTTATGA
The DNA here is from genome assembly GCA_018804465.1 of Populus tomentosa. Taxonomy (NCBI): domain Eukaryota; kingdom Viridiplantae; phylum Streptophyta; class Magnoliopsida; order Malpighiales; family Salicaceae; genus Populus; species Populus tomentosa. The sequence goes on from CM031993.1 coordinate 10,555,973, forward strand.
GATTAGGTAATTTAGGTTTTCTCATTTCTGTCCTTTTATTGTCAAACCGCAGACATCTCATCTACTAAAAGACTATGAATGTTGGTTTGGATATTTTGTTCATTATGATCCATATTCCAACTTTGATGATCGTTGAAACAAAGTAACAACAATTCTGGAGAAATTGTCCAAGATGTAATTATTGGAAAAATTAAGAGTATTTATGAATTTCTCGGGAATTAATGAATAAGGCAAAAACGACGTTGGTTTACGTGTGTGTAAAAGTCGAGTCTCAGTTGGGTTTATCCGGGTCGACCGGGTTTTGCCAAGCCAATTCCCAAGTGGGTTTTTGCCTCCACCCGGACCGGTCCCAGGCCCGGGTTGGCCGGGTCCCAGGTCAACCCACCGAGTCGGTCCGGATTTTAAAACTCTGGTGCAACTCACTTTCACAAAGTGTAAAAGCGACATTGCTCGCCATTTGTAAGAAACATGCATAGCCTCCACCTTGTTCGGTTTGGTGGAGGCCTAGGGCCTGGCACTACACCCATCGCTTTCCCTAATCCAAAAGAATTCGAGAGGTATGTGCGCCTCTTTATTGGCGTTCTCAAACACCCAGAGTTTTAAAACTCGGACCGGCCTGGTGGGTCGACTTGGAACCCGGCCGACCCGGACCTGGGACCGGTCCGGGTGGAGGCAAAAACCTGCTTTGGAATTGGCCCGGCAAAACCCGAACGACCCAGGTAAACCTAGCTGAGACCCGGCTTTTACACACACGTAAAACAGCATCGTTTTTGCCTTATTCATTAATTCCTGAGAAATTCATAAAATCTCTCAATTTTTCCAATAATTACATCTTGGACAATTTCTCCAGAATTGTTGTTACTTTGTTTCAACGATCATCAAAGTTGGAATATGGATCACAATGAACAAAATGTCCAAACCAACATTCATAGTCTTCTAGTAGATGGGATGTCTGCGGTTTGACAATAAAATGACAGAAATGAGAAAACCTAAATTACCTAATCTCATAAATCTTCAAAGCCATTTCAGTAGCGATTCACGAAGAAAAACAGAGAAGCAGAAGACGTCAAGGCAACTCATACCGATTCAAATCTGCGAATAAGGTTAGATGAAGTTGATGTTGCTTCTTTCTCTTCACGACTCTCCTTCTTTCACTCTCTCTCTTCTTTATTCTCTGTCTCTTTTTTGAACTTGCAGTTCTTAATCAGTTAATCTGGCATCGATTCTTTCTTAAACCAAGATGATGATTTAGATGAAATGACTGGGTTGCTTGATGAGTTGGTTGGATTGTTTATTGGTGTTGAAGGATCTGGGAATGTTGCCATTGGTCCAGTGATGTCGTGATGGATAGGAGATGGTGGTTGGCATTTTAAAGGATGGAAGTGAAAGTTTAGAAGTATTGAATGTTGGGTTTGCTGCTGTTGCTGCAGCAACAACTTGAATTAGATTTTTTTTAGGTTGACCCGGATTGACCCGGGTCAACCCATCTGACCCGTGACCCGATCATTATACCGAGTCGACTACCGGGTCAGCTTTAAAAACTATGCAAACACCTGAACGCCTTCATCTTTTATAATCTTAAAATTAAAAAATTAAATTAAATCAAATGAAAAAAATAAAAAAAAAAACCTCAAAAAACAATATAGTTTTTTGTTTTTAATATAAAATAACCGAACCAAAATCGAGCTGAACCACACCAAAACCGAATCGAACAGAACCAAATATAATCGGTTGGGTTTGAGGTTTTTATATAAAATAACCGAACCGAACCAAAATAGTTGGTTTGAACTGGTTTCAGTTTTTTTTGTATTTTATAAAATTTCAATTTAGTTATTTTTGTAGGTAAAAACCGAACCGGACCGGACCAGACCGAAAATAATCACCCCTAACCTCAATCAAATATTTTTTATTTTAATTTTTTAAAACGGTATTGTTTTGATTTTTAAAAAAAAATAATGCTATTTTTTAAAAATATTAATTGAGTTTCATTTAGATCTAGACCATATAATCTAAGTTTGACTAAATCAAATACATGATACCTACATAATTTTGAAGAAAAATTAGATTGGTATATGCTCAGATTGACAAGTCAACTTCAAGATGGTTATATTTTTTATGATGACGGCGGCGGCGGCGGCGGCGATGATGATGTAGTAGTATGGGAATAAAAAAAAAAGCATAAATACTAAGGCAACGTTTGTTTGTAGAAAAGTAGTTTTTTTTTAGAAAATAATTTTCTTGGAAAATAAATTATAGAAAAGTAAATTATTTTTTTATATTTGGTAATATCATGGAAAGTAAATTGAAAAATATTTTCCAGTGTTTGGTTATATTATGAAAAATGAGCTGGAAAATAGCTTATTAATAAAAAAATTTCAAGTTTATTAAAATAACAAGGAACAAATATTACAAATTAAAAAGTTGAATGAAAATGGAATTAAAAAAAATCTAATTTCATAAATTATCTAAAATAAAATAAATAATAATCAAAATAATATACATCAAATCTAATAGATAAAAAAAAAAATTAAAGATGATGCAATTAAAATAATAATAATAATAATTTTATAAATTATTTTAAATAAAATAAGTAACAATCAAAAGAATAAGCACCAAATTTGATAGATAAAAAGTTTCAATTTAAAAAATAATAAGAAAAAAGTAAATAACAATCATAAAAATAAAAAACCAAAATTAATATAAAAATAAAATTAAATCAAATTTTAAGGGATGAATTTAAAAAAAAAAGATTCAAACAAAATATATAGCAATCAAAAGTTTAAGGACCACATTTGACATAATCATCAAATAATATAATATTTTTAATTTTTCACAACTTTTGAAAAGTTTTTTCCGTCCAAAATAAAAGGAAAACACTTTCTTATAAATCAAGCCAAATTTTTTTTTGACAGAAAAATATTTTCTATTGACCAACTTTTTTTATGGTAAACAAACACGGAAAAGTTTAGAAAATAATTTCTCAAAAATCACTTTCTAAAAAACAAACACGCCCTAAATTATTCATGTTTTGTTGTAGTTATGTAACGAGAAACGTGGCCCGCGCTACGCTGCGGCTCAATGTTTTATATAAAAAATATTCAAAAAAGTTAAAATTTAAAAGTGTAAGGTTTTTCTACAAAGTTATACCTAAGAGCATTGGGTCTATCTGTTACTCCTGATTCTAAAGTTATATTTATAATATTAATGATAATATTAAACTTGTATGACCCAAGTTTAAGTGAGTTTGGTTGCAACATCAAACTTGGAGCCTTTGATATGAGTCTGATTGCAAGATCTTGTTAAAAAAATGTGATAATTAAAAAGAAAAAAATATATTACATAATAAAATTTAAAAAAAAAGATTAATTGGGAAAAAAACAATAAAGCAAAGCATTATTCCGATGAATAGTTATTTGCAAGGAGGGGTACAGTGAAATCCCTTCATGAGATCACAATAATTTAATGACCAGTAAACAAAACAAATCATAAAGTTTAATTCTTAATTAAATCAATATTAAAAGATGAAATTGAAAGAAAAAAACTACTTAAGAAAAAGAAAAAAAATCTTAATCAATTGGTTTAACCCATCAAACCTGGGATTCGTGTCATAAAATTGAAAGAAAAAATATTAATGTCTTTTAGTTATAGTTAATTACAATATTTAAAGATGAAATTAGAGGAAAAAAGTAATAAAGAAAAAAAAATATGAATCAATTAGGTTAGCCCACCAAATCAGGTTAACCCGTCAAACCTGAGATTCATGTCATGAGAGTGTGATAACTAAATAGAAAAAAATTAACATTAATAAACTAAAATGAACAAAAAAAGATTAATTAAAAAAAACAAAGAAAAAAAACCTACATGAAGAAAAAAAACTAATGAAGAAAAAGAAAAAAAAATCTGAATTAACTAAGTTAACCCTTCAAACCAGGTTAATCCGTCAAACCTGAGATTCATGTCATGAAAGTTTGATAACTAAATAAAAAAAACTTAATATTAACAAACTAAATTTTAAAAAATAATTAAAAAGAAAAAAAAAACAAAAAGCAAAAAAAAAAATACTAAACAAAAAAAAATATTAATTTAAAAAAAAAAAAAAAGCTTGTATAAAGAAAAAAACCAATGAAGAAAAAGAAAAAAAAATCTTAATTAACTGGGTTAGCCCTTCAAACCAAGTTAACCCGTCAAATTTGAAATTCGTGTCATAAAAGTTTGATAACTGAATAGGAAAAAAAATTAAGGGTTAACCCAGAATTAGCTGGGTTAACCTGTTAAACCCGGAATCTGTGTCATGAAAGTTTGATAACTAAATATAAAAAATTTAACATTAACAAACTAAATTAAACAAAAAAATTAATTAAAAAGAAAAACCAGAAAAAAAATCTGAGTTAACGCGTCAAACCCAGAACCTATGTAATGAAAGTTTGATAACTAAATAGAAAAAAAATTAAACATTAATAAAAAAAAAATTAAACAAAAAAAATATTCATAAAAAAAAACTTAAAAAAATAAAGAAGAAAAAAACAGCTTAAAAAACAAAGCAAAAAATAAAAGACAGCTAAGCGTTTCACTGTGGACTGCACTCGAAAAAATTAATTAAAAAGAAAAACTAGAAAAAAAAAATATGGGTTAACCCATCAAACCCGAAACCTATATCATGAAAATTTAATAACTAAATAGAAAAAAAAATAACATTAGCCAAAAAAAATTAAAAAAAAAACATTCATTAAAAAAAAACAGCTTAAGAAAACAAAGAAAAAAAAAGAAAAGAAAAAAAAAAAACTGAAAAGCAAAAAATAAAAAAATAATATAAAAAAATACAGCACAACGTTTTATTATGGACTTGCATAGTAGAATACTGAGCTGTTTTAGCTATTATTGTAATACTATATTTTTATATATATATATATATAAAAAATTCAATATAGGATTTGAAATCTTTTAATATATATATTTTATGTTTATAAAAAAAAAGTTATGTATTTTTAATATAAGATAAAAAAAAAATTTTAATTTAAATATTTAAATTTAAAAAAATAATATAATATCTTTTTAACGTGGGGTGAAAAATCTTTTGAAATAATTTTTAAAATTTTATTATTTATAATATATATAACATATGTTTACAAAAATTATTTTTTTATTTTTTTACATAAATATTAAAATTTTAAAAAATTATTTTTTCAAATTAATTCAGGTTCGCATATATAAATTCAAGACCTATCTTCTTAGTCGGATCAACTCTATATCGGGAAAGAGAAGGTTCCCATCACACAAAAACCATATATTTATCGTGTTTATTCATTCGTGGTCATGGTTTGCTGGTTAGAAATTTGAGAATTACGAGGTTCGTCATCTTTATTTGGGTTTTAGAATTTAAGGGATATGATTACAAGTGGTTCGGATTTCAAAAACTTTGGAAAAGAATCTTATTAATTTCTCAGAGAATGCGACACAACACTTGTCCTACGGAGAGGACAAAAATCACTTCTTGTTCTATCTGAGGTAGGCACGAACTAGTTTTAAAATAAAATTGTTTTGATTAAAAAAATAATTATTTTTTGTGGCCATAAGCTTGCCGACAAACAGCACCCGAATAGACTTGGGTGTTGTTTTAATTTTTCTTTTCTTTTCTTTTTTTGTTAAAAATAGAACTCCAAAGAATATGTAAAATTATTATGAAGTTCACAAATTTTATTTGTTAATCCATGTCTCGATTTGTGTTTCCAAATAACATGTTTTTAAAAAATCAAAGGTATAATAATAACTACATATCTAAGATTTAAAAAAATATTAATAATTGTTAATTAATCTCTTCTTATAACCCAAAACAATCACAAGACTTTTACTAAAAAAAAGAAAAATAACGATAAAAAATAATAATAAATAGTAGATAAAAAGCTATATAAATCTAAATACAAGATGTAGATTTATAAATAAAAATAAATAAATAAATAAATAAATAATATTAACCCCATTAACTTTTCAAACATATAACTTACATCATTAGAATACAAGCACCCAACCTCACAAAACCACAAAATACAATCCCTAACTAATCAAATTTTAAAGAATAAAATTGAAAGAAAAATTAAAATACAAAAAAGATCCAAAATTTAAAAATTAAAAATTAAAAAAAATAAAGAATGCCGTTGAAATAAGAAATAAATTATATGACAATTAAGATTTTTTGATTGAATGATGAAATAGAACCCATAAAATATTGAATTATATAATTAAAAAAAACACATTAAATCATACAAAAGGATATAAAATAAAAAAAATAGAAATTAAAAGAATAAGGATCAATATGAAAATAAAAAAATAAATTAGAAAACAGCTAAAATTTTTTAAATCAATGGTAAAATTAGAAAGAAAAATTAATTTAACAAAAAAACAACTTAAAAAATAAAGATCAAAATTGAAACAAAAAATAAATTAGATAAAAACTAAAAAAAATTTATTTAATCGTTAAATTGAAAAGAAAAATTAATTTAATAAAATAATAAAAAAAACTATAAAAAATAACGAGCAAATTAAAAAAAATAACATATCACAAATTAGAATTGAATGATATAATTAAAAAAAATTAAAATTTTACAAAAAATTCAAAAACAAAATTTTTTTTTTTAAAAAATCAAATTCAAAATCTCAATAGGAGGCAACACTGAAATTTTCCATAGCTAGCAAAATTTTGAGCGAAGTAAAGAGAAGAGAGAGGGGAGAAATAAAATGCCATTGACGTTGTATTGCCACACCAAAGCCGTCACATGCCGCCACAATAAAAAGATGACATCAACTTGATTAAAAGAAGTTTTGGTTAGCAGGAGACCCCACACGTGCTGCTCGAACACGTTGCACACACTAGCTACTTTTTAAAAATTATAGTAGGTTTGTGGCTCTTATAATATCAATTTTGTTCCGGAATTATAATATTTTAAGATAATCTTTTTTTTTTAATTTGATAATTATCATTAATAGAAACCTTTTAAAAATATATTTTTGGATAATTTGATATGTAATTTTTGAAATATGTTGATAAAAATTGAATTTACTTTCAAAAACAATTATGTCTAGAAGAATTTTTAAAAATTTTCTTAAACATTAAATATTAAAATATTGAAAAATATAGAAAATACTTTAGAAAATCCCAAGTTTTGTTGAGGGATTCGAAAAAAGTCAAATAAATTTATATGCTTAAACTTAGTATGATTGTCAAAGTATTTAACCGGAACATCGAAACAAGCTTTTAGAATAAAGATAATAATTTAATTGGATAACATCTCTAGTTATCTGGAAGATATAGTGATTTTTCTTTAAATAATTATTTTATTAAATAAATAATAAATAAAATATAAATCTTATAAAACATGATAAAAAATTGATGTAAAAACAATCTAAAAAATTTTTGTATATGTAGGGGGGTTCTATTATAGTTATTGTAACCATTTAATTTTATAGTAACCAATAATTTTTTTTTTCTTCTTAAGTTATCAAACTTTCATGATATGAATTTTATATTTGATAAGTTAACCTGATTTGAAGGGTTAACTTAGTTAATTCAAAATTTTTTTTCTTCATTAGTTTTTTTTCTTCATGTAAGTTTTTTTTTTCTTTGTTTTTTCTTTTAAATTAATCTTTTTTTAATAGTATTTTTGTTTGGCTTTTTTCTTTCTTTTTTTTCTTTTTAGTTAACTGTTTTTACAATTTAATTTGTTAATATTAATTTTTTTCCTATTTGGTTATCAAACTTTTATGACACGGATCTCAGGTTTGACGGGTTAACTCAGTTAATTCAATTTTTTTTTTCTTTTTCTTCATTAGTTTTTTTCTTCTTATAGGCTTTTTTTCCTTTGTTTTTTTAATTAATCTTTTTTTATTTAATTTAATTTATTAATATTAATTTTTTTTATTTAGTTATCACTCTCTCATGACATGAATCTCAGATTTGACGGTTTAATCTAGTTGATTCAGATTTTTTTTCTTTTTCTTCATTAGCTTTTTTCTTTCAATTTTATCTTTTAATATTGTAATTAACTATAACTAAAAAGCATCAACCTTTTATTCTGGACTGCACAGTGCAGTCCACAGTGAAAAGGCTTATGTTTTTTTTTTTTTTTTGCGTTTGTGCTTTGTTTTTTTCTTTTTAATTAATTTTTTTATTTAATTTAGTTTGTTAATATTAAGCTTTTTTTTCTATTTAGTTACCAAATTTTCATGACACGGATTCCAGGTTTGATGAATTAACCAAATTAATTCAGATTTTTTTTCTTTTTTTTTCATGACTTTTTTCTACCTATAGTTTTTTTTCTTTGTTTTTTTAATTAATCTTTTTTTTGTTTAATTTAGTCCATTAATATTAATTTTTTTCTATTTAGTTATCACACTCTCATGACATGAATCTCAGGTTTGACGGATTAACCTGATTTGGCAAGTTAACCCAGTTGATTCATTTTTTTTTCTTCATTAGTTTTTTCCTTTTAATTTTATCTTTTAATATTGTAATTATAACTAAAATATATCAACCTTTCACTATAGATTGCGCTGTGTAAATCTACAGTGAAAGGCATATGCCTTTTAGTTATAGGTTTTTTTATTGTTTTTTTCTTTGTTTTTTTTTAATTTTTTTTAATTTAGTTTTTTAATATTAAATTTTCTTTTATTTAGTTATCACACTCTCATAATACAGATTTCAAGTTTGACGGATTAACCTGATTTAGCGGGTTAACTCGGTTGATTCAATTTTTTTTTTCTTAATTAGTTTTTTTTCTTCTAATGTTATCTTTTAATATCGATTTGATTGAAAATTAAACTTTATAATTTATTTTATTTATTTTTCATTAGATTATCATAATTTTATGAGAGGATTTTATTGTACCCCTCATCGCAAAATACTATTAATTGGAATAGTGTTTTGCTTCTCTTTTTTTTTTCCTTTCCAATTAATATTTTATTTATTTATTTTTTATTTTTTAGTATTAATTTTTTTTTCTATTTAGTTATTACATTTTTATTATATGATTTTACAGTCAGACTCACATCCAAGGTTCGTAGGTCTGGTGTTGTATTCAAACCCAAGACTTTTGGACTTGGTGTTATAACCATATCCACTTAAATTTGAGTAATGCAAGTTTGATATTATTATTAATATTAGAAATATTATTATTTATATTATAAATATTATTATTTATATTATAATCAATAGTGCTAATATAATAAGTAATGAATTTGAAAAAATTATTATTAGTTATAGGTTTTTTTTTCTTTTTTATTAATTTTTTTTTGTGTTTAATTTAGTTTATTAATATTAATTTTTTTTCTATTTAGTTATCACACTCTTATGATATGGATCCTAGGTTTGATGAGTTAACCTGGTTTGGCAGGTTAAACTAATTGATTCAGATTTTTGTTTTTTTTTTTAAGTAGTTTTTTTCTTTCAATTTTTTCTTTTAATATTGATTTGATTAATAATTAAATTTTATGATTTGTTTTGTTTACAATTCTTTAGATTATTGTGATCTCATGAGGGGATTTTATTGTACCCCTCGTTACAAAGCACTATTCATATAAATAATACTTTGCTTTATTGTTTTTTTAATTAATTTTTTTTTAATTTTATTCTGTAATATTAAATTTTTTTCTTTTTAATTATCATATTTTTATGACACGACCTTGCGGTTAGATCTATATTCAAGATTTCGGGTCTGGTATTACAGTCAAACCTACTTAAACTTGAACCATATAAATTTAATATTATTATTAATATTATAAATATTACTTTTAGATTAGATATATCATACAAACATAATACTCAATATAGCTTTTAAAAAAAATAACAATCTTAGTTATTAATTTTTTTTTATATCTCTTATTAAAAAATAAATAATCCACGTAATGCGAACCACGTTTTTAGAAATACAACTAACTCCACGGCAGCTAGGCTTGACACACCGCCCATAAGATAAGACCGCGAAATGACTGGCCCATAGTGTAAAATACCTGTTCATGGCTTGGAAAATTCAACCACCTTATCCCATATTTTGTTTAAAAATAATTTTAAAAATATTTGAAAAAATTAAGTTAATTTTTTAAAATAATTTTAGATTAATTTTATATATTGATATAAAAAATAAATTTTAAAAAATATATAATTTTAATTTTAATTTTTTAAATAAAAACTATCACAATAATAAATATAGCTTAAAAAAAAAAACTAACACTCTTAGTTATTAATTTTTTTTTATATCTCTTATTAAAAAAAAAATCCACGAAACGCGAACCACGTTTTTAGAAAGACAGCTAACTCCACGGCAGCTAGGCTTGACACACCACCCATAAGATAAGACAACGAAATGACAGGCCCACAGGTGAAATACCTGTTCATGGCTTGGAAAATTCAACCACCGTATCCTATATTTTGTTTAAAAATAATTTTAAAAAATATTAAAAAAAATTAAGTTAATTTTTTTAAATAATTTTAGATTAATTTTATATATTGATATAAAAAATAAAATTTAAAAAATAAAAAAAATATAATTTTAATTTTAATTTTTTTAAATAAAAACTATCACAATAATAAATATAGCTTTACACAAAAAAAAATTAACACTCTTAGTTATTAATTTTTTTTATATCTCTTATTAAAAAAAAAAAAATCCACGTAACGCGAACCACGTTTTCAGAAAGACAGCTAACTCCACGGCAGCTAGGCTTGACACACCACCCATAAGATAAGACAGCGAAATGACAGGCCCACAGGTGAAATACTTGTTCATGGCTTGGAAAATTCAACTACCTTATCCTATATTTTGTTTAAAAATAATTTTAAAAAATATTAAAAAAATTTAAGTTAATTTTTTAAAACAATTTTATATATTGATATAAAAAATAATTTTTTTAAAATAAAAAATATATAATTTTAATTTTAATTTTTTTAAATAAGAACTATCACAATAATAAATATAGCTTTACAAAAAAAAATAACACTCTTGGTTATTAATTTTTTTTTATATCTCTTATTAAGAAAAAAATCCACGTAACGCGAACCACGTTTTTAGAAATACAGCTAACTCCACGGCAGCTAGGCTTGACACACCACCCATAAGATAAGACAGCGAAATGACAGGCCCATAGTGTAAAATACCTGTTCATGGCTTGGAAAATTCAACCACTTTATCCTATATTTTGTTTAAAAATAATTTTAAAAAATATTAAAATAATTTAAGTTAATTTTTTAAAATAATTTTAGATTAATTTTATATATTGATATAAAAAATAAATTTTAAAAAATAAAAAAATATAATTTTAATTTTTTAAAAAATAATAACTATCACAATAATAAATATACTCTGCACCCGCAATCAATCCACTACTCTCGAGTCATGGATATGGAAAGTGTGACACTAATAAAGTCGAACTAGTCACCACTGCACTTGATCTGCTAAATTATTTATTTTATATAAAAAATTAATGTTCAGCCAAAGTCATAACAAACTTTATAATTTTAATAATCAAGTTGAGATTATATTTAATTGAAGAGTAAAATTAATAAAAATATTAATACATAAAAAATAAAAACAACATTGTAATTAAATGATAAAATTAAAAGAATGATAACTTTTATAAAAAAATAAAAAAAAAATCAAAACAATAAAAATCAAATTGAAAAACATAATTCTATCATTTTGAAATAAATAATAAAATTGAAAGCCACTAAAATTTTTACAAAAACATTAAAGATAAAAATTAGAAATTCAAGGGATAGAGACTATATTGGAGAATATAATATTTAGTAAATTGAGATTGAATGATAAAATTAAAAATAAATAAAAATTTTATAAAAGGACTAAGTTCAAAAATTTAAAATAAAAAAAATAAAGATTGAAATTAAGATGTCAACAACCAAAACGGTTAAGCTGTAATTTTTAAGAAAAGAGAGGTGATGAAAAAAAAAAATTCATCAGTGCCAAACTAGACTACCAATAGAGACATGTGTCACACCAATAAAAAAAAAAACTTAGTGGCGCTTTAAACAACATGGTGGAAGGGTTTTTTTGGATGCTGAAAGGCATTCCACATGTCATTTGAAAGGCATGGGTGCCTTTTACATGTCTATTTTTTTTTTTTAAAAAAATATAGAATTGCTCCTAAGTCAACTTTGTAATTACAAAATAACCATTGTGAAAAACCAAAAACACCATTTGACCTCAACCTTTGTTTTTTTAATTTTAATGGTATTTTTGTAGTTTTGCTTTGCTTTTTAATTGTTTATTATTTTTATATTTGTACAAACACCAAAGTTGCCTCTCAGCTTAAATGATAATAGCCAAAAAACCATTATAAAAATAATAAAATACCCATTGATACCAAGTTTAATATTGTTGCTTCCAATGATATTTAAATTATTTTACTATATAATTAAAATAAAAAAATATTTATTTATCCTTGTTTTATTTAATAATAACAAATAAGCCATATTAAAAAACTTCAATGCCCTTCAAAGTCAATTTTGAGTTTTTGGATGAGTGGGACTAAAACATTATTATATTATTTAAGTGAACAAGAACTATAGATTTGGAACTGCTATACCTTCTTTTAGTTTTTTTTAATATTTTCTTGACCCTTGTTTCCTCCTTGTGAAAGTATTAGGTTCTTTTTTATAGTGTTTTGGAACATAAATTAGACCTTGTTTTCTTAAAAAAAATTAAATTTTTTATTTAAAATTATTTTTTTTAATGTTTTTATAATGTTTTAATGTGCAAATACAAAAAATATTTTAAAAAATTTATTTTAATATATTTCTAAATAAAATACATTTTAAACTATAATTATTATCACACTTTCAAAGAATCAATATATAATATGTTAATTAGTCTAAGTTAATGTTTGCAATCGTCAAGGAAATATGCACGTACACAACCACAAACGAAAAAACAAGTTTTATACACGGAGAAGCTATCCTTTTTATGAAATCCACTTACATTATCTCTTTGTTATAATCTTAAATTCTATACTTGATAGATTTATCTAGAATTTAGATGCGTTGATTTTTAAAATCCAAACACAAAATGGCTAAGTTTTCTTATGTGAAAGCTAATCTAAGGATATTAAATTTATAATTATAAAAAGTTGATCATAAGAAGATTTGGTTGTTCAAGGCAATACTTAGAAGATTTTATTACATTTTTCTAAATATACTATATCAATGTGAAAGATATATCTTTAAAAAAAGTAAACCAAACTTGTATGATAAAAAAACACCAAAATTACAATTTATCTTGGTATTTGCTCTTGTCAATATTAGTTTTGAAGGTATATAAATATTTAAATTCCGATGCATTTTCATCTTTCTCCTTTCTTTCTTGATATATATTTTCATATAACTAGAAAATTATTGATTCGTAATAGAGAATCATTCAATTGAGCATTAGTTGGTGGCTTACTCTCACCACTAGAAAATTAGAAAAAATTGACAGAAAATTAAAGAAGAACTTATGGTGACAATTACTATTCCAATGGAATTGCTGGCTAAAAAATATCATCGGTAAAATGCTCATAATGGGATTTGTGCTTCATCATAGCTTTTATTTGCAATTTTTTTTTGGGGATTGCCCATGAAATATTCACATCAAAAAATTAGATTTTACAACCTATTTTTTGTTCGGAGCTCCATCAGCAACAAAATATTTTGTTGCATATTTTGTTGGAAATTCACCTTAATTGTCGACGAAATGTTCCATTACATCTTTCATTGAAAATATTTATTCACCTATTCCATCAGACTGTGAGTGGTCATTTTTTATAGCATTATTGATATAATATTTTGATGGACTATTTTATCAATGATTCAGTATATTTTTTTAAATGTTATTTATTTTATTTTTAATATTTTTTAAAATTGATTTTATTTTTAATTTTATTTATGAGTATTTTATTTTATTTAATTTTGGTATCCAATTTGATCCTTATTCTTTTTATTGCTATTTTTTTTTATCATTTTATTGATTTTTATTTTAATTTTCAACTTAGTCCCTCATTATTTTCTTTTATTTAGTTTTTATATCAGATTTTATCCTTATTATTTTGATTATTATTTTTTTAATTTTGGATGATTAGAAATTTTGCTTCATATTTTTTAGTGTTTTTCTTCTATAAGATAATTTTAATCTCATCACCCAAGTCATATGTTTTAAAGATTAACTCAATTTAACTTCTATATTTTTTTAGTTTTTTTTATAAATTGATTTTTTTATATATCTTTTGATGTTAGGTTATTGGTCCTTGTGTTTTGTGATTTTTTTTTTTGCTTTTCTTTATGTGGAGTTATCCCGATCTCATATCCCAGGTCACGAGTTAGTCAAATTAAGTCGGGTTTTTTTTTCCAACTTTTTTAATCATTTAGTTTGCTTAAGAGCTGACATCTATTGTTTTATTCAATTTCTTCTATGCGGGACTATCCCGATCTTACGATCAGACCATAAATTTAGTATGCTAAATTGAGTTAGGTATTTTTTTTTTATCATTTTTAATTTTTTTTAATTTGTCATTTAACATTTGCTTTGTTATTGATTAAGCTTCATATTTCTTTTATTTTTTTTCTCTCTCTATGAGATTATTATGTTAATTTTTATTTTATTATTAAATAAGATTGTTGAGATTTTTTAAAAATATCTAAAGAGTATCTTTTCATTTCATGATACTGCCAAGTGTTTATTTTTTCTTGATTAGTCATTAATTTTTGTTTTATTTTTTAATTGTTGTTGGTTTTTTTCATCATATTATTAATTAATTAGAATCATTGAACTCATTCGATTCATTCCAAAATTTCGAAACTCTTTTAAAATGTTATCATCCTTTTATTATATTATACGTTAGAAAAAATTTAACGTGGTTGGCGACACAAGCACAAACCACCACCTATCTTATGTAGTTAATGGTTATTTTTGAAATTTCTTCCAGCCTCAAAGATAGATTAATGATTATTTTTCACATTTTTTTATTTTAAAAAAAGTAGTATCATAAGTAATCACTATTGTAAACGATAATAATTCTCCAATAACGTTAAAAAGATAACAATTAATTATTAAAAAAGTTTTGCAATAATAAATAATTAATAATTAATCAAATTCAGATATATAGATTATAGTTTTCAAAAGTCTTAAATCGATGACACAAAAAGGGATTGAT
The DNA here is from genome assembly GCA_018804465.1 of Populus tomentosa. NCBI lineage: Eukaryota > Viridiplantae > Streptophyta > Magnoliopsida > Malpighiales > Salicaceae > Populus > Populus tomentosa. The sequence goes on from CM031993.1 coordinate 10,571,159, forward strand.
ATAACACCAATCCTTTTCTTTTAAAAAATAAAAAGGATCTGTGATTGATAATTTATATTGTTTTTGACTTATTGTGTCTCACTTCTAAGTTGATAAGAATTCTTGAACGTAACAAAAAAAAAAAAAAGTAATTTCTTATCCTTTTGATGTGGTACAAACATATGGAATAATTCATCTCCTGATCTTATATTTTTTATATAAATTTATTTTTATATTTCAACTCATCAAAATTAATATTTGAGATTATATAATAAAAAATACAAAGAATAAATATCAAGTAAAGAATAATAAAGTTTTTTCATCAATATTATCGACTCATTAACTAAAATGGAATATCCTTCCGATCTTCGTATTGCTCGAACACTTTTCATTGTCAATTATTAACTTCTTCCTGTTATTGCCTCTTCTTATTGAATTTTCATGTGATATAAAATATAATTTCATACTTTGTTTTTTTATTTATTAAAATCAAATATATATATTAAAAAATATTAAAAATAAAAACTCATATTATATTAAATACTATTAAATTATTAAATTAAAAAATATCTAAATACTTTATAGTTATTGTTCCACCTTGAACGAGGACATGCAGTTTATTTCCAGGTCTCTAAATTTGTTTCAATGTTTTTTTTTATTTAAAATTATATTATTGGCCCTGTATTTTGTGATTTTTTTTTGTTTTTTTATATAAGGTTATACCGGGTTGCAGGTCAGTTAAGTTAATCCAGATTGACTCGAGTTTTTTTACATTTGTTTTTATTTTACTTCATTCTTTTCTTCCAGGTCCTTTTTTTAAGAAAAGTAATTTTTTTATTCTGATCTTATATCCCAGGTCACGGGTAATCAAATTAACTTGGGCTGACTCAAGTTTTTTTTTTCAATGTTTTTTTAAATTAATTTTTTTAAAAAATTTTATTCTTTGATATTAGATTATTGGGCCTTAAGCCTTGTAATTGTTGTTGCTTTTCTTTCTATTGAGTTAATCCGAGTTATGGATTAGTCAAGTTAGCTTAAGTTTACTTGAATTGTTTTATTGATTTAACTTCAGACTTTTATTTTTTTTAAAAAAATATTTTTTAGCTGATCTCATATCATAGATAACAGGTTGTTGAGTGAACCTAAATTACCTCGAGTTTTTTCCTTTAATTTTTTTTTAATTTTATTATTTATTATTAGATTATTATGTTTTGAATTTTATTATTATTTTTTATTTTCTTTATATGAAAAGTATAGATTATCCAGATTTGTTATTCTAGGTTATAAATTAATTAAACTAACTCAGTTTAACTCGAATTATATTGTTTTAATATTAATTTTTTATTATTATTTGACACACGGTAGGTATACATGAACTACCTATCTAATAAAACCTAAACCTATACTTACACGAAACCAAACGTGAAGCTAGCACAATGGACCAACCAGCTTGGGTTCTAGCATTTGGAAAAGTTTTTAAAGAAGTGGGAGCTTGTTTAATTGCATGTTTAATTTTAAAATTATTATATCAAAATAATTTAAAAATATTAAAAATATATTAATTCAAAATAAAAAAAATTAAATTTTTTTTAATTTTTTTAAAAACATTTTCAAAAAACACTCCCAAACACTCTTAGTATGATGCCTGGAATTAAAGAATGTCAGAAATATTTTCATTTTGTGACTGCTATAGAGGGAAAGGGCTGCTCGCTCAAGAAGAAGAAAAAACGCTAAAGAACGTAAAAAGGTTTATTAAGTATGATATTACCAGTCGTAAAGCTAGGAACCCTTGCTCTCAAAACATTTTGCAAGCCCATTGCTAATCGTCTCAAGAAGGAAGCAGGGTTGCACCCTAAGTTCCATCACTTCATCATCAACATGGCCCAGGTTTTCTTTTTTTGTTTTCTTTACATTTATAAGTTATTTGCTTCATGGGTTTTGTCTAAAAATTTGTTCTTGTTAATGGCATACCTTTTATTTTCTAATTTATAGTGTTTTTTGGCATTAATTGTGTTGGCTGGTTGCTTGATCACTGATACTGTGTTTCTAAATAATGGGTTGGTCTTGAACTTGGTAAATGTAACTTCATCAAATTAATTGATTGGAGGGTTTTGTCTAAAAATATGTTCTTGTTAATGGGGTACCTTTTGTTTTCTGGTTTATTTCTTGGTTTTGTTATTAATACAGGGTTGATGGTCTTGAACTTGGTGTATAGATTCATTAGTGGTACTACAACCCTGTTGCGTAAGCAAGGTTATGTTGTTAAGTGTTGCTCTGTTAAGATTTGATTCACTCTAATCAATGGCAGATCATTTGTAATTGTGGCCTTTATTACATTCAGTAGGTAATCACTGTAATACATACATGCTATAGCCATTTTCATTGTGCACTCTGCCTGCCTGCCTCCTATAGCATGGAAAGTTTTTATCCATTCAAGGTTGATTCTTTTCTCTTACTTTACGGGCTGGGAATCCACATGAAATATGTTTACCTTGCGTGTGTCTCATGATTAGGTGGAAACGTTTTTGTTGTTATGCTGAAGAAATTATGATTGTCTATGTTTGCAATGAAATGCGATGTTAAGCTGAAAATCATCATCTATTTTTGCACTGCGCTTCATTGTCGTTTGTCCCTGGAAACTTGTTTTGTTGTAATTCATGATTTCTCTTCTCTTGTTTGAAATAAAGAATGCACGAAATATGTTCCTTTTGTGACTGAATCAGGCAAATCATAGATTCACAACAAAAATGCAAAGACGTATTTATGGTCATTCTGTTGATGCTGTAATATGACCATTGGATGAGGAGAAGGCTGTCCAAGCTGCTGCAGATCTTATTGGGGAATTCTTTGTGTTTTCGGTACTGGCATTTCCTGCCTTTATTGTTTGTCTAATTTGGATCTGAAAAATCAAGCATATCCATGGTAGGAAAAGTTTATTGTATGTGTGTGTTGTGTTTGTATATGCTTCCTATACATGAATGAGTCTGAGTTACATGCTTGTGTACTGAGACTATGGAGATACTAGTTGGTTGGTTCTAATACCTCTTGTCACAACCTGCGATGTGTCTACGCTGTAAGGACTAGTCACGAGTTACAATCATTCAAATGGGCCTGGTATGATGTTGTACACACTCTGATGATAAAATAGCCTTTCTGGTTACCGGTTTATCAGAAGTTGCCAGTTGTTTTTTTATTTTAATGTTATTGTTGCTTTTAAAAATCCTCATGCACATTTTGATTTACTTGACCATGTGGGTACGCAATTTCCACTATCGTAGGGCTACTGCAATTTGATATCTATGCCATGGTGTGTGAATGCACCAGGAGGCTTGTTATACTCATTTTGGGCTCATTTCAGGAAGAATTTTTGTTTCCTAACCTTTCTGTGAATGGATCAAAGAAGTGAAACCAATATAGTTTCAAATAAAATTAATCATTGACACCTGTTTACTACATGCAGTGGCGAAGCTAGAAATATTTTTTCATTGACAAGAAAAACAGAAATTCTGGGGGAATTGATGCATTTTTTATATGGAACTATGTGAAAAGATAAAAAAGAAATATAAGGACTAATAGGAGAAGTTGGAAAAATTAAGGTGGGGCAATTGATGCATTTTTAATTTCCTTAGTGTAAAAAGATAATTTATAAGGACTGGGGGGGGGGGGGGGTCACAAAATTAAGGGAGGCAATTGACCCCTTCTCCAAAATGTAGCTTCGTCCCTGACTACTTGTAAAGGCAAGTTGGAAGCAGACCTGTGGGTTTGCACCAAATTTGCTAACGTCGTACCTATAACATTATCAGCCCAAGAAACATTGTAGCTGACCTGTCCAGAAGTCAATTTGACCTTCATCTATGTTATTTGCATGGTGATTTTTGAATGCTCCTGCTGAACTGTACAAACTTTCTTTTCTATAAGCTGGCTAAACATATATAAACATTATCAGGTTGCTAGAGCTGCTGTTATTTTCGAGGTGCAAAGAAGTTCCAGATCTGAGGTGCGAAAGGAGGAGAAGCGAAGACAGGAAATTGAGGTATGCTATTCCTTGATTTAGCTTATTGCTTGTGTATTTTGAAATTACACTTCTATTCACATCCTTAAGCATCTTTTAAGATGCTTCCTCTTATTATACTTTGCTCGTTGTGTTTTCTGTTCTTTTTTGCTTCTTGCCATTTTGGAGGATAGATGGTTGAGAAGAGATGGGATATAGTGGATATAGGGTGTACCATCTCTTGTATAGATAAAGGGATTGCTGGTATCATGAAGACTAGGATGTAGAAAGCAATGGATGCCTTTGTAAACATAGAAATATTGGTGGAGGTATTCGAATCAAAAGTATTGGGCCTAGCTGATTTTGCAATTATATTTTTTTATCTGCAGTTTTTCTTTGTAACTGATGTGGAGTATCTTGTTGGCTCATTGCACAGAACTGCAGATCTTTTATGTTTTGAAGTGATTAAAATACATCTTAATTTTTCTTATACATGCAGTCTTGGTTTCTTTTTCTTTTCTTTTTTCTTTTTTGTATAAGAAGGAAACTAAAGCAAAGAATTACAGTGAACACAAGCGGGGGAATGAGAGCCCTGAAACATGGGTGGACTTCTAATAATTGTGCCAATTTATTGTTGCCATTAACTTCAGGAATATACAGACATTAAATCCCCCGTCTATCTGACTTTAGAACTAAGTTTCTCCTACTATCTGTCACAGGCGATGATGCAAAGAGATGAAGAATTAGCAAAAGAAATTCAGGTTCTCAAACAGAAGCTTGATGAGGTGGAACAACTTGCTAGAGGACGAGGTCTTGGTGGGTTTTCCCATTTCAAGCATGGCCATGCTACTGAAGGTGGAAATGGAAAACCAACTTGATCACTCAAAAACTAAGTAGAGCAAGAAGTTTACTGGGAGAACTGACCTAACTTACTTTGCACCCTTGCTCCTCGCTAGGGAAAGTAATTTTCTCCTTCCATATAATTCATATTATCTACGTTGGCTGAACTTCAATTCCTTGATCTATTGCGTTTGTATATTATATACCTAGCTTCTTTGCGAATAGGCTATACTCTGTTCCTTAAATTTTCTGTTTGCATTTACAAAACCCCGACAATGGTCGAGAACTGAATGCTTTGTACAAAGGCTTCAATTAACTCATGCGACCAGACATCAAGTGCTTATGAAGTTTTCAATTCTCAAATCGACAGAATCATATACTAGTGGATCTAGGTCCTATTTGTGGGTGAAAATCAATTCGATATGCTTTGTGTTTATGCTGGACCGTCTGCATATTCAGTTTCTGTTGTAATTTTTCAGATATATACATACCAACGGGTCTGGTCTTCAATGGAAACTCTATCTTGATCATGCTTTAACAAAGTATTGAACAAATTTCTTTGAACTTCTTGTGCTGCAATCTAAACTAGTAATTGATATGCTGGGCCTTGAGTAAGGTGAGACTAACCATGTATTTTGATCATTTTCGGAATAATCTTCAAGGAAAAGCATGAAATAATGATCTCCAAGGAAAAACAATGATGCTTTTTTATGTTAGACTTTATTATTAACTATTCATTGCAACTTTTATAAGTAGTTTGGAACTACTTTCCAAAGGATGTTTTATTAAATTTTAAAAATTGTATTTTTTCTATTCAATTATAATTTTTTTAAAAGAAGAAAAAAGGCAACCGTGTTATAATTTTTTTTTTTTAAAAAAATTATTCCATTGCCTTTTTACTAAATTTTACTTTGGGTTATGCAAAAGTTCATATTTGATCCCTTTAACTTAGGGATCAAATATTTTAGTTCAAGAATTTATTTATTTATTCTTTATCTTAGTTTCTAGTTTGAGAAATAAAAAAGAAAATGATGTCGGTGGAAGCACAAATAAAACAATGACAACCATAAATAATAATAATAAAAAAAAAATAGACAAGCTGAATTGGGGTTCAAAAACAAAAGATAAGCTGAATTCGGGTTCAAAAACTAAGATACCATCAGCTTACCATGACCAAAAAGGTCGCAGAAGTTTTGAGTTTTCCTAAAAATATTACGTAGAATTCCACGAATTTCTCACAGGTTTCTGCAACATGACACAAAATCACCACCAATTCCAACTCAGGAGGCCATTTTTCTTGGCATCATTTCAAGGGGTGACCGTGTGTTGAGTTCTGGCCCACTGTCGACCGTAAGAAGTTGTGACTTTGCGGTCAAACCAAAGTCACCTTAACAAGGGACCCAACAAGGCTACAACTCATTTCTTGATCTTCAATACATGACACTACTAATGAACATTGTCAGCTTATAATGTAAAGTTCAACATGCAGAATGAGATGAGGCAAAGCACTTAAAAAGCTAGGTGAATGCCTACACTAAAAGTCTCGCAGTTAGTGTGTCTTAATGATGTTAATTGAGAGTTTAAATATCTATAAGGGGTGCACAAGCAGACAAAATCCCATAAGTTTTGCATTAAAAAAATACCTGAAGAATTTGGATCAATGTATCCCAGTTGTTCGGTTTCTTAAGTACATCAACCACATGTTCCATCAAGATAATTGGAAAAATCCATTAGAAATTTTTTTTGCAATGAACACAGATAAGATTGTGGTATGTGCTGCTTGAAAAACTAGATTGTGATTTCATTCTAAATAAGATTCAGATATGGACTCCTCGTATTTGATAATTCATGATGAAGTTCATCAACTACTGCACGGTAAAACTCGAGTTACTGAAAATAGGGCAAATTATCATTTCCAGCAACTCTCGGTACCACGTGATAACCATACCAGAATTCTACAGATATATGCTCGATTGCAAGTATTTCTACAAGTATTTTTTTGGCTTACCCAATCATGATTGCAACTATTTCTACAAGTAGTTTTTTGGCTCACCCAATTACAAAAGTTAACACTTTTAATCTGAACAATCACTTTCCACAATTTTGGCTCCACGACGCACTCTTCTTGATGCGCTCGTTCTGCTTACATTAACTCTTTTATAATCCACTCTTACTGGCCTGTTTTTCTCATTTCCAGCACCAACAATATTTAGCTCTTTATCCACACTTCATCCCTATTAACCGGTATCCATTCTCCGCAATGCACATTAATCGTCAGCAGCTACCAAAAAACACTCAAAGAAAGAACTGCTATGTGAACAAGAAATATGTAAATCCTACCTGCTAAGCAGCAACTTCTCGAGTGGGCAAATCATAAGACGGATTACAATACGTATTATCCGAGTAAGGAACATCAATTATCTCATTCTTGAGAACATTAAGTAGCCTACTCCTTGCATCCTTTGCCCTCTCGCTATCAACTTCCCATCGAAAATCCCTCGTATACATCAAGCATCCAAACTCCCCGCGAAACAAAAACATGACCCCTTCCGTTACAATTCAATCCCATCAAATCTCTGTAGTCAACCATCCAAAAAGTGATTTCCGGAAGGTAATGATTTCTTTTTCCAAAATCGACTCTCAAAATATCTCATACATTGCGATTGAATAAGCAAGCGAACTCGGCCGGTCGGTTCCGGGATAAAAAAGAAAACATAAAAAAAATTGGCTTACCAGGGCAATGGTGGGCATCGAGGGCCATGACATGAGTTGTGATTTGAGATCCGGTGGTCGGAGAAATGAGAGAAAAAGAATGCTAGATGTGAAGATCGACGACGCGAAGTAGAGAGAGGTTGAAATCAGGGAACTTGAAAGGTAAGAGCTTAGCTATTAGTTTGGAGCAAAAGAGAGGACCTTTTCCCTATTTTGAGGTCAAGCCTTGAGTGTGGTCCGTGTGTAAGTGAGTCAAGAAGTATGCCTGGCTTGACTCGGTGAATCGGTCACCTGATATCAAGCCTTTCTCCATCGAGATTAGAGAGGGAGGAAGAGGTTTTGATTTTTCATTTCGACGGGGAAATTTGATTTTATTTGAATTTTTTTTTTGATTTATTTTATCTTATTGAGACACATCGCGTGTGTTTTTTATATTTTGGAGGTAGAAAATTTGAAGAATGAAATCTTATAAGATGTGCTTGATCATATTCGAATAAAAAATCAATAATTATAAGCTAATTAATATTTATATATCATATAAGAATTTTGAATTATCTAAATTTAATCTTAAAAAAGCCTTAAAAAATGGGAAATTCATGTTTATTTGTTCTGCATTAAGACACATTTCACTACTCATTCACTGTTTTATTATTCACATATTGTTCATAGCTTTTTTATTTTATCTTGATTTTTAATTTTCTTTTCTTTTCAATTGTATTTTTTATAGCTAAATTAATAATCAATTTCTTATAATTTACAATTAAGAGTCAAAGTTCTAAGTTAGATGATTAAAGTTCAAAACACTGAAAAAAAAAAAAACCAAGTGGCCAATAATAACTTTGAGTAAAAAAAAAAGTTTTTTTGGTCCAATTTTTTTTTATTGAGGTGGTTTTCTACATGGATAATTCCAGAAAAAATATATTTATACTTAAAGGGTGTTTGGGATGTGGTATCGGTTACTTTTGAAAATATTTTTTATTTCAAAACATATTAAAATAATATTTTTTTATTTTTAAAAAATTATTTTTAATATTAACACATTAAAATGATTTGAAAATATCAAAAATATATTAATTTAATATAAAAAAATAAAATAAAATTTAATTTTTATAAAAACACTTTCCAAGGCAATCACTGCTTGGACAATTGAGAGTTGTAGGGGTGTTTTAGGCTTTTTTTTTTTTTTTTTTTTTTTTTTATTTTCCTCCTTAAAATTGGCTTGAAATGGGCTATGAAGGTAAAACCACCTAACTAATTTTTCTTCTTCTTTTTTTAATATTATTAGGCCATGCTTTTTCAGCACAAGCCCATTTCTATACACACCTGGTGTGCGTCCAATCTTAATACCTTTCCTTTTCAATGATTTATTTTTTTCTTAATATCAATATTATTACAATACTTAATGATTATTTTTCATGATTTTAGCTTTTTTAATTATTAAAAATCAGTGTATAAAAATAATCATTATGGTAAAAATAACGATATTAATCAATTTTTTCTATAATAATTGAGGCTTGAGGATAGATAATATATAATACTAATAGAGTTAATGTAATAACTATTTTTTTTCTCTTAATAAATTCAACATTAACTTTAGATTAATATTCAAAATAATAAGGATTTATTGGTTGATAATTTATCATTTCAAGTTTTTATTATTTTTGGCTAATAATTATGTGTTGGTTCAAAATTGATCATGTTTCTTCATTAATATTTTCATTTCTCTATGTAAATTTATATTTTATTTCACATGATAAAAATAAAAATAATATTCTAATAAATGGATACGAAACAAGTTTTTAGTGAAATATCCAGACACCTTTAGTTACACCACTCTTATAAGAGGCTTGCTTAAGCCCTCGTTTGATATTGTATTTGAAATAGGGTTAGGCAAAATTTAAATATATTTATTTATGGTTTTAATGTGCTATTAGTAAAAATAATTTTTATAAAATAAAATAAATATTATTTTAATATATTTTCAAATAAAAAATATTTTAAAACTAATCACTACTACTTTCAAGTAGGGGTGTTCAAATAAACCGACCAACCGATTAAACAGAAAAAACCGAGAAAAAATTAACCGAAAAAACCGAACCGATAGAAAAAACCGAATAAACCAATTAAAAAATTTAAAAAACCACCCGGTCCGGTTCGGTTCTGGTTTAAGAAGGTTTAAACCGATTAAACCGGACCAAACCGAACCGGTTTAATTGAATTTAAAAAAATATATAAAAGGAAACACTAAACCTAATAATAAATTACCCCACACCCCCCCCCCAACTAAACCTAATAATAATAAATGACCCACCCCACCCCCCACTAAACCTCATAATAAATTACCCCCCTCCCCCCAAAACTTTCCCGCCCCCCTCCCCAAAACCTTTCCAGCTTTTCCCCATTTCCCTTTCCCTTTTCCCCCTTTCCCCTTGTCTTTTCAGCAACCCCACACATCCCTCCCTCCTTGCTCTCTCTCCCCCCTTCCCTGCTCTCCCCCTCCCTTCCCCTTTTCCAGTGGCCTTACCCTTCCCTTTCTCCCTCTCCCTCTCTTCTGTGCACAAGGAAGACTTAAAGCAACTCATTTTCTCTTATATTGTTGCTTTTCTACTCTCTACTTTACGGGATGCTATTGAAATCTTTGTTAACATGTAGTTGTTTTAATATGGATAGATTCAGTGATTATGATTCAATTAAGGGAGATCTTTCAGATCTCAACCGGAGAGCTTGGATTCAAAGTTTTCAACAAGGATTTTTTCTAATGTGATTCGGCCAAGTTTGTCAAGTGATTGTGATTGGGCCAAGTTTTCTCTTATTTAATTGATTTCGGTTTTTCTGGTTTCTAAGGCTAAAAAACCGACCCGAACCGAACAAAACTGGTTCGGTTTGAACCGGTTCTCAGTTCAGTTCGGGTTATATTAACAAGGAATAGTATTTTCCGGTTTAGTTGAATTTTTATGTTAAAACCGGACCGAACTGGACCATGAACACCCCTACTTTCAAGTACTATTCCCTAACATGGGGTTTGAAAGGATATGAGCGGCAAGGGCATCCCCATATTTGATGACTTACTCAACGCATGATTGTTAGATCGTTAATGAAGCTGAAGATTGTAAACAAGCTGTACAGTGTAATCTTCCTAAAATAAATCACTTATGCTATTTAGTACTTGCACTCACTTTCACTGTGTGTAGCACAAGTTGTCCACATAAACTTTCCATGAGTGCACAATATGTTCTATGCACGAAGTGCTTTCTCTATCTAGTTTGTGCGTGTTTGAAAGTGTGGTTGTGGTTGCTTTTCAAATTATTTTTCATTAAAAAAAGTATGTCAATAATATTTTTTTTATTTTTTAAAAATCATTTTTGAGATCAATACATCAAAACACATATTAATTCAAAGCAAAAAAAAAATCAAATTTTTTCAAAAGCGCTTTCCGAACGCACTACCAAATGCCCTCTTAGAATGTATTTACTACTGCAGTAGTTGTTACGGTTGTGGTTTTAAAAAAGTTGTTTTATAAAAAAGTATTTTTAGTTGAGGTTGGTTTGGAAAAATATATGTTTGGTTAAAACTGTGATTGAAATTAAGGTTAAACAAAAAATAGTTTAATGTGTTTGGTTAATAATGCTTTTGAAATTGAGGTTATAAAATTATTTAAATTATATATATATATATTGATGGTTTTTAATTTAAATATTGTAGATTTAACTATTGTTATTACATCATGAAATAAATAATACTTTATATAAAATATTTTTTATTGTTCCATTAAACTATCTACAATTCCATCACGTATTAAATACATCCGACAAGGACTATAATTTTCTTAGTTTTTTAAGAGCGCAACAACATCAAGTAAAATATAATCAGGAACAAAATTGAAATTACGATTAAATGCTACGTCATCAAGCAATCTCCATCTAATTTATGTAGTGTCATTGAATAATGTTTAACACTAGTTTTTCAAATAAAACACAATTAAAAATAAAAAATAATTTTCTTTTATTTTACTTGGTCGGACCCGGTTTAATGAATTTTTAGCTTTGGACTGGATCCGGTCCAGCTGGAACAGTGTGGAGCATGGCTCCATTGTTCAGTGATTCCTCCGTGCAAGAAGCAACAAAATTGTGCTTTTAAAAAACTTGCTGCACGGCCATAATTTCTGGTGGGTCCTACCAATATAAACTTGTGTTTTTTACTTAATCAAATGACAATATCTGTGGTTACGAGTGAACTTCACCCGCAACCACACTACCAAAGAACCACTTAACATCATTTTTCTAGCTAATGGTTTTTTTTTTTTTTTTTGTATTTAATATCAATATTTTCACCAATGACACATATATATAGCACAACAACCAGCAACCAACTGATAACTCTGCTTTTTTAAGAAAATTTATCAATAATCTGATTATGGATCATTTAAAAGCAATAGAAAATGTACTCAAATATTTGGAATACACATTGGACTATGAACAATATTGTGCTAGTTACCTTAGAGTACCAGAATGATATAATGATGCATATTAGATATCTAATACTAAGGATTCAAAATCCACTAGTGGATATGTCTTCACACTTAGTGGAGTAATTATTTCCTAAAACTCCTCTTAGAAAAAAAATTATATCATACAAAAAAAATTACATTACACTTAGTGGAATCAAAATTTATTGTTCTTGATAAAAGTGAAGAGGTAATCAAGAGGCTTTGAAATTGCTTAGAGGATATTCTATGTTGACCAAAATCAAGGCCAATAATTTATGTCTATTGCAACAACCAGTCTTGAGTTGGAAGCAATAAATAATGCTCAATCTAGACATACATATTATTGACATAATACCATTAATTAAATACTTGTTATCAAATGAAATTATTTTCATTGACTATGGAAATCCAAAGTAAAATATTGCAAACCCATTGACCAAAGATTTATTGATAGATTTTATGTATAATTCATCAAAGGGTATAGGTTTAAAAACTTTTAAAATAAAAGGAGTGTAATGATGGTGACAACAATTAGTTGATTAGAGATCTCAAAATCCATGTTCAAATAGAAAACTAAGTCATATAATATTTTCAGTAGCATTAAAATATTATTATTTTCTTCTTATTCCTATGATGAAATAGGTGGTAGTTGCAGTGTGATAAAAAGGTGAGTTGTGCTCTTATTTATTTTTATATATTGAAAATACTCTTAATGAAAAATCACATATATAAGTTAGAAATGTGGTCCTTTCTTTAAGAACTTTAATGAAGGAAAATTTCTATAAAACATCCATAAATTCAGGATTTGTTTAGTGCCCAAATAAATATAATAATGAGAGCCAAAGTAAATATCATTGTCTTGGTTTACATAATAATGATAGAAAACTATGTTAATATTATTGTCTTGGTTTACACAAAAAATTGAAAGTTTAAGACATCACATTCTCTATTTAATCGAGTAAATCTAATAGTTTTTCACTAAGAAATATTCAAAGTTAAAAGAAACCTATCTTGATGTGATGATTTACCAAATTAGTACCTCTCTATAAATTTTCAAATCTTTTATACTACCCGTGTAATTTTCATTCATATGAAGGATTGTTGAAATTGGTTCTAATAAAACATGATTAAAAGGCATATCTAAGGTCAAATTCAAAATAGAGTCCACTGACTTTTAAGGTCAAATCTTTATTAAAAAGTGGAGTCCAACAAAACTTCATTAATATGAAATATTAACATGATTAAAATAAGTTATGGGTGAATGAGAAATTGATCTAACAGAACTATTGATTGACATGTTTTTATAAAAACAAATATATATTAGTTTATATAGTGGGATGTTGAGGAGTAAAAAAAAGTCTTAGCAAAGTAGTATGGGTTTAATCCACAAACATGTGATCAAATCAGTTAAGCTATAGTTCAAGCTCCTTATTCTAGGTTTCAGGTCCTTAGTCTTGGTTTTGGGGTATTTTTTGCTAACATATTTTGATCTTGAATTTGGGTTTATTATAAAAAAAACTCTTTGGCTCATAAATAATTATTTTTTGCTAGCCCATTGTTTTGTCCAATCCAGTCCATAAATCTAATCAGTTTTCTTCAAGAAGAGTTTCTTTAAATCATATTAGTTTTTTCAACTCAGGATGATCAAATTTAAAACCAAAACATTCAAGTTTAATTTTAATTTTATGACGGTTAATCAAAGTTAATAATACTGAAAATCAATTCTAGTAATCATCATTATTAATTCTTAATCAGTTTTAATTGCACTAAGGGAGGAACAATGAAACATTAAAGATAAAGAATTTATTATAATAATGATGACAATAACAACAGTAACAATAACAAAAACAGTAGCAGCAGCAACAACAATAATTTTATTATTTTATATATAAATATTATTTTGGACAAAACCATAATATCATGAATTTTCACACTTAAGCATAACAAAAACAAAACACTACTAAGATCTTATCATGGATAAAGCTCAATGAGAGCTCTTGTGCCTAGCACAGGGTGTATCTTATAATTGAGGAAACCAGCATCAAAGAAGAGCTTAGCCCACTCCTTTTCATTTCTCTCCATGCCACTAGCAGCCACCATCATTTGTAGATCAAAAAATAGCTGCGTTTCAATTGACCCCTCGTCTCCATTCTGGTTCTCTCTCACCATATCTATAATTATCACCTTCCCAACTTTCTGCTGCCCCTTGCTCGCAATTGCTTGTTTGCATCGCTTAAGTACTTTCACGCAGTCTTCATCACTCCAGTCATGAAGTACCCACTGTTTGTCATTTGCCATAAGATATGTAGCATGAATAAATGAAGACGGGAAAAAAATCCTAAAGGAAATAGAAAACATAAGATGCATATATATAAAAACTCCGTAGTATAGAGTTTTGGGTTAGAGATGATGTCCATCTTTGAATATAAATCTTCGTCTGCATGTGTACGCAGAGGTCAGGAATGGAATAGTTTATGTGTCAAAATTGAAGCTCAAGGATGGACGTGTGTATATAAGCACCTCTCAAACAAAAACTAAAAAAAGATGTTTATATATAAATGCAAATTTACTAGTGTTGGTAGAAGAATACTGTTGAAATTAATTTACCTTGAGTAAAATTGCATCTGCTGGAGGAACTGCCTGAAACATATCTCCCCCTACATACTTCAAGTTTTTTCTGCCTTGCAAGTCAGAAACCACATGGGGGAGATCAAACACAGTGCAGTCCATGTGAGGAAATGCTTCAGCAATGCCCTTGGCCATAGTTCCTGAGCCTCCCCCGACATCCACCAAAGAATCCACCCCACCCCCTCAAAGATGCCTTTACATTTGCTTACAACCACCTTACTAACGAGTATGCTATCTCTAGCCATGGCATCATTAAAGAGATTGTTGATTCTTGCATCTTGGCCAGCGTACTCCCAAATTGTATTTTCATGGGCAACACTAAATGCATTGCTATCATCATTTCGGAACCAAGTGCTCAAGCAATCATGGGGTTTTGTCAGAACTGGGTCGAGCACAAAAAGTAAAACAGGTCTCATACTCCAGGGATTGTCCTTGAGGAGGAGACGAGTGGATTGGGTAAGGGAATAGGCTTCTTGGTTGTGAATGCCGTTAAGATTTTGCTGGGAAAAGAAGCCGGAGTGCACGAGAATACGCATAAGGCGGTGGACATATTGAGCTTTTGATGGGTGGATCGGCAGGGCAGAAACAAGCTCCGAGAGGGTCATGGGTTTGCCATGTTTTTGGATCACGTCTGGTATGCCTAGCTGAACGGCACATTTCAGAGTCATGGAGTTTATGAAGCTGAATATATGATTCCACACATGAGTTTGAGCTTGAAGCAGCTCACCAGCACTTTCCTCGTTAATCAACTCCATTGATTTTTAGTATGCTACTGCTGTGATACCTCAAAGGCCAATTACCTACCTCTCCATATATATAGCAGAGATGACTTTGATTCTCAACTTCTTTAACAGTGATTCCATTTTGAAAATGATTGTGTATCTTGAAAATATGTTCGGAAGAATATAATTTTAACCTTTAGCATAGGGCTACACTGGTGCCCGTTTTATTCCGTGTACTATGTCCAAAAAAAAAAGTTTAACATAAAAAAAGATGTTAAGTGATACTAGCAATTTTAAAGAATAGTAGAATTATTGAATTCAATAAATTCAGGTAATTAATAATATAATTAAAAAATATTAACAATAAATAAAAATACTAATAATAATAATTAATTATAAAAAATAAATTAGTAATATCATACATGATAGAAAAAGAAAAAAAAGTTTATTTAAAATTTATCATTGTTTTGCCGTGAACATCATTTCATTATCAGAAAAAACTCACCAAAATATTTGAATAATGTAAAAACACCCCACTTTCCAATTTAATTAATAATTTATGGCTATTTAAATACTAATTTGTTTTTCTCTCCACTTATTATAACAAAAAAAATACGATGAAAGTAAAAAAAATCCTAAAAGTCAATGAAAGATTTTTTTTGTAATTTAATGGTAATTGAGTAATTTTATTGTACTTGTCAATTTAAATTTTTTTATTTTAATAGTAAATTAATTAATTATTTTACTTGTAAAAAATTATGAAAAAAACATTCTAAAGTCATATACCACATGAAACGAGCGGTAGCAGATAATCAAGAGAAAAAACATTATTAAGTCAGGTCAAAATATATGGAATATAATAATAATATTAAATATAACTAAAACGGATAAATGTTCTCCTGTGCACGGCACGATATAGTACATAATAAAATATTAAGTTATTTTATAGCTAAATCCACCTTCAAAGATTTTTAGATGTAGTGTTGCAGCCAAACTTAAAATTTTTGAACTTTGCGTTATAGCTAAATGTGTTGCTATACATTGCACAATATAATACATAATAAAATATTAAGTTATTTTATAGCCAAATCCACCTTCAAGATTTTTAGGTCTAGTGTTCCAGCCAAATTTAAGATTTTTGAACTTTATGTTATAGCCATAATTACTTAAACTTGGATAATACAAGTTTGATATTATTATTAATATTAAAAATATTATTATTTTTATTATACCGAATAGTGTTAATATAATAACTAATGAATTTGAAAAACATATTATTAGTTATAGGTTTTTTTTCTTTTTAATTAATCTTTTTTTATTTAATTCAGTTTATTAATATTAATTTTTTTCTATTTAGTTATCACACTCTCATGACATGGATCCCAGGTTTGACGAGTTGACCTGGTTTGGCAAGTTAAACCAGTTGATTTATATATTTTTTCTTTTATTTAAGTAGTTTTTTTTCTTTTAATTTCATCTTTTAATATCAATTTGATTAATAATTAAATTTTATGATTTATTTTGTTTATTGTTTATTAGATTATTGTGATCTTATAAGGGGATTTTACCGTACCCCTTCTTATAAAGTACTATTTATTTGAATAATGTTTTGCTTTATTGTTTTTTTTAATAAATCTTTTTTAAAATTTTTATTTTATGATATTAAATTATTATTTTTATTATCACACTTTTATGACATGACTTTATAGCCAGATCTATATTCAAAACTCCGAGTCTGATGTTGTAGTCAAACTCACTTCAATTTTTATCATAAAAATTTAATATTATTATTAATATTAAAAATATTATTTTTAAATCATTCATTACAGTAGACAAACCCAATACTCAATATAGGTTTACATAAAAACCTAACATTCTGCTATTAGATTTTTTTAATATTTTTTATACCAAAATAAAATTAACCCACGGCAGCACAAACTGAATTTATAGTAATATAGCTAAGACTTGAATGCCACCAACTCCACCACAGCTACTGCTTGACACGCCACCCATAAGATAAGACAGCGAAATGACAGGCCCAGAGTTCATTGCTTGGAAAATTCAACCATCTTATCCTATATTTTGTTTTAAAACAATTTTAAAAAATATTGAAATTTTTTTAAGTTAATTTTTTAAAATAATTTTAGATTATTTTTAAATATTAATATAAAAATTAAACTTTTAAAAATAAAAAAAATATAATTTTAATTTATTTTTAAAAAATAACTATCACAATAATAAATATACCCTGCACCTGCGATCAATCCACTACTCTCGAGTCAATATTAATAAAACCGCGTGTTACAGTCCCAGCGTTTGACATTGACATGGATATGGAAGTGTGACGCTAATAAAGGCAAACTAGTCACCACTGTGCTTGGTCGGCTAAATTATTTATTTTATAAAAAAAAATAATGTTAAGCCAAAGTCATAACAAACTTTGTAATTTTAACAATCAAGTTGAGATTATATTTAATTGAAGAGTAAAATTAATAAAAAAAAATTGATATATAAAAAAATAAAAACAACATTGTAATTAAATGATAAAATTAAAAGAATGATAAATTTTATAAAAAAAAAAAATCAAAACAATAAAATTCAAATTGAAAAACATAATTCCATCATTTTGAAATGAATAATAAAATTGAAAACCACTAATAATTTTATAAAATAACTAAGGATAAAAATTAGAAACCCAAGGGATAGAGACCACATTGAAGAATATAATATTTAGTAAATTAAAATTGAATGATAAAATTAAAAATAATCAAAACTTTTATAAAAGGATTAAGATCAAAAATTTAAAATCAAAAGAATAAAGATTGAAATTAAGACGTCAACAACCAAAAAAGCTAAGCTGTAATTTTTCTAAAAGAGAGATTATGAAAAAAAAATATTCATCATTATCAAACTAGACCACCAATAGAGACATGTGTCGCACCAATAAGAAAAGGACTTAGTGACGCTTTCAACAACATGATGGAAAAGCGTTTTTGGATGCCAAAAGATATCGCACGCGTCGCTTGAAAGGCATAGGTGTCTTCCACGCGTCCACCTTTTTTTTTTATTTTTCCAAACATAGAATTGCCCTTAAGCCAACTTTGTAATTACAAAATAATCATTGTGAAAAACCAAAAATACCATTTGACCTCAAGCTTTGTTTTTTTATTTTAAGGGTATTTTTGTAGTTTCACTTTGCTTTTTAATTGTTTATTATTTTTATATTTGTGCAAAAACCCTAAGCTGTAATTTTTAAGAAAAGAGAGAATGAAAAAAAAAATGTCTATCAATATCAAACTAGACCACCAATAAAGAGACATATGTCGCACCAATAAAAAAAGGACTTAGTGGCGCTTTCAACAACATGGTAGAAGGTTTTTTTTGGATGCCAAAAGGTATCGCACGCGTTGCTTGAAAGGCATGGGTGCCTTCCACACGTCATCCTTTTTTTTATTTTTTCAAATATAAAATTGCCTCTAAGCCAACTTTGTAATTGCAAAATAATCATTGTGAAAAACCAAAAACGCCATTTGACCTCAGGCTTTATTTTTTTTTATTTTAAAGGTATTTTTGTAGTTTCACTTTGCTTTTTAATAGTTTATTATTTTTATATTTGTGCAAAAACCCTAAGCTGTAATTTTTAAGAAAAAAGAGATAATGAAAAAAAAATGTCTATCAGTACCAAACTAGACCACCAATAGAGACATGTGTCGCACCAATAAAAAAAGGACTTAATGGCACTTTCAACAACATGGTGGAAGGGCTTTTTTGGATGCCGAAAGGTATCGCACGCGTTGCTTGAAAGGCATGGGTGCCTTCCACACGTCCACCTTTTTTTTTTTTTTTTTTCAAATATAGAATTGCCCCTAAGCCAACTTTGTAATTACAAAATAATCATTGTGAAAAACCAAAAACATCATTTGACCTCAGGCTTTATTTTTTATTTTAAGGTTATTTTTGTAGTTTCACTTTGCTTTTTAATAGTTTATTATTTTTATATTTGTGAATAAAACCCTAAGTTGTAATTTTTTTAAAAAAAGAGATAATGAAAAAAAAATGTCTATCAGTACCAAACTAGACCACCAATAGAGACATGTGTCGCACCAATAAGAAAATGACTTAGTGGTGCTTTCAACAACATGGTGGAAGGGCTTTTTTGGATGCCGAAAAGTGTCACACGCGTCGTTTAAAAGGCATGGGTGCCTTCTACACGTCCACCTTTTTTTTATTTTTTCAAATATAGAATTGCTCCTAAGCCAACTTTGTAATTACAAAATAATCATTGTGAAAAACTAAAAACGCCATATGATCTCAGGCTTTATTTTTTTATTTTAAGAGTATTTTTGTAGTTTCACTTTGCTTTTTAATTGTTTATTATTTTTATATTTGTGCAAAAACCAAAGTTGCCCCTCAGCTTAAATGATAATAGCCAAAAAACTATTATAAAAATATAAAAATACCCATTGACACTAGGTTTAATGTTTTTAATGACAAATAAGCCATTAAAAACATTATTATATTATTTAACACCCTTCAAAGTTAATTTTGAATTTTTGAATGGTGGGACAAAAACATTATTATATTATTTAAGTGAAAAAGAACTATAGATTTGTAACTACTATGCTTTCTTATGAGGTTTCAGTTTTTTTTTTAAATATTTTCTTGACCCTTCTTTCCTCCTTGCGAAAGCATTAGCTTCTTTTTTTATAGTAATATTTTCTTGACCCTTCTTTCCCTTCTTTCCTCCTTGCGAAAGCATTAGGTTCCTTTTTTTTATATAGTGTTTTGAAACATGAATTAAACAGTGTTTTATAAAAATAAATTTAAATTATTTTTGTTTAAAATTAATTTTTTTAATGTTTTCGAATCGTTTTAATATACTGATATCAAAAATAATTTAAAAAACTTATTTTGATATATTTTAAAATAAAATATACTTTAAACCACAATTATTACCACATTCTCAAACAATCATTATACAATATGTTAATTGGTCTAAGTTAATGTTTGCAGTCGTAAGGAAATGTACACAACCAAAAACAAAAAAGCAAGTTTTATACATGGAGGAGCTATCCTTTTTATGAAATCCACTTACATTGACTTTTGTTATCATCTTAAATTCTATCAAGTTTTATACTTGATAGATTTATCTAGAATTTAGATGCGTTGATTTTTAAAATTTAAACACAAAATGGCTACCTTTTCTTATGTGAAAGCTAATATAAGGATATTAAATTTATAATTATAAGAAGTTGATCAGATGGTTATGAACATTTGGTTATTCAAGGCAATACTTAGAAGATTTTATTAAAGTTTTCTAAATATACTAGATCAATGTGAGAGATATATCTTTAAAATAAACAAATCAAACTTGAATGATAAAAAAACACTAAAATTACTATTTATCTTGATATTTATTCTTGTCAATATTCGTTTTGAAGGTATATAAATATGTAAATTGCGACGCATTTTCATCCGTCTCCTTTCTTTCTTGATATATATTTTCATATAACTAGAAAAAATATAGATTCATAATATAGAATCATTCAACTGAGCATTAGTTGGTGGCTTACTCTCATCACTAGAAAATTAGAAAGAATTGACAGAATATTTCTTCGCCATTATGGAAAAACTTATGTCTACAATCACTATTCCAATGGAATAGCTGATGGAAAAATGTCACCAGCAATATGCTTGTCATGGATTTGTGTTTCATCATAGATTCTATTGGTAAATGTTTTTGATGGGATTGCTGATGAAATATTCAGACCAAAAAATTAGATTTTACAGTCTATTTTTTGTTGGGAGTTCCATCAACAACATTAATTACTAACAAAATTTTTTGTTAGAAATTCACCTTAATTGTCGACGAAATATTCCATTGCATATTTCATTACAAATATTTATTCACCTATTCCAGCGAACTGTGAATGCTCATTTTTTATGGCATCACTGACATAATATTTCAATGGACTATACCATCGGTGTTTCCGTTAAAATTAAATTCCAAAACCTCCTATAACTTTACAGCGAAATATGACCTAACATTGCTGATGGAAATGCCAACATAATAGTCAATTCTATTGATATTTCTATAAGAATGTCAAATTTGTTTTGCGTTTTTTTGTTGGTATAATCCCCAAAAATGCATTTAGGATTATAATCTTAGAGCTTAAAAAAAATTTGAGATAATTTCAACTTATTTTTTTTATATATAATTTATTGAATTTGTATTCTTAAGAAAAAAAACCTATATTTTTACTTCAAAAAATTTTAAAACTCTTTGCAAATGTGAATTAAATTCTCACTGGCATCTATGAAGAATTTCAGTTAAAAATACTATATTTCAAATCTTTAAAAGATATTTTTGGTTAATACTAATAATCAAATCAAACAAACACTTAGTATTTGTTAAAAACATGATAGTTCAAGAATAAGATTGATCATTTATCAAATTGATAATTGATGTTTTAGAATGTGTTTGGTATATTGTGGTGAAAATGTTGTTTGTAAAGTTTTTAATTTAATTTTTTTTTACTTAAAATTATTTATAGTATTTTTGTATAGTTTGAATATATGATAAGAATAAATTGAAAAATATAAAAAAATTATTTTATTATATTTTAAAATAAAAAAATATTTTAAAATATAATTATTGACGTAATAACAAATAGGGTATTGCCGTGTTCTAAATAGATCACAATCCTAACAGGGTAAAAATGCCATTATATCCCAACTTGGCCATGAAAAGCAATAAATCACAGGATCGACTACTTTTGTTCACCCACCTACGGTATTTGGCCAGAAGATTTCTTTTTATATATTTTATACTAAAATGGTATTTTTAACCATAACTTGACAAATAAACACAAAAGGGGATGTATTGATCCAGATTATTGTGTGATTTTCCACAGTACCTCATTCTTTTCATCAAAATTCTTTGTAGATAAAAAGAGACTGCAAAGGTAGAATTTCAGAGCGAGGAATTAGAGAGAGTATATTTATTAACTAAAAACACAAAAGAAATTGTGTTTTTACTATGAATCACATCATTATATAATAGAATTGTTTCGTTGTTTATTATTTTCCTGTTCATAAAGATATAAATCATTATGAATTGAAGCAATATAATGATAAAATTGTCCTTGCCAAAAAAACTTACTAAGCATGTAATTGTGGGATTGTCTTTTCTATGGAATACATTTGGCATTGAAAGAATAGTTCGTTCGGGTTTTTTTTAGTGCAATATAGATATTGATTTGTCATTCAGGACATAAATTTTTAACATTTGCGTTGGGGGCTTCCTTTGCCTTCTCAAGAAAAATAAGCATGGTTGTTAAACCTCAGGTATATAGCATGGCTGCCAGACACCTGGCATTGGGGTTATGCATGTCTGCCATATCCTAGGCACTCGGGTCTGGCAAAGCAACCACACCATAGATGTTTGGGTCAGGCATGACTGTCAGATCCTAGAGCCTTGGGTCTAGAACGTCATGGATCTAACAAAGGCACCACAGGCATGTTAATTGAGTTAGGCAAGGGATGTCATACCAAGAAATTTAGGTTTGGCACCAATAGACCCAAGAACATCGGTCTGTCAAAGCATCGTTTTGAACAAAACATGTTGTTTTATTTTTTAAAAAAATAATGTCAAAAAGTTTTTGTTTCCAAATCAATCTTTAATTTTTGATTTGTTCAATCATGCGCTCTAATGCAACCATATTATTCAATAGTCTTACCCACATTTACCTGTTATTTTTTCTATGTTTTATATATATAATGCCTTGATATTCTTTGTTTTATGTTTTGAAGGTATTTTTGGATGTAAGATTAAAAGAGAAGTAAATTGAAGATAATTGACAGATTTGACTTTCAATTAATGTTTTGTGCAGAACTTGAGGTCTAGTGGTCAAAATGAAGTGATTCTAGTGGCATTAGAAAGATAACATCCATACCTTTCTATAAGTATATGGAAAGAAAAATAAAAAAAGAAAGAGAATGGAAATTGTAGACTTCAAAGATAAATCTTGCATTCTGCAAATGTTGACCTTTGAGCATTCCAATTTGAATATCTCGAGGTAGAGAAGTTCATTTGATGCAAACTCAATTTTGTTGGATTCCTAACTCGAAGACCTATTCGCTTACTAAAGTTCACCAGAAAAAGATCTCATATAAGAGAAATATAAGTTTTCTAAGATGACATATTAATTATACAAGCAGACAGGTTTTGTGAAGAAACAACTCCAAAATACTTCCAAAAGCATCCAAACCGACATTTAAGTCTTTATTTCAGCAATTTAGCTCCTCTAAGTCCAAAGTCAAAGCTTGAAGATTTTATGCAAGGTTATTTCTCTTTTTTTAGAAAAATAGTTATTGCACTACTTAAATGTAAATTGTCTACTTAAAAAAGACTATTTTGTAGAAAAAGAAAATTAGGGTTTCCTATCAAATAAAAAGAAAGAGAGAAAGGAAAGAGAGGGTCGGCCATAAAGAGAAGAGAAAATGCACCCTTTATTCCAAAAACCCAAAATCATGTGTTCTTCTTTTCTTTTGATTAGTTATTCAATAGAGATACAAGGTTAAGCTTTTTTTCTTGGTTGCAAAGACATAGAAACCTTTGGATTTCAAGAACTGTGAGATTTATTTTACCTTTTCTTTTCAGTTTATATGATGAATATGTTTGTTTTTCTATGTTTATTTTCTGTGATTGTTTATTTTAATTGCTGGAGCAGACTCCAATTTATTATTATAAACAATGTATTATTAAGTTTGCTATCAAAATCGTAGTTGTGCTATATAAACTTGTGGAACAACTAAGTTTAATAATCGGATTGGATATATGTTATTAATCTTATGAAAAATATTCGATTAAATCAAACATGTACTGCAGGCAGTTATATGCCTAGATTAATCAACTTATCTAGTTTTTAAGGTTATCATTCAATTAAATTACTAGTGTGGACATTGTGGTTATTTGATGGTTAGGGTTAGTTACACTGCGGATCGGATAACTAACTAACATTAAAGAAAAGATAAATATTTAAAATATTAAATGATGTGTCATTTCAATGATTGGTTTTGATTTTCATAGGTGGACGTCTACTTGAAACCAAGGTTTGTTATCTTGATTGTTTTCTGATTTATTTAATTTAGCTTAAATATTTTATTCTATTATAGTCTAGATAATCTCCAAACTCCCCCTAAATTGTATATCGTCTAGCATAAAAATCTGAACTAAACATTCCTCATGAGATCGACCCCTTATTTACTCTATGCTATATTATTTATTTAAGTTAAGGTAATTAATTTGCATGACTACGATATCACAACACCCTCAATTGAGATTTTGATTTTAAGAATCAATTCAAATGTTTCCCTATCAAATTCAAATGTCAGCCTTGAAGTTGGTTGTCTTTTTCACTTTGATCATTGGTTTTGAATTTGTGCATTTTAACCCTCAATTGATCAACAAACTTCCAATTTCTTCAATTTAGCTCTTAATTCGGTCAAAATTCAGCCCTTAAATTCCCGTCTCTTTTTTCAGTTTGGTCCTTGGTTTTACATTTCATCAGTCAAGTCTTTAACTGCCTATCAAACTTCAATATTTATACAATTAAGCCCCTGATTTGATCAAATTAACTTTTAAAAATTTTAATTCAACCCCTAAACTTTAATTTCTTTCAATTAAAGCCTAAATAGACTTAAAAATCAATTTTCTTGTAATCAAACCATTCATAAACTCAATTAATCTTTCATTCAAATCTAATTGAGTCCTTAAACATCTGATTTTAGACTTTTCTTTCTCAAATTAAATTTTATTTTTCAATAGGTCCTTTATCAGTAAAAAAAAAATATACTGTCAAATTTCAATCTTTGTATTTTTGAACTCTGTCAACCAATTTTTGGCTATTTTCTAGATGCCTTAGTGTCTTCCTTTCACTACTATATATTTTTTAGTTTTTTTTCGATAATTTTTATTCATTTTTTCTTCTTTTTTTTTTTTTGTGTGGGAACCCAAAAATAGATAACAACATCTATCTAGTTTGAACACCACTTTTCTAGCTAATGGTTATTTCTGGTATTTAATTATCGATATTTTCACCAATGGCACATATAACACAGCAACAAGTAACCAACTGATGACTTTTTTTTAAGAAAATTTACCAATAATCTAATTATGGATCATTTGAAAGCAATAGAAAAGGTACTCAAATATTTTAGGTACACATTGGATTATGAAAGATATTATGCTGGTTACACAACAGTATTAAAAGGGTATAGTGATGCATATTAGATATCTAACACTAAGAATTCAAATTTCATTAGCGGATATGTCTTCACATATAGTGGAGTAATTGTGTCATAAAAATCCTCTAAGTAAAATTGTATCATAGGATACATGATGGAATCAGATTTTATTACTATTGATAAAGGTGGAGACATAGTCGATAGGCTTTGAAATTGCTTAGAGGATATTTTATGTTAGCTAGAATCAGTGCCAATAATTTATATCCATTGCGACAATTAGTGTTAAGTTGAAAGGAATATATAATGCTCAATCTAGACATATACATCATAGATATAATATCATTAAATATTTATTCTTAAATGAAATTATTTTCATTGACTATGGAAATCCAAAGTAAAATATTGCAAATCCATTGACCAAAGATTTATTAATAGATCTTATGTATAATTCATCAAAGGGAAAAGGTTTAAAAACTTTAAAGATCCCAAAATCCAGATTCAAATAGAAAACTAAGTCATATAATATTTTTGGTAGTATTAAAAAATTATTATTTCCTGTTTATTTCTATGATGAAATAAGTGTTAGCTGTAGTGTGATAAAATAGTGAGTTGTGCTCTTATTTATTTTTATATGTTGGTATACCAAGTAGAGTATAAATGAATACTCTAAATGAAAAATTATTTATATAAGTGAGAAATGTGGTCATTTTTTTGAGAACTTTCATAAAGGCAGATTTTTATAAAAACATCCATAATTCCAGGATTTGTTTAGGGCTAAAATAAACATAATAATGAGAATCAAAGTAAATATCTAGGTAGAAAACTATGTGAATATTATTATCTTGGTTTACACTAAACGTTGAATAGTTTAAGACATCGTGTTCCCTATTTAATCAAGTAAATATGATAGTTTTTCACTAAGAAATACTTAAAGTTAAAAGAAATCTATCTTGATGTAGTGATCCACCAAATTAGTATCTCTCTATAAATTTTCAAGTCTTTTATACTACCCGAGCAATTTTCATTTATTTAGAGGATTGTTGAAATTTGTTTTAATAAAACATGTTTAAAAGGCATATCTAAGATAAAATTTAAAGTGGTGTCCACTCACTTTTAAGGTCGAAACTTTGTTAAAAAATATTCTCCAACAAAACTTTATTAATATGAAACATTAATATGATTAAAATAAATTATGGGTGAATGAGAATTGATCTCAAAGAACTATTAGTTGACATGTTTTTGTAAAACCAAAAACCCTTTATCCTACATAAAAAAAAAATTGGTTTATATAGTGGAAAGTTAAGGAGTCATAAATGAGTCTTAGCAAAGTAGTATGAGTTTAACCCACGTATGCGTGATTAGATCGGCTAAGCTTTGGCTCGAGCTTCTTGATCCAAGTTTCAGGTCTTTAGTCTTGGTTTTGGGTTTGTTTTTTATAACATATTTTGATCATGAATTTAGGTTTATTATAAAATAACTCTTTAGCTAATAAATAATTATTTTTTGCTAGCCTATTGTTTTGTCTAATTCAACCCATGAATCTGATAAGTTTTCTTCCAGAAGAGTTTCTTTAAATCGTATTAGTTTTTTCAACTCAAAACAATCCAAAACATTTAGGTTTACTTTTGGTTTTATGACTGGTAATCAAAGCTAGTAAAGGTGGAAATTAGTTCTAGTAATCATCATTATTAATTCTTTATCAGTTTTGATTTCATAATCCATTATAAAAATGTAAACCCTGGGAAAAAAATATAAAAATAAATAAAGGTTGCTTACATTGCAAACTAACTACATGAGAAATAAAAGTGAAGAAAGTCATACATATGGTTAAATAAAAATAGGAATTCAGAAATCTTTAAATATAAATTTCCAGGCAAAATAATTCAAGACATTATAATAAATCCAATAATGTTGAGGGTTAGATTTAATTGAAGAGACTAATACACTTAAAGAAAATGGAGCCTAATGCAAATAAGCAAAATTATAGAGTATAAATACTTTTCTCCTCACCAAAAATCTGCAGGAACCATAAGGAAAGAAAATAGGGAGTTTTGTGTCAATTCTTGCAAAATCAAGATAGAGACACTAAAATTTCAAGAACCTATTTAAGATTAAGAGTTTATAGATGGAATAAACACTTGTGAGCAAGGGATTAACTAGAAAAAAATTGAACAAAAAGAGAAGAAGGAGGGCTGGCAGTCATTAGAAAAGAAAGGAGGGGGTTGAAAATCTTCAACTGGTTGAAGATTAAAATCTTAATTCGTACCGGGTAAGGTGTTCTAAACATAATCTTAAAATTCATTTCAAATTCAATAATGAATTGATGTCTTGATATTGAATTATAGGTTAGGGTTCTTAGACATTAAATGGGGAAAAAGTATTTGTTGTTAAAATTAAGTTAATTCATGTGTGGTATATGATGGGGAACGTGAAACCTAAATAATTCACCAAGAAAATATAATTTGTGACAGTATTGTGTGAAGGGAAGGGGCGACGAATCTGGATAGATTTGTCTCCTGACTTTCAGTGAGATTTCAGGTAAGAGGATGAGGGAATTAGGATTGGGTTCCTTTATAGAAATTATAGTTTTGGATGTTAGCTAACTAAGAAAACTGGTCTTGCTCAATTTGGAGTTGTAGAAGTCTAGTTATGGGTCACCAACCAATATTGAGTCATGACTAATTTTGTAGGGCAATAAGATTAATTAGTTGATGAGCAATTTTGACTATCTTGGAGGCAGAATTGGGTTATCCTTCCTTCAGAGAACTTGTAGTCTCGTGTCTCGGCTTTTCAACGAGATCAATCTCACTTGAAATGGAGTTCCAGAACTCTAGATATAGTTAACAATCTAAAGAGTATTCAGACAATAACAATTCAATATCTAAACAGTAACAGTTCAATGTCTAGACAGTAACCGTTGAACAGTAACAGTTTAAAGTTAGATAGTAACAGTTAGACTTTCACGTGAATACTATGTGTAAGAATATAAAAGAATTGAGTCAAACAAACACTTGCATATTGAGATAATAACTCTGAAAATATACATGATATATGTATGTATGTTATTATGAGGAATTGAATATGCATAGAAAGTAACATATGAGTAATGAATGAATATGGATTCTCTATAATATCAGCTTGAAGGAATCATAACCAAAAACTTCCTTGTGATTCAGGAGGAGTAACCAGGATTGGATCTTCTGTTAGGGGAGGTCACGAGACAGGAGGAGTATGTGCGTGATTTTCCCTTCTATTTGCACTTATACAATTTAAAATTCTTCTCATGAATGCAATTACAATAAATATCATGTTCAATGTAAATAAAGTCTAGCGCGTATATACAAGATTAGCATAACCACGACTAATGGCATCCGTGATAGGATTACCGGGAAATGAATTACAAGATTACCTACAGCTAATGGCATCCATGATAGGATTGCCGGGAAATGAATTTTAGAATGATAGCTTGGGCTAATGATGTCCGTGTTGGGATGCCTGGGAACGATTGATAAGACTCGATTTGTAAAGAGTATTCATGTTTGAATGATCTGGGGAAAATGATAAATATAATTGCCTAAAAATATCCAAGTTGGACTTCACAAGGTCACCCGATTTATGCAAGTAAATAAGAGTATTCAAATTAAGAATATACAAATGAGTGTTAACTGGGTTTAAATGATTTGCAAGCAAAATATAAGTTGTCTGTTAGAATTCTTATGGATCCAGTAGAAAATCTATACTTCATTCGTATACATTACATGAGCATATATATATTTCTTTTATCAACATAATGGTATGTTTATTTATGTAACAGGTTCATCAAATATCTAGGGAGATCATTAGTTTAGGACTCTACTTTATCAAGCTTATGTAAATATTTAACTTAAACAAAATGGAATTAACGCATTTATGTAGTATGCTTTGATGTAAACCTTGATGTATTTATAAAAGTTCAGCTTAACATGTAGTACTTTAGTTATCTTGTAATCAACCCTTTTGAAATGTTTAAGAACACTTATTATGTTGTAAATGCTCTTTTTGTATGTTAGCATTCATTTTTCTTTTAAATTTTATGATATGATATTTGGGCTATATTCACATTGAACTTATTCGTGTGTGTGTGTGTATATATATATATATATATATCTGTGTGTGTGTGTGTGTGTGTGTGTGTGTGTTGAATTATGATTATTAAAATAAGGTCCGGAATTATGGGACCTTATGATGATGGGTTGATTGAGTAAATTGATAGTAGTCGATAACTTAAGATGTTCTAAATACAAACGAAACTCTGTCAAATTTTTGGTAGATTTCAAAAAAAAAAATTGACCCTCAAATTAAAAGCATATGTTGGGATCTTTTAACATTGATCAAGTCATATAGCCGAGTCTGTTACAAAAAAAGGAGTGATGGAAGAGTTTTTCATTGTTTATCCTGATTTTATATATTCTTCCCCACCTCAGTTTTTAAAGTTTTCTACACACTTGCAAACTTTTTCCCCCCAATCTAAAGCTTAAACTCAGTTTTACTAAGATATAATTGAGTTTATTAACTTTGATTCTTAGACCTTGTTTAGATGCTTTGTTTAGAAACGCAACTAAACAATATAGTGTTGTTCGGATCTTAAAGGGCATATTGCAAACATCATAATTGCTCCAAGTGAGGAACAACGAAGCATTAAGGACAGAGTTAATTATTGGCAACAACAACCAAAAGAAACTTTATTATTTTAAAATGCTTTCACAAGTATCTTTCTTTATTTTAATCTAATCATGGATATATTATATGATTAGTATACAAGTTAGAATTATATTTCTATCTCTTATGCAACTTTGAATAAACACTTGGAATGGATGATAGTTTTTAGTTTTGATTGCAAGTTTGCAATGATATATAAAATTGCATGTTTATAGTTTAAAATTTGTATAAATTCTAGTTATTTCTAGAACAATTTTTTGATTAGTATATTCTTATGATTTAAACAATTAATACTTACTGGTTTTATTACTCACTAAATTTTTGGACAACAATTTTTACTTCTAAGAACATATTTTAATACTCCATACAAGTCACGAGTAGTTGGTAAGACATGATGGCTATAAATCCTCCTAAATAAAACAAATTTGTTTACATAAGAGAGAAAGGTTTTGTTTGTTTGTTGAAAAGTAGTTTTTTTTTTTAAAGTGAATTCCGAGAAAGTGAATTATTTTCTGATGTTTGGTAGTATAATGAAAAATAAGTTGGAAAACACTTTCTAGTATTTGATTATGTCAAAAAAAATGAGCTAGAAAATAACTTATTAATGTTTTATTTTTTCAAGTTTATTAAAATAATGAGGAACAAATCTTACAAATTAAAAGGTTGAATGAGAATGAAATTGAAAAAAATATAATTTCATAAATTATCTCAAATAAAATAAATAATAATCAAAATAATAGAGATCAAATCTAAAAAATAAAAAAATTGAAAGATAAAGAAATTAAAATAATAATAATAATAATTACCATTTCATAAATTATTTCAAATAAAATAAGTAACAATCAAAAGAATGAGGACCAAATTTAATAAATATAAAATTTTAATTAAAAAATGATAAGGAAAAAGCAAATAACAATTATAAAAATAAGGACCAAAGTTAATATAAAAATTAAATTCTAAGGGATGAAATTAAAAAATAAATATTTAAAATAATATATATATATAACAATTAAAAGTTTGAGGACCAAATTTGATATAAACAGAAAATAATATAATATTTTTAAATTTAATAATATGCAAATTTAATATATAGTGTTGGTAGAAGAATACTGTTGACATTAATTTACCTGGAGTAAAATTGCTTCTGCTGTAGGAACTGCCTGCAACATATCCCCCGCTACATACTTCATATTTTTGCAGCCTTGCAAGTCAGAAACCACACGGGGGAGATCAAACACATGGCCTTGGCCATAGTCCCTAAGCCTCCCCCGACATCCACCAAGGAATCCACCCCGTCAAAGATGCCTTTACATTTGCTTACAACCAACTTGCTAGCCAGTATGCTATCAACCATCATTAAAGAGATTGTTGAGTCTTGGATCTTGGCCAGCGTACTCCCAAAGTGTCTTTTCATGGGCACCACTAAATGCGGTGGCTTCATCATTTTGGAACCAGGTGCTCAAGCAATCATGGTTTTGTGAGAACTGGGTCGAGCCCCAAAAGTAAAAGAGGTCTCATACACCAGGGGTTATCCTTGAGGAGGAGACGAGTGGATGGGGTAAGGGAGGAGGCTTCTTGGCTGTGAATGCCGTTAAGATTTTGCTGGGAAAAGAAACCAGAGTGCACATTTCAAAGTCGGAGAGGGTCATGGATTAAAAGTTATTACGCATTTAATTTGAAAATTAACTCCATAATTATGAGCCCTATGGTTATCATTTTTTATCCCATTTTTTGTACAAAAAGTCCTTCACGGGAGGTTTGGAGAGTATATATACAACTGAAAAAACAAGCTTCTCGTCTCTTCAAATAAATCCCATCATCTCTTGCTACCCAAATGACGTTACTGCCTACGGTATCCTTCTCTAGGTCAATGTCCCGATTCTCTCTGCGTAGAAATCCAGGCCAGAAGACGGTGAAAGTAGCATCGATTTTCCTGTCCCGGGACATATAGCACTTAAATTTCATTATTTCGGTTGCTTTATGTTTTTGCTCTAATAATCGTACTATTACAAAAAAAAAAATCTTTTTTTTCAAAATAAAAAAAAAATATATAAAAATAAATAAATAAAAGAGATTTTTCACAAGAGAATTAATACTTGTTTCCTCAATTTTTATATCATTAAAGTTTTTAACAACTTGGAAGGATTTAGTTAGTGAAACAAAAATCAGTAAAATTAACTTTCATTTTGTTAATCAAGTATCAATCAATCATCAGATTTGTTTCTCGACATTGTGAGAACTTCATACCAAGTCAATAAAAATAAATTACAATATCCAACTCTAAATCAACCAAATATATAAAAAAATTAAATTGAAAAAACAATCAGGAACAAAAAAAACAAATGAAAAAAAAAAACCTTTAGATGATTCACTATCCATTAAAAGAGCAAGCTAATATAAAAGAATCAGGTTAAAAAAATAATCAGGTTAAAAAAAAAAGACAAATGAACAAAAAAAAAACCTTTAGATGATTCACTATTGATTAAACAATGTTTACACCCCAAGTTTTTTAATTATATTGATAATTAGTTTTGATTTTTTTTCTTCAAAAAATACTTTCTTTCATCAAAACCAATAAAATATCCATGAAAAAAATGTGAAATCTTTCAATTTAAAGTACTTAAAGGATCCCAATTGCTTGATTTTTATAACAATTTTTTGTGGTCATAAATTCACCGGTTAACAGCAACTTATGGCTTAAAAGATTTCCTAAGGTGCTGTTTTTTTTTTTTTTTGGTAAAAGTAGCATACATGCTCTCTCAACGCACATGAATTTAATGTAAAACAAGAAGAAGATATGCATAATCTCCTTTGAAAACGATATCCATAATCTTATAATACATTTAACTCCACAAAAACATGCAAAAGTGTATGGTCATTATTGAGCTGTGAAGATCTTCAATATCTATAACTTTGTTAGAGCAAATTCCCTTTTCTTTTCTCTACTTTTTTTATGTTTTATCATATCCACAACATTCTCTCATCTTTGTAACCTCTTGTCGTTCAATAGAGAAAAGAAGCGTTCGTCTTTGAAAAAAATACAGTATTTAATTTTGTTCTTAGATTTTATCAAACTATAAAACAAGCAAAACAATGAAAAAAAGATGGAGTGATGGACGGTGGGTGAAACCTGGCAATTGCACTTTGGATTTTGGATTTCAAACTTGGTGGAAAAGGAGTTAAAAGTAAGGAAAATTAATTCTCAATTTAACACTAATGTATTGTGTAATTTATCACTTGAATCCTAAAGTTTGAGAGTGAATTGATAACTATATAATATGTTAGGGATTAAATGTGAGGTGTCTCCCTCTCATAATCATACTAAAGTGTAAAGTGACATAAATAGAATGTATTTCAAAAGCAGACTTAAATTAAGGTTTACTTGTACAATGATTCAATATTTTTATTTAACAAAAGCTTCAAAATTAAATAAGAAATATTTGTCAGCTTTATGAAATTAAAATTGTCTATACTTCACAAAACATTTTAAGTATAAAATAAAAATTGTTAAAGATCTTACTCGTGTTTTATATATATATATATATATATATATATATATATATATATATATATATTAAAAATTTCATTTGTAGTTTTCATCAATTCCTTTATTCATGCTAAGAGAGCGTTTGAAAAAATAGGCTAACCCACGATTTTAAAAAATTCAAATTTTTTTTTTGTTAATTGTTTTTTATTTTGGATCGTTTTGATACGTTAATTTTAAAAATAATTTTTAAAAAATAAAAAAAAATCATTTTGACACATTTCAAAATGATAAACATTTTAAAAAGCAACTGCAACCACATTTTTAAACAGGCCAGCCGGTTATACACGTTTAGAACATTGTTTAATTTAATTCAATTTTGTCGATCTAACCTCCTGAATCGATAACCAGTTCAAACCAACTCATTTCGGTTTGGTTCAGTTATTTTATATTAAAAACCAAAACCCAACCAACTGGTTTTGGTTTCATTTAGTTTAGTTAAATTTCGGTCCGATTTGATTATTTTATGTTAAAACCCAAAAACTATATTGTTATTTGGGGTTTTTTTGGACTTTTCTAATGGGTTTGGTTTTGATTCAGTTCGGTTTTTTCAATTTGGTTCGTTTTTTTTAGTTTCAAGCTGATGAAACCAAACCAAACCGAATATTTTTTAAAATATTCTAAAAGATTTAATCAGTTTATTTCATGGTTTAGTTTTTTCAGTTATTTTGTTTTTTATTTTCTCAGTTTAATCGATATTTTAATTTTTTGCTCACCCTAATTTGACCTGTTAAAAACCTAAAATGATTTGAGACTCAGTCGTTCTAGGTAAAACTCGATTAAAATTCTATTAATATTTTGAAAAACAAATTATTAAAACAACCTTATTTTGATATTATTTTTAAAATACACACACACACACACACACACACACACACACACACATCCATTTAAAAAGAAAATTATAACTGGTCTTCCCAGCTTAAGTTTGAAGGTTCGAGGTCATGCCCTAAATAAAAGGAGTCACCAAGTTGTCTTCTTTAGGGCTCGAGAAGCAAGACCACACTTGGTTATATAAACCAAAAGAAAGAATGATTAGTATTTAAAAGTGTATTTTTATCAAAGTTTTATATCATCATTTTGCATTTGAAGCATCAATAACTCCTTAACTAAAACATATTTTATAATAACATACCTAATAATATAAGATATCTTTAATTTATGGTAAATGTTTATCTTAAATGCAGGCCTATCACACAAATAAAAGAATTAATTGATGAGTTTAAGTATTGAAATTGAAAGGACAAAGAGAGGGCCAAACTTAGAAAAGAAATGTTGGTGCAGTCCAAACTAGAACACTGTTCGGATGGGCCATATCTCGAGTTCTAAATGTTCAAATGACCTCAAATTTTTGGACAGATTTGGTAAGACATAGGCCTACAACTTTCATGTGGAGTCCAAGATTTAAAAAGGATATTTTCAAGTCCAAATTATAACAACAACGAAGAAGTCTGAATCTGTCTTGCAGTTCAGACATTGTTCAGTGTTCAGCCCATATCTCAAATTCTAGAACTCCAAATGACCTCAATTTTTTTTTCTAGAAAGATAAGATAATTTCCTACAACTTTCATGGTATAGTTGGTTTTAATTCTGATATTAGCAATGATATTTGTTCATACAAGAAGATAAGGATTTTCACCAAGTAAAGAGTTGGTCACCCACTCAACAATTAATCATCAAATCAATAGTTCTAAATTTTAGCCTATAAAAGGAGGCATTTGCCATGCATTTAGCGGCTTGATTGTTCAGATCAAGAACTTGCTCTTGCTCTCTCTCTTTATATTTTTTGTAATTCTTAAGTTTTACTTTTATTAATATCTTGTTTATACTTTTCAATCTTGGTTTTGGGTTATTTTTTGCTAACATATTTTGATCTTGAATTTGGCTTTTTTATAAAATAACTCTTTGGCTCATAAATAATATTTTTTGCTAGCCTATTGTTTTGTCCACTCCAGCCCATGAATGTAATTAGTTTTCTTCAAGAAGAGTTTCTTTAAATTGTATTAGTTTTTTTAACTCAGAATCATCAAATTTAAAGCCAAAATGTTCATGTTTAATTTTGATTTTATGATGGTTAATCAAAGTTAATAATGGTGGAAATGAATTCTAGTAATCATCATTATTAATTCTTTATCAATTTTAATTCCAAAATCCATTATTAAAAAGGGTGAATGAAGAGTTTCTTGCATTGTTTATCCTGATTTTATATATTCTTCCTCACCTCAGTTTTAAAGTTATCTCTGCACTTTTTGAACTTTGTTTTTCTCCTAATCTAGAGTTTAGACTCAATTTTATTAAAAAATAATTGAGTCTAAATAAAATGTTGTTGTTGGAATCTTAAAAAAAAATATTATAAACATTTTAATTGTATTAAGTGAGGAGCAATGAAACATTAAGGATAAAAAATTTATTATGATGGCGACGACAACAATAGCAAGCAGCAACACCAACTTTATTATTTTACACATAAATATTATTTTGGACAAAATCATAATATCATGAATTTTCACAAAACCATAATATCATGAATTTTCACACTTAAGCATAACAAAAGCAAAACATTACTAAGATCTTATCAAGGATAAAGCTCAATAAGAGCTCTTGTGCCCAGCACAGGGTGTATCTTATAATTGAGGAAACCAGCATCAAAGAAGAGCTTAGCCCACTCCTTTTCATTTCTCTCCATGCCACCAGCCTCAACCATCATTTGTAGATCAAAAAACAGCTGCGTTTCAATTGACCCCTCATGTCCATTCAGGTTCTCTCTCACCATATCTATAATTATCACCTTCCCAGCTTTCTGCTGTCCCTTACTCATAATTGCTTGTTTGCATCGTTTAAGTATTTTCACGCAGTCTTCATCACTCCAGTTATGCAGCATCCACTGTTTGTCATTTGCCATAAGATATGTAGCGTGAATAAATGAAGACGGGAAAAAAATCCTAAAGGAAATACAAAACATAAGATGCATGTATATAAAAACTCCGTAGTATAGAGTTTTGGGTTAGAGATGATGTCCATCTTTGAATATAAATCTTCATATGCATGTGTACGCAGGGACGCGCGGACGTGGGTATATAGGCACCTCTCAAACAAAAACTAATAAAAGATGTTTATATATATATATATGCAAATTTAATATATAGTGTTGGTAGAAGAATACTGTTACATTAATTTACCTTGAGTAAAATTGCTTCTGCTGGAGGAACTCCCTGAAACATATCCCCCGCTACATACTTCAAATTTTTGCATCCTTGCAAGTCAGAAACCACATGGGGGAGTTCAAACACAGTGCAGTCCATGTGGGGAAATGCTTCAGTGATGCCCTTGGCCATAGTTCCTACGCCTCCCCCAACATCCACCAAAGAACTCACCCCCTCAAAGATGCCTTTACATTTGTTTAAAACCAACTTACTAGCCAGTATGCTATCTCTAGCCATGACATCATTAAGGAGATTGTTGAGTCTTGGATCTTGGCCAAGGTACTCCCAAGGTGTCTTTTCATGGGCAACAGTAAATGCAATGCGATTGTCGCACCCGACATCGCGGCGGCCCTAAAAATAATAATTCTCTTGAATTAATTATGGAAAAAAAACAGATTCTGGCATCCGGTTCTTTTAGGGAAAAAAGTCTTGTTTGAGGAGTCGCCACCTAGTATTATGGTCACTAGGAACCCTAACTGGTCAACAGAGATTCTATGACTCGGGATTGGTTACGTAAAAGGGAAGATATTATCACCCCTTAAACGTTCTGCCTAAGGCAGACTGCATTGCTGGTTTTGTCTTAAATTGCTAAATTTTTATTGGTTTATGCTGTGATAATTTGTTTAAATATTCCTGACTCTGGCGCCAGTGAATATTCGAGCTCGAATAATTCCAACTCTGGCGTTGATAAAAATTCGTAGCTACGAAAAAATTAGATTAATGTTTTTTATTCCCTACTCTAGCGCTAGTGAATAAATAAAATAAAATAAATTTATTTTTACACGTGCACAATCTTTTATTTTTCTAGCTAAATAAAATAAAATACAATGAATAAAAATAATATAGATTTAAACCGGTATTTTTATTCCTGACTCTGGCGTCAGTAAATAAACCAATAAATTTATATTATTTTTATTCACGCATACACATTTTTTATCTTTTATTTTATTTTTTTCTACCCTTTTTATTTTTCTAGTTTTTATTTTTTTTATGCAAAAATGTATAAAAATAACAAGACTCCACGCGTGCATGCACTGCGCGAAGGTAATTAATTTACCTTCGCACAGTGCAATGCTCCTCTCTAAATAAGACCAAGAAAAACAAAAGGAAAAGCTGGCTTACCTGGTTGCCGGAGACGATAAAGACGACAGTGATGCTCCTCCTGAGTGATTGAACCACGCTTGGCAGGGCACCCTTTCCACCTTTCCTTGCGTTTTTCTGCCCTTATTTCTTCTGTTGCTAATGACTCGGAGCAGAAACTGAAGATGAATGGCCGACTTGATCAATGCATGCAGCTTCTCTGTTTTTTATTTGCTTGCGTTCTGCGACGAAGACAGAGCTAGGAACACTGATCCTTGCCTTCCTCGATCTTCTTATGTTCTGTTTTGGTTCGTCCGTCTGTTCAGGGGGCGGCGCAACCCGAAACAAAACGGATGCTCGTGCGTTGGCTGGCCGATGCTTCTCTGTTTCTGTCTCGTTTGCTTCTCCAGTCGTCTCTTTTTTTCTACGTTGTCCTCTGTGTTTCTTTGTTTCGGTTCCTGGTCTTCTCTTGGTCTCCCCTGTCTGTCTCGTTCTGCTCCGTTCTTTGTTTCCAGTGTTCTTCCTTAGTCAAGTCGATGGGGGTTCTTCTCCTGTCTGGGTTCCTGGAGGCTGAAGAGTTGCTGAAGATGGTGAAGAGATGGTTGGAACTGATTCTGTGTCTTCCCCTCTCCCCCTGCCGTGCATGGCTTTCTTTCTTTCTCCCCCAGTTTTTTTAGTTTCTTTTCTCTGGTTCTGTGATCCCCATGTTCGTGTTCCAGTGTCTTCGTTCTCTTGTTTCTGGGTTTCTTGGTCTGCTGCCTCTGGGTATTTGTTTCAGTTTTCTTCTCGGTTCATTGTTCCCACCCCCTCGTCTGTTCTTTTTCTCTGGCTTTTATAAAGCCAGAGAACGTGGTAATCATTTTGGGGGTGAGCCACGTTCGTCCATGCGTCCCACGATCTGCAGTTACTCCTGCTGAAACGGTCTTGAGCGAAGAAGGTGGAGCGTTTGATTTCAAAAACGGCGCCGTTCACAACTGGAAATGCAACTTTCATTTTGGACTTTGAAGTTTGGAGAGTTTTGTAATTAAACCCCTAGTTAAATTGTAATTGGACCCCTATATTTTGACGCTTTTTACACATTAATCCTTGGACTTTAATCTTTGCAATTTGGACCCCAATTAAACTCTAAACTTTGATATTTCTTCAATTAAGTCCCTGATTTCATTAATTTAATTAAATCCAAAGTCCAATTAAGTCTAAAACTTATCAATTCTTCATTTAAGCCCCTGATTGGATTAATTAAATTAATTCCAAGCTTAATTAAGTCTCAAAACTTATCAATTCTCCAATTAAATCCTTGATTGGATGAATTAAATTAATTTCAAGCTTAATTAAGTCTCAAAACTTATCAATTATCCAATTAAATCCTTGATTGGATTAATTAAATTAATTAAAAAGTTTCATTAAACCCCAAAACTTCCAATCATATTGCCCATAACCCAAATTTTAATTCATTCTTCATTTATTTCATTTTACTTGTTTTTTTTTTCATCATTATTATTTTCATCAATTTTTTCTTTTCAGTAAATAAAATAACAATAAAAATAAAAATAAAAATAAAATGGTCAAAAATTGGGTTATGACAGTTGCCCCTTCTTTATAATATTTACTATGCAAAGATATTGGAAAATTTCATTTTCCTTTAGCTTTGTGTAGTAAATTTATAAAGAAAAGTAAATACAGAAAGAATTTTTTTTTTTTATATAGTCTTGAAAACTTTGAAAGCAATAGATTGACACACAACCTTTACAGAGAGATGTAGAAATCAAGAAACAAGTCATTTGGAAGACGACCTACTTTTTTTGTTTTTTTAGTCTTGAAAACAATAGATGGACACATGACCTTTATAGAGAGATATAGAAATCAAGAAACAAATCATTTGGAAGACGACCCACTTTTATTGTTTTTTTTTTTTTTTAGAAGTGGTCTCATTGTGATGGGTGACTTACCCAAGTAAAAAAGAAAAATGAGGGCTCGAAGGCACACTCAAAAGAATGTGAGGGCTCAAAGGCACTCGAAAAGGAAAGCGAGTGCTCAAAGGCACTCAAAGAGAAAAAGGAGGGCTCAAAGGCGCTCCAAGAAGAAAGTGAGTGCTCAAAGGCGCTCCAAAAGGAAAGTGAGGGCTCAAAGGCGCTCGAAGAGGAAAGCGAGTGCTCAAAGGCGCTTGAAAAGGAAAGCGAGTGCTCACTTTGAGAAGAAAATGAGTGCTCAAAGGCGCTCCAAGAAGAAAGTGAGTGCTCAAAGGCACTTGAAAGGGAAAGCGAGTGCTCAGAGACACTAGTGCTCAAAGGCACTTGAAGGAGTAAGCGAGTGTTCAAAGGCGCTCAAAGAGGAAGGCGAGTGCTCAGAGGCGCTCGAAAAGGAAAGCGAGTGCTCAAAGGCACTTCGAGAAGAAAATGAGTGCTCAAAGGCACTCCAAGAAGAAAGTGAGTGCTCAAAGGCACTTGAAAGGGAAAGCGAGTGCTCAGAGGCACTAGTGCTCAAAGGCACTTGAAGGGATAAGCGAGTGCTCAGAGGCACTAGTGCTCAAAGGGACTTGAAGGAATGCGAGTGCTCAAAGGCACTAGTGCTCAAAGGCACTTGAAGGGAAAAGCGAGTGCTCAGAGGCATTGGTGCTCAAAGGCACTTGAAGGCGAAAGAGAGTGCTCAGAGGCACTGGTGCTCAAAGGCACTTGAAAGCGAAAGCGAGTGCTCAGAGGCACTGTGCTCAAAGGCACTTGAAGGGAAAAACAAGTGCTCAGAGGCACTGCTGCTCAAAGGCACTTGAAGGCGAAAGCGAGTGCTCAGAGGCACTTGAAGAAAAAAGCGAGTGCTAAGAGGCACTAGTGCTCAACGGCACTTGAAGGAGAAAGTGAGTGCTTAAAGGCACTAGTGCTCAAAGGCACTTGAAGGGAAAAGTGAGTGCTCAGAGGCACTGGTGCTCAAAGGCACTTGAAGAGAAATGCGAGTGCTTAGAGGCACTAGTGCTCAAAGGCACTTGAAGGGAAAAGCGAGTGCTCAAAGGCACTGGTGCTCAAAGGCACTTGAAGAGGAATGCGAGTGCTCAAAGGCACTCGAGGAGGATGGT
Organism: Populus tomentosa; assembly: GCA_018804465.1. Lineage (NCBI taxonomy): Eukaryota > Viridiplantae > Streptophyta > Magnoliopsida > Malpighiales > Salicaceae > Populus > Populus tomentosa. The sequence continues at coordinate 10,612,357 of CM031993.1, forward strand.
GAGTGCTCAAAGGCACTTGAAGGGGAAAGCAAAGGCTCAGAGACCTTCGAGGGGGAAGGCGAGTGCTCAACGACGCTCGAAGGAGATGGAAAAGCACGAAGATTTTTCTAGGTGGCCTAATTCTCACGGGCAGCCTGCCCGGGATGAAAAATTCTCGAAAGTGAAAAATTTTCAACAACAATTTCAATCTTTGGCCATTTCAAGTTGGCCTTCCACTCGATGGATTCCGTTGAAATTTTCTCTAATGAGATGTGCAAAACTCATTGTCCAATGTCTCAAAGTTTAGATGATATGCATGCATCTTTACCTGATTTGAAATATAGGCCCCCATTTCTTCTTAGTCTTCTCGTTGCTTGATTGATGAGGACTTGCTACCTCTGATTTGGGTCATCTTTGTCGCTTGGCTTCTAGCCCACTTGAGTTGGCCCATGTAAGTCTATTTTCAGATTTGTTCACACAACTCAGCCTTTGTGGTGCCCATCACGACTCACTTATTTGCTGAAGATTTCTGACTTGTCCAATAATTTGAGAGGACTTATTCATTACCCCTCGTTTCACTACTAGAAACATTTGGTTTCACTTGTTGAAAGGATCGAGCTATTTTTTGTAAACCAAAATGCCCCCTTTGTCTGGTTGTAGGAAATATTCCTCTCTTTTTCTAGAAGAGAAAATACAATGCTGCCCCCTTGTACTGGTCATTGCCCCCAAGTGTGCTTTGCCAGCGACTCAGACAAATAATGGTTTTAAAAGACCATTCTCTCATTTCTCTTTTTGTTCATTTTGATGAAGGAATATGGGTCTAGAATGAATCTTGAAATCTTGATCTTGCATTTTGAAAACAAAAATTATTTTGATGTGAATCTAAAACGATTTGCTTTTGAAATCTTACAACTCTTTAGTTATTTTCTTTCTTGGAAAAGAGGTTATTTGCTCTTGTGTTTGGCAATGAGATCTTCAGTGAAAATACCTCATGAGATGACCTTTTGTTTCAAAGTGAAGGGCTCGAGAAAAAGCTCGAGGTTTTGTATGAGAAAAATTTGTCTCTTTTTGAATCATTCATTTTTATCAGCATGAATAATAATGAGTAGTTTATTCTTGATGTCATGAATCTTATGAAAAAGTATTCTTTGCATTTCGAGAGCATTGTTTATTGTTCCAGGTTGCTTGCTTGCTTGATTAGAAAGGACTTTTACAAGCACGTAACGTAGGCTGTGGTTTTTGGCTATGAAAGAAAAGGATTCATAAGGCTGAAAGAGTGTTTCAGGGTTTCAAAGACTAAAGATCACTATCAGTAGTTCGACTTTTTATGTCATTCCTATTTTCTTTTGCCGCATTTCTTTGATTTGTTGCTTCTTCTTTTTTATTGCTTTGCTAAGGCATACTCACTTTATCTTGGATGCCACTTTTTCTAGTGATTTGGGCATGCCCCCCTAGCATTTGAGTTTCTTAAGCTTTTATACCTTTTTTTGGCTTTCTTGTAGCTTTTTCTCTTTTCTCATTGAAATTTTCTCTTGCCCCCCAGTGTGGGGTGTGATCCTAGTCGGGATTTTTTCATGAAAGAAAAATTATTCAGGCTCAAAAAGGGATCACAAGGGATGTACTTATTTCAGAACGTGAAAGGAAAAACAAAGATGGCCTTTCCTCATTTCAAGCGCAAGCAGTTAAGATCAATAAACTTTGACCTCATCCAGTATGATAGTTTGGTCTTTGCAAAGATGCATTTCATAAGTCATGAGTAAAGAGTTCACTACATACCATTATTCATACATTTAAAAACACACGATTCAAGAGTCATAGGGTAAGGGTGTTTATTCATTTTTTCTCTTTTTTTTTTCTTTTTTTGTTTATCATTTAGTCACCTCAATAATGGAGTTGCTTGATTCAATTGTCATTCTATAAGTAGAATGTTAAAAATATCATTTTTGAAAGAACATCAAATTATTTTTTTGAAATCAAAATACCAGATCAATTTTTCAAAACTCCAATAGGGAAATGGATTTTGGTACAAGAGATGAATTGCATCTATGATATCACGCGAGGCTTTAAAGGTGTATTCGTGAGTTCTTATAAGAAAACTCTCTTAAGAAGATGAATAATGCTTGGTCGTAAACACAATTGAATGAGAAACTCATTATTTCATTGAAACTTTGGAAAATAAGTGTAACAACAAAGAACTAATGCCAACATGAATATTGGTATGATCACAAAGGGGCTAAACATTTAATGATCTTTCATTGGAATTTTTGAAATCTTTCAATCATTCATTCTCCTCGACAAGGGCATCTTTTCAACACTTAGTTGCAGTCGCATGTAGACCATTCTCGACCTACTATCACCATAGCTTTATCTTCAAAACAATTGATATCTGGGAGTCGGTGCGAAGAAATTAACTATAGGAACGGTAAGTGTCTTGGCAATCACCTTCAGTGAAACCGTTCTTCTTAGTCGGGTTACCAATCTTACCTAACCCAATGGCTTGTTCAATCCTCTCAGCTATAATAACCAGGTCAGTGAAATGTTGTGCAGAGCTTCTAACCAAGTATTCAAAGTACGGAGCTTTAAATGTATTGGAAAATAAATTGATCATCTCTTTTTCCCACATGGGAGGATTAACTTGTGCAGCTACCTCGCTCCATCTCCGGGCGTATTCTCTTATGGACTCCTTGTTGTTCTTCTCCATAGCTTGCAAGCTTAACCGATCAGGGCCCACGTCTATATTGAACTTATATTGCCTCATGAAGGCATCAACTAAGTCCTTCCATTTTTTAACCTTGGTATTGTCCAACCGCATATACCAAGTGAGGGCAACATCACTCAAGCTATCTTGGAAGAAATGAATCAGCAATTTCTCATCATCAACCACCTCAGCCATTTTGTTGCAGTATACTTTGAGATGAGTTATAGGGCATTGAGTTCCCGTATATTTAATGAATTCTGGCACCCTAAACTTCTTAAGAATGATTATGTTAGGTACCAAACACATATTAACAGCTTTCACCAAGTCACACAAATGGTTTCCCTCAACTACCCTTATCCTCTCTTCTAGGGCGGTCCATTTTTCCAAATCCTCTTCTTTCACCATCTTGCCCTTTTGAGATTGTTTCTCGGTAGAATCAATGGTAGACGAAATTCTTGAGGGGTATGTTGGTTGGTAATGCATAGCTTGTTGAAATTCAGATGACACCTTATTTGCCCTCAAATTCTGTGGATCGAAATGAGTTACATGCATATCTTCAGGTTGAGCTATAAGTGTTCCTTTTCCGGATTTATCTCTCAAGGCCTGCTCGAGTAGACTAGTAAGCCTTGCGACGTCTTCTTTAAGATTATCCACCTCTTTTTGATGTTGGGCTTCCAACTGGGCTCTTTCTTCGTTTTTCATTTGTTTTTTTTTCTCGAACGAGTGTTATAAATGAGTTTCAATGGGGGACCTATATTTCAACCTGCTAAATGTAAATCATGCAATTATGCAAAAATGCTAAAGCAATAAAAAAAATGCGTATGAAATGCGAACTTGCCCTTCATAGGGTGACAACCTAATAGAAAGATCTTAATTATTGAGTGCATCAAAGGGTTGGTCATTATCTAGTTTCAAAAGAGTCTCTTGCATGCTCAGTGATCGTCCATGAAAGGTCGATATGAGGCTTACAAGTAGTGTGAAGATAGAGGCCCTGAGTAAAATCAGTTTGGCATATCAACCACTTCCAAGTAAACAATCAAGCGAGAGTTGGATGGTTTCACGAGTCTTACCCAGGCTAAAGCCATTGGAGTACCGTTACTTTCCCACTTATCCTAGGTTGTAAAGTGTGTGCTCTCAAAGTGATGCATGGCAACATAAACAAGGATGCATGCTAAAGCAGTAAATGCAGGAAAAATAAACAAATAAACACAACAAAAAACAAATAAATAAATAAAATAGCAATAATAAGACAAAATACAAAGCTTAATCCTAAGTCCCCAGTGGAGTCGCCATTCTGTCGCACCCGACATCGCGGCGGCCCTAAAAATAATAATTCTCTTGAATTAATTATGGAAAAAAAACAGATTCTGGCATCCGGTTCTTTTAGGGAAAAAAGTCTTGTTTGAGGAGTCGCCACCTAGTATTATGGTCACTAGGAACCCTAACTGGTCAACAGAGATTCTATGACTCGGGATTGGTTACGTAAAAGGGAAGATATTATCACCCCTTAAACGTTCTGCCTAAGGCAGACTGCATTGCTGGTTTTGTCTTAAATTGCTAAATTTTTATTGGTTTATGCTGTGATAATTTGTTTAAATATTCCTGACTCTGGCGCCAGTGAATATTCGAGCTCGAATAATTCCAACTCTGGCGTTGATAAAAATTCGTAGCTACGAAAAAATTAGATTAATGTTTTTTATTCCCTACTCTAGCGCTAGTGAATAAATAAAATAAAATAAATTTATTTTTACACGTGCACAATCTTTTATTTTTCTAGCTAAATAAAATAAAATACAATGAATAAAAATAATATAGATTTAAACCGGTATTTTTATTCCTGACTCTGGCGTCAGTAAATAAACCAATAAATTTATATTATTTTTATTCACGCATACACATTTTTTATCTTTTATTTTATTTTTTTCTACCCTTTTTATTTTTCTAGTTTTTATTTTTTTTATGCAAAAATGTATAAAAATAACAAGACTCCACGCGTGCATGCACTGCGCGAAGGTAATTAATTTACCTTCGCACAGTGCAATGCTCCTCTCTAAATAAGACCAAGAAAAACAAAAGGAAAAGCTGGCTTACCTGGTTGCCGGAGACGATAAAGACGACAGTGATGCTCCTCCTGAGTGATTGAACCACGCTTGGCAGGGCACCCTTTCCACCTTTCCTTGCGTTTTTCTGCCCTTATTTCTTCTGTTGCTAATGACTCGGAGCAGAAACTGAAGATGAATGGCCGACTTGATCAATGCATGCAGCTTCTCTGTTTTTTATTTGCTTGCGTTCTGCGACGAAGACAGAGCTAGGAACACTGATCCTTGCCTTCCTCGATCTTCTTATGTTCTGTTTTGGTTCGTCCGTCTGTTCAGGGGGCGGCGCAACCCGAAACAAAACGGATGCTCGTGCGTTGGCTGGCCGATGCTTCTCTGTTTCTGTCTCGTTTGCTTCTCCAGTCGTCTCTTTTTTTCTACGTTGTCCTCTGTGTTTCTTTGTTTCGGTTCCTGGTCTTCTCTTGGTCTCCCCTGTCTGTCTCGTTCTGCTCCGTTCTTTGTTTCCAGTGTTCTTCCTTAGTCAAGTCGATGGGGGTTCTTCTCCTGTCTGGGTTCCTGGAGGCTGAAGAGTTGCTGAAGATGGTGAAGAGATGGTTGGAACTGATTCTGTGTCTTCCCCTCTCCCCCTGCCGTGCATGGCTTTCTTTCTTTCTCCCCTAGTTTTTTTAGTTTCTTTTCTCTGGTTCTGTGATCCCCATGTTCGTGTTCCAGTGTCTTCGTTCTCTTGTTTCTGGGTTTCTTGGTCTGCTGCCTCTGGGTATTTGTTTCAGTTTTCTTCTCGGTTCATTGTTCCCACCCCCTCGTCTGTTCTTTTTCTCTGGCTTTTATAAAGCCAGAGAACGTGGTAATCATTTCGGGGGTGAGCCACGTTCGTCCATGCGTCCCACGATCTGCAGTTACTCCTGCTGAAACGGTCTTGAGCGAAGAAGGTGGAGCGTTTGATTTCAAAAACGGCGCCGTTCACAACTGGAAATGCAACTTTCATTTTGGACTTTGAAGTTTGGAGAGTTTTGTAATTAAACCCCTAGTTAAATTGTAATTGGACCCCTATATTTTGACGCTTTTTACACATTAATCCTTGGACTTTAATCTTTGCAATTTGGACCCCAATTAAACTCTAAACTTTGATATTTCTTCAATTAAGTCCCTGATTTCATTAATTTAATTAAATCCAAAGTCCAATTAAGTCTAAAACTTATCAATTCTTCATTTAAGCCCCTGATTGGATTAATTAAATTAATTCCAAGCTTAATTAAGTCTCAAAACTTATCAATTCTCCAATTAAATCCTTGATTGGATGAATTAAATTAATTTCAAGCTTAATTAAGTCTCAAAACTTATCAATTATCCAATTAAATCCTTGATTGGATTAATTAAATTAATTAAAAAGTTTCATTAAACCCCAAAACTTCCAATCATATTGCCCATAACCCAAATTTTAATTCATTCTTCATTTATTTCATTTTACTTGTTTTTTTTTCATCATTATTATTTTCATTAATTTTTTCTTTTCAGTAAATAAAATAACAATAAAAATAAAAATAAAATATTCAAAAATTAGGTTATGACAGCGATCATCATTTTGGAACCAAGTGCTCAAGCAATCCCATGGTTTTGTCAGAACTGGGTCGAGCACAAAAAGTAAAAGAGGTCTCATACTCCAGGGATTGTCCTTGAGTAGGAGACGAGCGGATTGGGTAAGGGAATAGGCTTCTTGGTTGTCAACGTTGTTAAGATTTTGCTGGGAAAAGAAACCAGAGCGCACGAGGATACGCATAAGGCGGTGGACATATTGAGCTTTTGATGGGTGGATTGGTAGGGCAGAAACAAGCTCCGAGAGGGTCATGGGCTTGCCATGTTTTTGGATAACATCTGGTATGCCTAGTTGAACGGCACATTTCAGAGTCATGGAGTTTATGAAGTTGAATATATGATTCCACACATGAGCTTGAGCTTGAAGTAGCTCACTAGCACTTTCCTCGTTGATCAACTCCATTGGTTTTAAGTAGTACATATATGCTTAAGCATGTTGTCATATTTATAGGAGTGAAACTTACTGTAGCCACGGAGAAGGGTTAATTTCTCAACTGTACCCCATAAAAATATTATTAAAAGGATAAATTCTTAAATAACAATTGGATGATATGAATAACAAAGAAAACTCTCTGAAAATTTTAATCATACTATTAGGCTCTTTGATCTAAAACTTAAAAAATATTAATAATTGTTAATTAATCTCTTTTTATAGTCCAAAATAATCACTAGACTTTTATTAAAAAGAAGAAAAACCACGATGAAAAATAATAATAAACAGTAGATAAACAACTGTATAAATCTAAATACAAGATGTATATTTATAAATAAAAATAAAAATTAATTTAAGAATTAAGGCCATCATAATTAATTATAAGAGTCTTTGTAACAAGTTTTCTTTTGAATTAAGAGTTTAATTCTTTTCATTTCCTTGTATATTCCAAACAATATAATCCAATTCAAATATTTTATAGATTAATTAATATTTTATTTCAAATATGAAAATTTAATAAGTTGTTAATTTAATTCAAATCACAAATGAAATTTAATTCAATTTTATATTTGATTTGATATCAAGTAGGTTATTAGAGTTTTGTTAATGATAAGAATTTGACTTAAAACACATAAATTTCTTGGATTCAAATCTCACTTTTAAATAATTTGTGTAAATATTTTTTATAGTTATGATTAATTATTATAAATAATAATTATTCTTATTGTTGATAGTTAGCTAATATATACATAGTTATGTCTCATGTTATCACTATTTGTTCATAAATGAATAAATCAAGTGGTTTTAAGTTATAGATCGTGTATTAATATTATGGTAGTTTATGTTTTTTGTCCAATAAAAAAAATTTATTTGATTAGTCAAATAAATTTTGATTTTTACACTGAATTTCATTTATTATTATATTTTAAACTTTGATTTTATAAAATATAAAATAATCTACTTTTTATCTGTGAAAATATATTTTTCATTTATTTTATATACAAAAATTTTCTTGAAAAGGGAGCTTAAGGAGGTGCATATCCTTAAAATTTTTTAAAATTATGGTGTGCTTGAAAGGGTGGCTAAGTAGTTGGTGCAATATTGTTATTACTTTTTCCAATGAAATTTGAATGATTTCTCCAACTAGGATTTAAGTTTGCGTTTATAGATTATGATTTAGCCTTTGAAAAGTGCTTAAGACATTAACTTGTTAATGTAAACATTCCTTGAAGGATGATAAAGTTGGACAATCATTGATTGGGTGTTAATTACTTTCACATATCTGACACATAATTTCTTGAATAGATTTTAACTGATCATTTTTTTTTCAATTCTACCCCCTCAACTTTTCTAGCTAAAGATTCAAATTTAGCTTGAAGGCTATAATCTTCTCTAAGACCATACATGTTGCCAGTTTATGTATAGGGCTGAGTTGTACTCCGTGTCTTACAAGTACCTACAATATCTTAATTTTAAGTATTTTTAGCTATTAAATCTAAGCACTCCATTCTATTATGAGGGTCTTTAACTTTAAAAGTTTCATTGTACATCAATTTCATCATTTATCCATCTTTAGATGTTAAACCCTTATATAAATGTGAAACTAATTCCACGTTTCAAAACCAAAGTGAAAAGAAAAACGAGAATAAAATTCATATTTTATACACTAACTGGCCTCATTGACTACAATATTAAAAATATAACATGATCAAATAATTGATGTTTTTTTTTTTAAAGTGTAGAAATGTCAAAATAATAAATAATTTGATAAGATCATGGTTGATTCACAAAAATTAAAGTATATAGAACCACAAATAATGAAATAATAATAATAATATTAATAACAACAACAATAATTCTTGTGAGCAGTATTATAATTGAAGAATTTAATTATAAATAAATTAAGAAAGTCGCTCTGAATTATCATCTTGCCATCCCTTTTCATTCGGCTGTCATCGTCTTTCTGACACAATTTATCGAAGAATTTAATTTTTTACTTTTGGAAAAACAAATTTTGATACGAGCAGTTGGTAAGACATGCATGATCGCTATAAATCCCAGCAAATTAAACAAATTTATTTACGCTAGAGAGAAAACGTCACACAATTTTATTTGATGTCACCCGCAGCAATTCATAGCTAAACTTTAGCACAGAACATGGTTTTGAAAACCATAATATCATGAATTTTCACACTTAAACATAACAAAAACAAAACAAAACACTACTAAGATCTTATCATGGATAAAGCTCAATGAGAGCTCTTGTGCCTAGCACAGGGTGTATCTTATAATTGAGGAAACCAGCATCAAAGAAGAGCTTAGCCCACTCCTTTTCATTTCTCTCCATGCCACTAGCAGCCACCATCATTTCTAGATCAAAAAGCAACTGCGTTTCAATTGATCCTTCGTCTCCATTCTGGTTCTCTCTCACCATATCTATAATTATCACCTTCCCAGCTTTCTGCTGTCCCTTGCTCGTAATTGCTTCTTTGCATCGCTTAAGTATTTTCACGCAGTCTTCATCACTCCAGTCATGAAGTACCCACTGTTTTTCATTTGCCATAAGATAAATAAAATGAATAAATGAAGACGGGGGATAAGTTTTTTTTCTAATACATGCAGTCCCCTGCCTAACACCGATTTTCTTATACGTGTAGGGATGAAAGGGTTGATATATGACGCAGAGACCTATGAATCTCTCATAATAGAGTAAAAGTGCATTTGCTGGAGGAACTGCATCGAACATATCCCCTCCTACATACTTCAAGTTTTTGCCGCCTTGCAAGTCAGAAACCACATGGGGGAGATCAAACACAGTGCAGTCCATGTGGGGAAATGCTTCAGCAATGCCCTTGGCCATAGTTCCTAAGCCTCCACCGACATCCACCAAAGAACTCACCCCCTCAAAGATGCCTTTACATTTGCTTACAACCAACTTACTAGCCAGTATGCTATCACTAGCCATGGCATCATTAACGAGATTGTTGATTCTTGGATCTTGGCCAGCGGACTCCCAAGGTGTCTTTTCATGGGCAACACTAAATGCACCGCGATCATCATTTTGGAACCAAGTGCTCAAGCAATCCCATGGTTTTGTCAGAACTGGGTCGAGCACAAAAAGTAAAAGAGGTCTCACACTCCAGGGATTGTCCTTGAGTAGGAGACGAGCGGATTGGGTAAGGGAATAGGCTTCTTGGTTGTCAACGCCGTTAAGATTTTGCTGGGAAATGAAACCGGAGTGCACGAGAATACGCATAAGGCGGTGGACATATTGAGCTTTTGATGGGTGGATTGGTAGGGCAGAAACAAGCTCCGAGAGGGTCATGGGCTTGCCATGTTTTTGGATCACATCTGGTATGCCTAGTTGAACGGCACATTTCAAAGTCATGGAGTTTATGAAGTTGAATATATGATTCCACACATGAGCTTGAGCTTGAAGTAGCTCACTAGCACTTTCCTCGCTAATCAACTCCATTGATTTTAAGTAGTATATATGCTAGTGCATGTTGTGATACCTCAAGAGATCTCTCTTCATATTTATAGTAGTGAAACGTACTCTACCCTCGGAGTAGGCTTAATTTCTCAACTTTATCCAATAAAAAAAAATTAAAAGGAAAAATTCCATTACAGGAATCTGTTTTCACAGTGCAACATGTCGTGTGCTTGGTATTTTCAGTTTTTTGCTTCTTGAAATGCGCTTGTTTCAAGTACAAAATTGAATATTTTAATGTATTTTTTCTTTAAGTTTCACACAATTAATTTTATAAGTAATTAGTTTTGTATTGATTCAGTTCGATTCTCTTGCACTCCATACCGAATTCCAAGATTATTAAGCTTGCATATGCTTAAAAGAACATGATTTTATCAAGACATTGGCAAATGTATGATAAGACAACAAATAATGGAAAGCAAATAAAAGTGAAAACCCAACAACCATTACCACAAGAAGCAAGGATTCGACCTATAACACACACAAAATGTTGGATTCGAATCTTATTTTTAAATAATTTGTGTCAAAGATTTTTATGATAAATAATAATAATATAATTCTAGTGGCCTATCACCTAATACCTAACCCTGTCCCCATGCTATCACTTCTCATAATTAAATTCGTTTTGAATTATCAAGGCCAATCCTGTCCCCATGCTGCCTTGCAAGTCAGAAACCACATGGGGAGATCAAACACAGTGCAGTCCATGTGGGGAAATGCTTCAGTGATGCCCTTGGCCGTAGTTCCTAAGCCTCCACCGACATCCACCAAAGAACTCACCCCCTCAAAGATGCCTTTACATTTGTTTACAACCAACTTACTAGCCAGTATGCTATCACTAGCCATGGCATCATTAACGAGATTGTTGATTCTTGGATCTTGGCCAGCGTACTCCCGAGGTGTCTTTTCATGGGCAACACTAAATGCAATGCGATCATCATTTTGGAACCAAGTGCTCAAGCAATCCCATGGTTTTGTCAGAACTGGGTCGAGCACAAAAGTGAAAGAGGTCTCATACTCCAGGGATTGTCCTTGAGTAGGAGACGAGTGGATTGGGTAAGGGAATAGGCCTCTTGGTTGTCAACGCCGTTAAGATTTTGCTGGGAAAAGAAACCGGAGTGCACGAGAATACGCATAAGGCGGTGGACATATTGAGCTTTCGATGGGTGGATCGGTAGGGCAGAAACAAGCTCCGAGAGGGTCATGGGCTTGCCATGTTTTTTTTTTTTTTTAGGTAAAAGTAGCATACACGCTCTCTCAACGCACATGAATTTAGTGTAAAATAATCTCCTTTGAAAACGATATCCATAATCTTATAATACATTTTAACTCCACAAAAACTTGGAAAAGGGTATAGTCATTATTGAGCTGTGAAGATCTTCAATATCTATAACTTTGTTAGAGCAAAACCCCTTTTCTTTTCTCTACTTTTTTTTTTTTTTTTTTTTTTTAATGTTTGATCAAATCCACAACATTCTCTCATCTTTGTAACCTCTTGTCTTTCAATAGAGAAAAGAAGCGTTCGTCTTTGAAAAAAATACAGTATTTAATTTTGTTCTTAGATTTTATCAAACTATAAAACAAGCACAACAATGAAAAAAAGATGGAGTGATGGACGGTGGGTGAAACCTGGCAATTGCACTTTGGATTTTGGATTTCAAACTTGGTGGAAAAGGAGTTAAAAGTAGGGAAAATTAATTCTCAATTTAACATTAATATATTGTGTAATTTATCACTTGAATCCTAAAGTTTGAGAGTGAATTGATAACTATAATCCTAAAGTTTGAGAGTGAATTGATAACTATATAATATGTTAGGGATTGAATGTGAGGTCTCTCCCTCTCATAATCATATTAAAGTGTAAAGTGACATAAATAGAATGTACTTCAAAAGCAGACTTAAATTAAGGTTTACTTGGACACTTATTCAAGATTTTCATTTAACAAAAGCTTCATATTATAGCATGTAATTATATAGGAAATATTGTAGTCATATTCTTATGTGGTAATCTCCACCTTTACTATTGTATATTGCCCTACTCATATATATAGAAAGGGTTGGCTAACCTATTAGGTTAAGTCTCCTCTTATCCTTCTCAACTTGGTATCAGAGCCTCCTAATATTTTCTCTCTTTGCAGCCGGCCCTAATTTTCTTCCCCATGGACTCTCCTCCTGCTGCCGTTGATCCAATCTCCCCCTCCACCGGTGATGCATCATCACCGGCCAGCCCTCTTCCTGCTGCTGGCTCTGCCGTTCCTCTGCCTCTTATGGGAACACAATCTACAATGGTTCCTTTATCAAACACCCACCATGTTGTGTCGTTGAAACTTACGAACACAAATTATCTTTATTGGAGAATGCAGATGAAGCCATATCTCCTTGGTCAAGGTGTTTTTCAGTTTGTTGACGGCTCCTTGCCGTGTCCTCCATCTCATATGATTGATGCTTCAGCTGATTCTTCTTCTGCCATCAGCCCCTCTTTTCTTCGTTGGAAGCAACAAGATCAACTTATTTTGAGTGCTCTACTCTCCTCTCTTTCCGTGGATGTGCTGCATCTTGTAGTCGATTGTTCTACTTCACATTGTGTTTGGCGCACGCTTGAGAAGGCACTTGCCTCTCCATCTAATTCTCGGATCATGCAACTACATGGCTCCTTTCAAGACCTTCGGCAAGGTGATGCATCGGTTAGTATGTATATGCAGCAAGCCAAATCGTTATTTGACGAATTGGCTGCTGCTGGTCGCCCAATGTCCCTTGAAGATTTCAATCTCTATGTGTTTCGTGGACTTCGCGGTGAGTTCAAAGACTTGGTAACTAGTCTCATAACCAAGGCTGAACCGCTATCGTATGCTGATCTTCATAGCCATCTCCTTACCCACGAGTTTTTGCACAAAAACTCCTTTCACTCCATGGCTGTCGGTTCATCCTCTTCATCACTGCTGTCTTCTTCTTCTCTGCCGCAGCAGCCACCATTGCTGCCAACACCTCCGAATTCTGCTTATTATGCCATGACTAATCACAGCCGAAACAGGGGACGTTCTAGAGGTAATTGGCGCTCAAACACCAACCGATTTCAGGCCCCAAACAGAGGTCACTCCGCTGCAGATTGGAGGCAAAATCAGTGGCAGAACAGGCGCACCTCTGCTGCAGATTTTCGGCCAAATCAGGGGCAGTGGTCTGGACATGTGCGCTGCCAATTATGTTCCACTCCTGGCCATTCAGCTCTTCAATGCTATCAGTTTCGCAGCAGCACACAGCAGCCCTCTGCTCACCTTGCTGTTGCGAATGATTCTGCTGCAACGACTTGGTTTCCCGACACCGGCGCGAATCAACATGTGACGCCTGATCTTGCAACTCTAACTGATTCTGCTCCTTATCTTGGTAATGATTTCTTGCATGTTGGTGATGGTAAGGCCCTTGACATATCCCATGTTGGACATACTACTTTATATTCCCCCAAACGCTCGTTTACATTAACTAATGTTCTTCGTGTGCCTCACATTACCAAACCGTTGTTATCTGTTCAGAAATTCTGTCGTGATAATCATGTTTATTTTGAATTTCACGATTCTGTGTTTTATGTGAAGGATCTCGTCACCAAGGAAGTTCTTCTTTCCGGTCGGAGTCATGATGGTCTTTATGTTCTCTCCGAGTCCTCGGCTACGTCAGTTCCTCAAGCTTTTTGGTCTCCTTGCATTTCCGCGACTGCCGACTTGTGGCATCGTCGTTTAGGTCATCCAACTCCTCGCATTCTAAATTTGTTAGTTTCTGATAATAAAATTATTTGTACGTCTAAACGATCTTTTACTCAATGTCAAGCATGTCCATTAGGCAAGTCATCCCGTTTGTCATTACGATCGACGGGTCACAAAACTTCTACCCCACTTGAATTAATTTTTAGTGATGTTTGGGGCCCTGCTCCAATGTTTTCTTCTGATGGTTTTCGTTATTTTGTTATATTTGTTGATGCGCACACTAAATATATCTGGTATTATCCGCTTGTTGCGAAATCTGATGTATTTTCCACGTTTCAACGTTTTCAGACACTTGTTGAGCGTCAGTTTTCTCTTAAAATTAAATCTGTTCAAACTGATTGGGGTGGTGAATATCGTAAATTAAATACATTTTTTCAAACAATTGGTATTCATCATCGATTAATTTGTCCTCATACTCATGAACAAAATGGCACAGTTGAACGTCGTCATAGACATATTGTCGAAACTGGCCTAACCCTCTTAGGCCAGTGTAATGCACCATTGCGTTTTTGAAACTATGCTATGGAATCATCAGTCTATCTTATTAATCGCATGCCTACTCCTGTTCTTCAAAATCAATCTCCTTTTGCGTGTCTGTGTCATCGCACTCCTGATTATAATTTTCTACGCACTTTTGGGTGTCTTTGTTTTCCATTTTTACGTCCATATCATGCTCATAAATTAGATTTTCGGTCTTCTCCTTGTGTGTTTTTAGGCTATAGCTCGTCTCATCTTGGTTATCGGTGTCTTGATTTAGAGTCTGGTCGTGTCTATGTCTCCCGTCATGTTCGTTTTCATGAATGTGTCTTTCCTTTTCAAAAGTCTGAACAGGTAACAACAACCCCGGTTCCCCCCACTCCACCTACCTATCTTCCATCACTGCAACCCCCTTCCTGTTTTCAGCCTCTTCCTTCCCAACTCGACAAAACACACAACCCACCTTTGCCCCCTGCCGCAACCCCCCAGCTTGCTCCCCTACCCGTTGATTTAGCCGACCCTGCCTCACCACCCCACACAGCCATACTATCACCACGTGCTTGTCTTTCCAATGATTATTGTGCAGGAACAGGTTCTGACTTGCAGGATTCAGTTGCGGCACAACCCCGCACCTCCCCGGCTTCACCTCCTGGTCTGCAACTTTGTGTTGATCTCTCCTCTTATCCTCTTCAGCACATTCCAGGTACAGGTGCTGCTACTCCATGTCCCGCTGCTCCTAAACACCCCATGGTTCTTCGTCCAAGACAGCCCAAGACAGCGCTGATCACCACCACGGCAGCCACCTCTGCTGCTTCCTTCAGTCGGGTAACTTCTCCTCCCTCGCATGAGCCACTTATTTTTCCTGATGCTAACAGATATGAGGCGTGGCATAATGCTATGCAAGAGGAAATTCAGGCCTTACTCGCAAACAGAACATGGACTTTAGTGCCATCTCATCCGTCCATGAATGTTGTTGGTAGCCGATGGGTCTACAAAATTAAACGCAGATCTGATGGTAGCATTGAGAGGTATAAGGCGCGCCTGGTTGCTAGGGGCTTCACTCAGCAAGAAGGTATTGATTACTCCGAAACTTTTAGTCCTGTTATCAAACAGGCGACAGTCCGCTTAGTGTTCTCCATTGCAGTTTCGAGTGGTTGGAAAATTCATCAGCTTGACATTCATAATGCATTTCTAAATGGAGTCCTTGATGAAGAGGTTTACATGAAACAACCTCCAGGTTTTGTTGATTCTGCACTCCCAGGTCATGTATGTCGATTGCATAAATCTCTATATGGGTTAAAACAGGCTCCGCGGGCTTGGTACACTCGTCTGAATGATTTTCTATTATCCATTGGTTTCCGTGCTTCTAAAGTGGATACCTCATTGTTTATCTTCTCGGTTGGTAGTGATATTTGTTATCTTTTGGTTTATGTTGATGATATTCTGCTTACGGGTAATAATGGAACTCTGCTACAACGACTCATTCAGCTACTGAGCTCAGAATTTAAACTTCGAGATTTGGGTGATGTTCATTATTTCTTGGGTATTGAAGTGCAGTGTACTAGTCTGGGACTTATGCTTTGTCAACATAAATATACACTTGATATTCTCACACGAGCTGGTATGTTATCCTGTAAACCAGTTGATACTCCTATTTCGGCATCCAAAGCCACCATTATGCCGGATCCATTGTTTCCTGATGCTACTCGTTTTCGGCAACTTGTTGGTGCTCTCCAATATCTCACTTTCACACGCCCGGATATTTGCTTTGCTGTTAACCGGGTCTGTCAATTTATGCATGCTCCTACAGAATCCCATTGGGCTGCCGTGAAACGCATCTTGCGTTATCTCCGTGGTACGGCATCACATGGTTTACATATTACTCGCAGCTCTTCCTTTGCTTTACATGGTTTTACAGATGCAGATTGGGCAGGTAGTAATGAGGATAGAAAGTCTACAGGTGGTTATCTTGTGTTCTTTGGTCAGACGCCAATTTCGTGGAAATCGAGTAAGCAACGCACTGTTGCTCGTTCTTCGACGGAAGCTGAGTACAAAGCCTTAGCCGATGGCACGGCTGAAGTTATCTGGCTTCAGTACTTGTTAACGGATCTTCAGATTCCAACTCCTTCTGCCCCTATTATCTGGTGTGACAACCTTGGTGCCACGTATTTGTCCGCAAACCCTATATTTCATGCTCGCACAAAACATATTGAGATTGATTATCATTTTGTCCGAGATAGAGTTGCGAAGAAGGAGATTCAGATTCGTTTTATTTCCTCTCAGGATCAACTTGCCGATGTCTTCACTAAGCCACTTCCTGCTGCTTCATTTACTGCTTTTAGATTCAAGCTTCGGGTTGATCCTCCACCCTCAGCTTGAGGGGGCGTATTATAGCATGTAATTATATAGGAAATATTGTAGTCATATTCTTATGTGGTAATCTCCACCTTTACTATTGTATATTGCCCTACTCATATATATAGAAAGGGTTGGCTAACCTATTAGGTTAAGCCTCCTAATCATTCTCAACTCTTCAAAATTAAATAAGAAATATTTGTCAGCTTTATGAAATTAAGATTGTCTATACTTAAAAAAAAAATTAAATATAAAATAAAGATCTTACTCGTTATATATATATATATATATATATATATATATATATATATAAAGATTTCATTTGTAGTTTTCATCAATTCCTTTATCCATGCTAAGAGAGAGTTTGAAAACATGGGCTAACCCGTGTTTTTAAAAAATTCAATTTTTTTTGCTAAAAATTATTTTTTTATTTTAAATCTTTTTGATGTGCTAATCTCAAAAATAATTTTTTAAAAATACAAAAAATATCATTTCAATGTATTTTAAAATAAAAAAATATTTTAAAAAGCAACCACAACCATACTCTCAAACATAGCTATGCATGTTTGAACATTGTTTAATTCAATTCAATTCTGTCGATCTAACTTCCTGAATTGATAAGCTATGAAGATTTGCAGTATATATTTTTATGTTATTTTATTCTTTTAAGATAGTAATTTGTTATTTTTTTAAAACGACAATTGATATATATATAAAAAAGACCACATCGTTGTCAACATCTGTTTTACGTTTTCGAGAAGGAGAATTAAATGCTTAAATGATAAGAGCCATAAGATTTTAACATATATATGTGAAAAACAAGTTAAATTGGCATATATTTTATTTGTTTAAAAATTATGTATGCATTGATTTAAATTTATTTTATTAGTTTATTTACTGGCGCCAGAGCCAGGAATACCATATATATTTTTTTAATTGTGTAATATTTATCAACGTCAGAGTTGGAAGTATCTATGGTTTAATATTAATTAATGCAAAAGTCAGGAATATCATAAACATACGATTACAGCATAAACCAACAATTCTTAGCAATTGAAGATAAAATTAGTGATGCAACCTACTTCAGGTAAGACGCTTAAGGGGTGATAGCATCTTCACTTTTGCGTAATCAATCTCGTACCATAGAATTTCTACTGACTAGTTAGAGTTTCTAATTACCATAATACTAGATAACAACTCTTTAAACAAGACTTTTTCCATCTACGAATAAGATGCCAGAAACCTATTCTTTTTATTGAATTCTTAAGGCCACCGCGATGCCGGGTGTGATAGGTTAGATTCTAATAGATGATCATAAACTGGTTATGATATTTGCCTTTTTATTTTTTTTTTTCCTTTTTGAAACATGAGAAAGATGCAAATTATTTATGAAAATATACTTGGAAAACTTTTTAAGATATGGTTGTATGCATGAAAATAAAATATATTTTTTTCTTTTTTTGTTTTTTGAGTTTAAAAGTTTTGTCGCCGGAGGTGGATAAAAAGAGGGGGAAGTATGGCTAGTGAAGGAGAAGAAAAAATAAAGGGGGAAATGGTTTTTAGCCAACTTTGCACACTAATTTCTTCATGCTCATGCCATAAAATCCACTTGTATTTATAGGAGATGGAAGAGGGTAATCTTGTCTTCATTAGGGAAAAATTCTGAACTTTGATTCAAATAGAAAGGATCCAAACTGTCGATTTAAAGTTGGCATTATGAAATGTCAAATTTAACAGTAAAATACTGCTTGAGTTTACCAGTGTAGGCCAATACCATGACCGTTGTGGTGCCTATTGGCGAAAACAAAACATACCTGGTTGTAGAGAAATGTCATGTGATCATTTTGGTTCAAGTGTTGTCAGTTTACACTACTAAAAAAAGTAGTAATTAACAACTAACCATTCCGTTGCAAATAAAACCAAAATCCGTTGCTAAAATAATTGAGCAACGGAATCAGCAACAGTAAATATCGGATGCAAATTTGTCGTTGTTGATTTCACAACAATGAAAATTCCGATGTTAACAATCAGCAACGGATAATCCGATGCTGCCAAGCCAGCAATGGATTTTCCGTTGCTGATTGACAAAATCAGCAACGGATTTACAATCAGCAACGGAAAATCCGTTGCTGACTATATTATTTTTATTAAATTAATTTTTTTATTTATTAAAATGAATTTTAATTTGTTTAATTAATTATTTATGGATAGTTTAAAAGTTGTAGAATATAACCAGCATAAATTAATATTAAAAATAATTGTATCACTAATAAAAGATGGAATAAAAATAATATTCATATTATAAAAATTTAGTTAAACTTGCATTAATACAAATAAATCGAAATACAATAAAAAGAAACAACAAAAGATACAATCATGGTGCTGGTTGCGAAGACGAATCATGATATTGTGGATCGACACAAGATGCATCAGGATATAGTGGTCGAGGTATAGGTCGATAAATTGGTTGAGATGCGGGACCCATAGTTGGTGGCATTGATGGGGCTAAAGGTGGTGGTATACCTTGGTCAATATTTGATATCCCACCATGGTATCCAAGATTATTCACAAGATATTCTTTCATGGAATCCATCTGCCGCTCCACGATACCGTTCTTCACGATCACTACCGTTCCACGATACCATTCCATCTACCTCGGTCATCTCTCTCACTCCCAGGACTCCTAGACCTAACACTCTGGGAACTCCTAGCATACGTAGCATAATCCTTCAATTAAGAGGGCAAAATTAGACACCATATATAGTATGTACTCTTACAAACCACAAAATCTCGTAAAAATAATTGCTAAATACCAAAGAAGTGTTTAGTGTAAAAGGCACAATAATTGAAGGCATCAAGGTATAATCCCCTTCCACCCTAGTCCCCTGATTTCTACTAAACTATGTTTGTGGGAAAACATTGATTACAGAGAGCCAGTAAGCAAATGGAAGTGAAAATAACAATAGTAATTTTGTTATGGCAGAAACTTATCCCTTCAAATTCTTAGAGTAGAACCGTTTAATCAAAACACCTAAAACAGACCAAGGAGTCAAAAGTTACATGTTATGGAATCAAGAAGTCAATAGCTTCTTAGTAGGTTTGTTCACCATATCCAGTCCTACATAGAGATGTTAGCATCATGAACCTTAGAAGTTACATTTTGTCTCAATAGAATTCAAGGATAGTTTCATTGTTAAAATTCTACAAGGATCAACGAAATATCACACTATTAATAGATTAAAACTTTTTTCCTATTTCTCATTGCTGTTCTGTACTTTTACTAAGCAAAGCTGAAGTAAAAAAATCACTTTCTTGAAAATGCATTAGTGAGTACCGAAATATCAACAACAAGATAAAGAAGGAATGCAAATTTTTTTCCTTTGTTCTTCATACAGGTACATATTTATCATTGAAGAAACATACATGGATAGAAGCTAAGCATAAAAATAAAAACAATATGAATTAATTAGTGGTTCTAAATTCTGATTTAATAAAAGTGTTTCAATTAGCATTTCTTGCTATGTCATTCAAATTTTGATTTTAATAAATCTAATCAGTAATTAAAAAAAAAATAACAATAAAATCTATAATTTATAATGAATTGAAAAAATAAGAAGATGGTGGCACCTTGTAACTCCTTGGGTGAACTATTCTCCAGAAGTTTCAAGGGTCTCATTGTTTGGTGCTTTCTGCTTTCATTGACCCAATGTTCATTGGCTACTGCTACTTCTAATAAGACTGGATCACTCCATTTTTAGAAATGGGAAGTGGAGTACATGTACTCATCTCCAGTGGGTTAGAGAATGTTGTTATGAGCATCAATGGCAAGTTTCCTGGACCAATTAAATAAAAAATTTAAAAATTTATTCATATAATGATATCAAATATTCACATGTGCATCTACACTTTGCTTCTTACCATCAGAGAATGCATTGCAGGTACTAAACTCATTTTCATTATAGTAAACTCATTTTACTATAGTAGCCATTATAGTAGTTTCTACTTTGGTGGATGCCTAATATCATTTTAATTGACTGTTGATATAAATTATAGATGTCCAACCATCCTGATGATGAAGCAGAGAATGGGGCCGAACCTGCTCATGAGTGAATAAACAGGATCAACAATATCCACATTTCAATTCATTCTTTCTTGCCTCTGCCAAAACATAAATGTAAAAGTAACCCTTTAATAGTCATGTATACTTCTTTCTTTGTTTCTGCTCTTCGTTTAGGAAGAAATAGGTTTAACCATGATTTTTTTATTTGTAGTTTATTATAAAAAAAATCTCCCTAACAAAGTTAATTCTCTTTGCAAGATCAATATGTTTGGTATAATAACTCTAAAACAGAATTAAAATGCCTAAAACATAAAAGAAAAATAACATAAAATCTATGATAACACAAGAAATCCAAACAAAATTAATAATATATTAGTCAAGCATAATCTTTCAAGCCTCATTTCAGATTATATACATAATGGATGAACTAACAACACAATTTGAACTGGAAAAAAATGGAATTCATGGTTGTTCATATTTAGCCCTCAATTCAGTAATTAACTTTTTCTCATTCTGTTAAAGATTCAAGAAACCTATTGATTAACTGTTCTAAATACACAATGAAGCATCCAGTGAGAATAATCTTATGATATAATTTTCTGTTAACCATGTGGCATTTTTTTCTTTATTATGTTTTTGGCAGTGCGGTGGGTGGGGGTTCCTAATTTAGTTATACCCTAAATTTATGCTTGATGATGTATTTCTGTTCAAAAGGGGGAGAGAAACTTGTGTTCATACATATATTTGCACTGACTACAGTTTCTAAATCCTAATTTTATCGAATGAATGGCCTAAAACAATTATTCAAAGCATCGATCAAAAAAACTTTGTTACCTGTGTTCTTGAGTTCTGGGCGAGCAAGATGAAATCTACACGGCAGAAGAACACCTGGGATTACAGAAGAACACCTGAGGTTGAGAAAGTTAGGTTAAAACTTTTTAACCTAAGTTTAATTGCAACAAAGCAACAAATAAATCGTAAACTTAATTACCTAAATTATTGAGGAAAAGTATGCAATACCCAACCCATATACAAAGAGTGTGGGTAAATCAGGATGCTCGATGGTGATATTGATGGGTAAAGTGGGATGTTGCCGTGGGTCTATGTTTTTGGTGGCTTACAAAGAAAGATCAAATCTGTTATGGATGCTGCAGACAAATGAGAAGAAGATGAAGAGAAATGTTAGGGACAAAGGAAAATGAGATCGATGAAGAGAGAGTGCTAAGTTAATTGTTTTTCTATTGTTATGGATGTTATCAGGGAACGAAGGGGATGAAGAGATCAGTGCAAGTTAATTAAATCAGCATTTTCTAGCTGGTTGTTTGTTTATTTTCTCTGTTTACGTTTCTGAAAGGGGAGAGATCAGTGTAAGTTTAGGATTGCTAATTAACGGTTGAGATTGTCAAAGCTAAATGCCCATTAACGGTCTATATAATTTTAATTTTAGATTAAGATTTAAATATATATTTTTTTAATCTGCAACAGATAGTCCGTTACAAATGTTATGTTTCCTTTTGCAACGGATTTTCCGTTGCTAAAGTCCGTTGCTAATATTAAAAAAATAATAAATATACAATCCATTACAAATCCGTTACTGAATTTAGCAACGGAATTATTTGTTGCTAAAATCAGATGCAAATAATCCTCTTTTTTAGTAGTGTTAGTGGAGAGATCAAGCATTAAATGCACTTAAAAAATAACTACTTGGACAACGTTTTCTGGTAAATTAGAACCAAGCGACTTTATTTTTTATAACGACGCTGTTTTTGGGGTTTTATAGGGTTTTAATTTAGGGTTTTGGCCAAAGTTTAATTTAAATGTCCAACTTTCAATTTATTTTAATTGCACCCCTAATTGACCATAAATTTTTTATTTAATGCAATTTGGTCCCTTAAAAAATTCAATTTTAACCGCGAAGCCTTTTTCATTTTGGATTTCTTCAATTTAACCCTTAATTGACCATTCAACTTTTAATTTCACACCTAGTTTCAAACAATTGAGCCCTTATAGTTTGATACCTTTTGCAAAATAGTATTTGGCTGTGAAATTTTTGAATTTGACCTCTAATTGATGCTAAAACATTAATTTTCTTGTGATTTTACTTTTGATTTCAATCAATTGACTTGGTAAAAAATAAATTTGGTCTCTTAAAATTCATTCTCAATTAAGCCTATAATAAAATTAATATGACTCATTTAAAGTATAATTAAGTCCTTGCACAAAATTAAGTCATTTAATTTGTCCCAAATTAATTATTAAACATAATTAAACTTTAATTTGGTCCATGATTAAATCAAATTGGCCTATTAAAAATGATCATTTAAATTGGCCCATGTCCTTGGACTTATTTTTTATGCAGATTCATCCAATAATCATTTAATTTAGCCTTGAATTTGCATTGTTTCTTCAATCTTTGGGTATAATGGGGTGCAATTAGGCCTTAAATTTCTTCTAAAATCAACTTGGTTTTTATGTATTTTTAAAATCCTCTTGTACTTGCTTTCTCCACGTTTCCAACCTTTATCGACGTTGCTAGCATTTATTTATTTTTTAGTTTTTAGTTTGGAAAGAAAAATATATAATTTTTGGGTATAACCCAGAGATGGGTGATGACAATGTTGACTATAACAAGTTGATTAGAGATTTAAAAATCTAGGTTCAAATGGAAAACTAAGTAATATAATATTTTTGATAGCATTAAAAAAAATATTATTTCTTAGTTATTCCTATGATGAAATAGGTGCTACCTGCAATGTGATAAAAGGGTGAGTTGTGCTCTTATTTACTTTTATATATTGGTATACCAAGTAGAGTATAATAGAATAGTCTTAATGAAATATCACCAATATAAGTAAGAAATATGATCATTTCTTTGAGAACTTTGATAAAGGGAGATTTCTATAAAACATCTATAAGTCTAGGATTTGTTTAGGGCCAAAATGAACATAATAATGAGAACCAAAGTAAATATCTAGGTAGAAAACTATATAAATATTATTGTCTTGATTTACACAAAAGATTGAATAGTTTAAGACATCGCGTTTCCTATTTAATCGAGAAAATCTCATAGTTTTCTACTAAGAAATGTTCGAAATCGAAAGAAACCTATCTTGATGTAGTGATCCACCACATTACTATCTCTCTACAAATTTTCAAGTCTTTTATAGTAGTCGGGCAATTTTCATTCATATGTTGGATTGCTGATATTTGTTTTAATAAAAATATGAGTAAAAGGCATATCTAATGTCACCTTTAAAGTAGAGTCCACTAACTTTTAAGATCAAAACTTTGTTAAAAATTATTCTCCAACAAACTTGATTAATATGGAACATTAACATGATTAGAATAACTTATGAGTGAATGAGAAATTGATCTTAAAGAATCATTAGTTGACATGTTCTAATAAAACCAAAGACCCTCTATGCTACATAGAAAAAAAAGAGTTTTTCTATTTTTAGTTTATATAGTGGAAAGTTAAGTAGTCATAAATTAATCTTAGCAAATTAGTAAAATTTTAAACACACGCGCATGATTAGATCGGCTAAACTATGGCCTGAGCTCCTTGTTTCAGGTTTCAAGTCCTTAATGTAGGTTTTGGGTTTATTTTTTGCTAACATATTTTGATCTAGAATTTGGGCTTATTATAAAATAACTCTTTGACTTATAAATAATTATTTTTACTAGCCCATTATTTTTTCTAATCTAGCCTATGAATTTGATCAGTTTTCTTCAATAAGAGTTTATTAAAATTGCGTTAGTTTTTTCAACTTAAAAGCATTAAATTTAAAGCCCAAACATTTAAGTTTAATTTTAGTTTTATAATGGGTAATCAAAGTTGATAGTTGTGGAAATCAATTTTAGTAATCATCATTATTAATTCTTTATTAGTTTCGATTTCAAAATCCATTATAAAAAATTGGTGAATAAAGAGTTTTTTGCATTTTTTATCTTAATTTTATATATTCTTCCTCTTCTCGGTTGCCGTAACTTATTTATGGAATATTCCTTAAATTCACTTTTCTTTCAAGAAAATCCAAAATAAAATAAACACTAGTAATGTGGAGAAAGCATGTAGAGTAGAATTTTAAAAATATATAAAAATCAAGATATAATTCTGGAGAAAATTCAAGACCTAATTATATTTTATTATATATAAAATTAAAAATACAATGTAAATTTAAGATTAAATTAAATGATTATTATATGAATGTGGGTTGCATTGGATTGGTTAAAGGCTTGTAAGATGTGGCCTGAGGATGATGAAATGGTCTGATTAGACTTGCTAACAGCCGCTGCTTGCGCTTGTCAAAGATTGTGTATATATTTAGCTGTGTCGACATATCTCAAAAACCAGTTACAAGCTGAAGTTGATGTCATGAAGCATGAAACATAAAGTATATTAAGAAGCAGGCTTTCACAACAGTAAAAGCCATAGCAATTTTTCCGTTCTCAGATATATTCTGAAATTAGCTTTCAAATAATATACAAACCATTTAAAGAGGATAATTTTAACTAGTACAATCATCCAAGACCCTTGCATTCTCATATATGACTGCAGCATTACAGTTACTCAAACCTGATTTCTCGAAATGCCTTCTTGGTTCTCTTTTTAAGACTTGGAACTTGTGTTTGATGTGGTGCTCTTGATCTGAGAAGAAGTGGTGGAGGTGTGGCTCTGTGCCTGCGAACTTTGGCTAGAGGATGAGTCTGTGAAGAAAATTATGCTCTACTGGTTGTCAAGAAACACTTGGTGATTTTTTTATGATAAAAAATTGTCTTCATTACATGTTAATGAAACAATATTTTTCCTTTGCTTGTATCTTTTATGATGCATGGTTGTAGAGGTAATTATTTTTTGTTCAGTTTAGTTTTTACTTATAAAAAAAATCAAACTAGAATTTTGTAAAATATCAAAATAAAATTAAAATCAGTTCAAATCAATCGATTTCAATTCGGTTTAGTTATTTTGTATTAAAAACTGAAACCCAACCGACTGGTTTTAGTTCTATTCGGTTTGGTTTTGGTTTAGTTTGGTTTCGGTCTGGTTCAGTTAAGTTTCGGTTCTGTTTGATTATTTTATATTTAAAACCAAAAACTATGTTGTCATTTGGGGTTCTTTTGGACTTTTCTAATGGGTTTGGTTTCGGTTCAGTTTGGTTTTTTGGTTCAGTTTGGTTTTTTGGTTTTAAGCTTATGAAACTGAAACCAAACCAAACTGAATATTTTTTAAAATATTCTAAACTATTTAATTGATTTTTTCCATGGTTTAGTTTTTTTAATTATTTTATTTTTAGTTTTCTCGGTTTAATTAATTTTTTGGTTTTTTTGTTCACCACTACATGGCAGACATATTGAGAGACTCAAATGATTTGGGTTTAAATTGATTTAAATTGAATAAACGATAAAAAAAAACCTAATTTGACCTAATTAAAAACCTAAAATGATTTGAGAATCGGTTATTATAGGTAAAACTCGATTAAAAATCTATTAATATATTTAAAAATAAATTATTAAAACAATATTGTTTATATATATATATATATATAATTTATCAACCTAACACGTGATCTATGTATATATATATATATATCCATCTAAATTAATCAACCTAACACATGATTCAAAACTCTAAAGTTTTAAAATTACAAAAATATAAGTATACTTCAATCTTTTTATTTATAAAAGTAATATAAAAATTGATTTTGATATAGATGAAATGAAATTTCTTTTAACTATACCCATATTATATAAAAAATATATATGCAATACTCTTCGTCAATATATATATTACTCCTCTTATTCAGGGCATGACCTCGAGCCTTCAGACTTAAGCAGGGAAGACCACTTATAATTTTCTTTTTAAATGGATGTACAGATATATATATATATATATATATATATATATATATATATATATATATATATCTGTACATCCATTTAAAAAGAAATTATAAGTGGTCTTCCCTGCTTAAGTCTGAAGGCTCGAGGTCATGCCCTGAATAAGAGGAGTCCCCAAGTTGTCTTCTTTAGGGCTCGAGAAGCAAGACCGCACTTGGTCATATAAACCAAAAGAGAGAACATCAAGAAGACTAAAAATAATCCTTTCTAAAAGGTTGAAAATTGGATCTGTCTTGACTTGGTTTTCACCTATATACCCTTGAAAGATTATCCTCGACGACAAGGAAGAAGACTTGGAAAAACTTGCCGGAACAATAATCAAATTATTTTTTAAAATAAAATTAAAAGAGAAAAAATATTTTTTTTCACATAAAATTAATTTGAAATTAATACCAATATAAATTAAAACATCCAATCAACAACTTTTATTATCTAATGATGGTTTTGATATAACTGTTGGTTTCATAAATATTATACACGCAACAAAAATTATAAAATAAAATTATTCGGAAGTTCTTAAGATTCATTTAGATAAATTTAAAGTTTTGAGAGATTTATTATCTGAAATCTGATCTTCTTCGGGTTTGAATAATTCCTTAAAAACTAAATTGTTGCAAACTAGAAGTTGTTCAATTGTCTGGTCTCCAAAGATAATCCACACGAACCACCCGTGACAAATCTCATAAATTCCTATTTAAAAGAGAGGGATTTTTATGTCTAAAAGTGCTAGCTTTAATTTGTGTTACGTAGTTTTTATGTCTAACAGACAACCACTCTCTTTTTCACTCACAAAATAATGAGGTTTATATTTTCAGGGAATCCTAAAAACCCTATAAATAACAAAATCTCTATTTTCCCCTTAAATAATATACATATATTATTTAAAGATAATTTTAGAAATTTAATTAATAAGTCCTTACTTGATTTTTTCTAGATCTAAAAATATAATCTCCATATTAATTATATTCTAGTTCTTAATTGATAAAATATATTTTAATCAAGTCATACTTAATTAAATTATCACAGTTTTATTTCTGACTAATGGTTATTAATGTGTATGACTCATTAGGTTCCTAATATGTTGGTCAAAATATAAATTATAATTATAATTAAAATAGAATTAAATAAGTCAAATAATTTAATTTATTATCAATTCAACAATTGATTAATTTATATCTGAAGATTAGGTATATCGATCGTCTAACAACATGTCATGATTCCCTCAATATTAGAAAAATAATTAGTGGTTTGACTTAATCTTATAGTGACCGATTTCCTAGTGTAATTAATATTTCATCAATAATATTTTGATTTAATATTAAAGCATGGAGTATGTATACCATGTTAAATCATGTTTGTTCTCTACATAATAGTCATTGATCGTTTAACTTTTCAAATCTCATTCTATCTTGACCAGAATTTCTTGACAATAGATGGAAATTTTTCCTAATTCATCTAAAATGATAAATCTCTCTTAATCACTCAAATATCCTTCATATAATTCATGTTATACCTCATGTCTTCCCTTTCATTACCTCGATTAAAATAACATATAACATGATCATAACATAACATTTTTTTTTATATATAAGATGATTTAGAGATCTCAAGTCTAAGAATTACTTAAACAATTGTTATGTGAACCTTATATAAACATAAATTATTTTTTCCATATAAAATTCTTATATGTTCATTTAGTGTATGTGTTTAGTATTAAGCAATTATATTAACATTTCTTTCGAACTGCATCATCTTAACTTCCAAATGAACAGAACAAAAGATCCAAAAACCAAGAAAAAAAATACGAAGGGGTAGTAATCCATACAAAATGCACCATGACAGATAACCATGGAATGAAGAAATGATTCAATAATAATCTACCAATATTCTTATTTGGTTGAAGAAGCGGCGTCTTGATTAGGGATGATGAAGAGAAAACTAGAATAGCTTTCATAAATTAAATCTATCATAACACATGTTGACAGACTCATAAATCCGCATGTAATCGATTTGGAACCCACAGAATCAAATGCTAGTCCTCAAACACGTAACTAACAACCACGCAAAAGAAAAGCAAGTGATTGGTGGCTTGATCATCATCTCTACCCATTTTGTTGTTTGCACATCTGTCAGAATCCTTGGATTTTCATCTCACTGATAAGTTGCACTGCCTTTGGATCCTTGTTTGGAGAAATCCTTGGATAAAAAACATTATAAGAACAATTATCTTGTGGGTGGCCATCCTCTTCCATTAGTCTGAAAGCTTTGTATGCTTCATCTAGCAATCCCTCTCTGCAAAGGCCATTGATTACTAAAGTCCAAACCAGAGCATCAGGCTGCAACCCTTTGACTGATTTCCCAA